>OU898281.1:83295603-83625148 GCA_918026665.1 Diabrotica balteata | reverse complement strand
TCAATCTTCATACAATGATAAAGTTTCTACTTTCCTTAATAATAATAACTTCACTCTACTCACAACAGATCCTTCAAAAAAGTTTATAATTAAATTAAAAGATAACATCAAACATTTCACAGATTTCTTCTCCGAACATTTCGCACCATATTACAAACTTCCAAGTAACCCTTTAACACCCAGACTGTATGGTTTACCAAAGATACACAAGGAGGGCATTCCTATTCGTCCAGTTGTTAGTTTCATAAACACTCCAGTTTCCATCCTATCTAAATTCATATTGAATCTTATCAGCAACTTGACAAACTTTACCCCTCAATTCTCAGTCAAAAATACCAGTCATCTAGTCAACAACTTACAACATATCAATCTTCACCCCAACATTACTATGCTATCATTTGATGTCAGCAACTTATTTACTTCTGTCCCCAAACAAGAAACAATTAATCTGGTTCACTCTCTTCTAATAAACAATTCCATCACCAGTCTACTACGAACTCCATTATCCAATTATTACAACTTTGTTTAGACCAAGACTTTTTTGTTTTTAACAACAAATATTATAGACAACCTGATGGCTTAGCCATGGGCAGCTGTCTTTCCCCCCTATTAGCTGATGTATTTATGGATCATTTAGAATCCACACAGATTATGACAAATCCTGAAATACTCCATTGGTTTCGTTATGTTGATGACTGTTTAGTCTTCATTTCAGGTAACTCCAATTCAGCTGAACTATTACTTTCTAAAATTAATCAAATTCACCCCAATATCAAGTTTACCATGGAACTAGAATCTTCCAAGTCAATTAATTTTCTTGATCTCACCATTACCAGATTAAATGACCACTTCGACTTCAGTATCTTTAGGAAACCTACACAGACTGACCATGTAATACCCTTCTCATCCAATCACCCCATGTCTCACAAATATGCTGCTTTTCACAGTTACATCCATCGCCTGGAAACCATTCCACTTTCTCATTCAAACTACACAAAAGAACTAAACATTATCAGACAAATAGCAGTCAACAACGGTTATGATCATAACATCATCAATAAACTCATTTATAGAAAACGTCGTAGGAACTTGCAGGAGACTGCGTTCCCCAGAGATCCTACCACCAAACCCAATTATGTTTCACTTCCTTATCACCATGAGAGTCTTTCTGGAGATATTAGAAATCTAATTAAACGTTCGGTTGAAAACATTCATGTTTCATTTAAAGTACCTAATAACTTGGGTCAGTACATATCCAATTCCAAAGACCCCATCAACTATATGAACCGTAGTGGTGTGTATAGATTAAAATGTTCTGATTGTGATGCTACCTACATAGGAAGAACATGTAGATCATTGTTTTCACGCTCTTTAGAGCACACAAAAAGAGAAAATACTTCCACTTTCTCTCAACACCTTAAAGAACACAACCACACTCTCAATATCCCAGAAGACGTCTCACTTATTCACAACATCCCACAAAAAAACTTCCTCAAATTAGACCTATATGAAGACCTAGAAATCATTAAAGAAAAACAGAGAAGTCCAAATTGTGTCAATCGCCATGTTTCATTTAATCGAGACTTTCTTCCGCTCCACCGTCAATTATTCTCATAACTTATATCAAACTTACTTCTTCTTTATTATTTAAATTCTCATCCTTCTCTTATCACCTACTAATCATCCTTAGCCCCCTCAAACTTTGTTCAATATATCCAACTCCTCACTTCTTTCTCTTTTTTCCTCACTTCTGTCTAGGCATTCAAACTTCAAATCTGACCTAATAACCAATATTCTCCATGCTCCTTCCCAACAAAAATAATTTCAGAGCACTTCATGCCTCATTCTTTCAAAAACAATTTTCATTAATATACACCATCACCCACTCAATCACACAGCTTCACCTTTTCATACTGCGTTTTTCATTATCATTTACAACTTCTTTTTACTCATCCAATTTCCCTCAGGGTTTGGTTTTCGGGTCTCTGTGGTCCTCAGTCTTTTGTAGTTTTCCATTCATCTTCATAATAACATTTCAACATCACACATCTTTAGTAAACTTGACAGATCCACCTTAAACACAATTACTCTTACATTTCCACATATTGTCACAATACACTCCATAAGCCTGTAAACTTTTCACCTACCTACACTCTAACTTATAACTCATCCTTTTTACTTTTACATTTCTTAGGTACCAAATGTTTCTTTTAACATATAGGGCCTTTTGTTTTCTTGAGTTATAACTCGAGCAATGTAGGAACAATATCACACCTAACCATCTTTCAGCCATCATATTTCTTTCAGTCTGGCATACTTGCCCACATACACAAACAACCTACCATCTTTACTTTACACATATAACCAGCAATTCATGTTTACTTACTTATAACTTAAAAATCTATTTTATTTATCTTTACTAGGTACCAAATGTAGTTTTTTGACATAAAGGGCCTTCTATACTTAAGTTTTAAGTTGAGTACTACATGAACACCATATTATGATCACATTCTTGTCACATTTACATTTCAGCTCAATAACAGATCTAAACACACTTCCACCTATTACATCAATACTCAATAATATATCTTTTAGGACCCATCTTCCCACATGTGTCTTTTTACCATTTTCTAGGTACCAAATGTCTCACAACATACAGGGCCTTTTGACAAAATCTAGCTTAAAATAAATATATCCTTACACATGTATAGTTGGTTGCCTACCAATCCCACAAAATTTCATAAATTCTAGTTGACCTACATTAATTTTTAAAAAACCAATTTTCAATGTTACAAATATACCTATCTGATTAATTTACAATACAGATTACAATATTGATGGTTGATACTGTTACATTATTATAATTTTAAATTTTTTTAATTTTAAATAAGGCTGACATCTGTCAATTTTAGACAACTACCATAAGTTACACTGACTGCTCTGATACAACATCCGTCCTAACTTGTCATCAATGTCATTATAATCAGTTGTTATCAACAGGTCCTTGTAGGCACTTCGTCTCAGGACCATTTTACTCATGTAGAGTCATACGCCGCCATGTTACCTATCCAACGGTAACTTAACCATCACAAACTATAAAAACTAATAATGTAAAATAATGTTAAATTTATAACTTTTAAGGGTTTTTACCCATATATTTTGGTGGCTACTAGCATGTACAACCGTAAGTATTAACCACATTTTGCTCTAACCTTTGTCAACATTTTCATTTAACGTTCTTTTTAATTAAAGTGGTTATATACTTTCAGGTTTGCACTGATGATGGATTGTTTAATCCGAAAACGTTTTGCAATGTGTTTGTGATAGCCCGTTTGAGGCAATTTTATATACCTTTTATAAAGGATTTTAACAAAATTTTTTGTGATATATGGTATACAGCCAGCTACAGGAACTTAGTTTCCTCGTGGAATTTTAATTCTATACATACTTAGTTTTTATAATTGTTGAAATAGATAAGTAATTTCAGTTATAAAAACTGATTCAAAAGACTAGTTAAATTCGTAGTGTAACATCTGTAACTAGATTAATTTGTTCTTTTTGTTTCAGAAATAATGAATGATGCAACAGTGGGTTAGTTTCCTAAAACACCATAATTCGGTTATAATTTATCACTCAAACGTATTTAAAAGTATTGCGTTGAGAAATAAAGGTAATTCTATATTTATATAGTTTTTCTAATTGTTGAATAAGTCATTTCCGTTAAAAAATTGGCAAATAGTAAGTGAAGAAAACCACTATATTTCTGACACCTCTTCATAAATATTTACATATTGTTGCAAGCATGTTCTGATTCAAAAGATTCTTAAGTGTAACATATGTTGATGGATTAAGTTGTTTTTCTTTTTGTTTAAGAGATAGAAAGATGCCACCAGGGTTAGTTTCCTTAAACACCATAAATCATTGATGATTTACTAATCAACCGTAGTTGACAGTATTGCATTGAGTAGTAAATGTAACTCTACACGTACATAGTTTTTATAATTGTTGAGATAAGTCATTTCGGTTATAAAAAATGGCAAATAATAAATGATGAAAACCACTAAATTTCTGATACCTCTTCAGAAATATTTACGTATTGTTGAAAAGCGTGTTCTGATTCAAAGGACTACAGTAAATTCAACTTCAAGCTACGGACGATGGAAACAAATGCATGCTGGAAACACGCGTTTGTTCAGGGCCGGACTAGTAAATTAAAGCTGCAATACAAAACCTTATATAATTTGTAGACGTCTGACAGGTACAGATTATACTTAGTAGACCAATTTTTTAATTTAAAAAATGATTTACAAAGTCGAGAGTTATTAAGAGCAAAATAAAGTATACAAAAAAAAGTTTATAAAATTACCGTATTTTATCTTAACTTTCATAATCTGATGTACTGCTGTCATCATTAAAGTTGATAATGATAGGCTCAATTTGTGCCTCAATTAAATTGTCCAACTCCCACATTTTTGGCTCCACTTCTTCTTTTACATGTTTGACGCAGTTTTTTCCATTTTTCCATGGTTACAGCAGACATAGCTTCATGGAATAAATTTTTAATGTCAGCAAATTTAAATGTTGTGTTATGCCATGCTACATAATTCTTGACTTCCGCCCATACAAGCTCGATTGGATTGAGCTCGCAGTGATACGGTGGCAACCTTAAAACTATTCTATTTGTGCTTCTTACCAGTTCATCTACTATGTTACTTATTATATTAGGCCTTTATGTTGTTTAACGATTTCTAAAAGTTGCACCTTTAACATCGTTTCTTCAAATGGAATGTCTTTTGAGTGAAGACAATTTTTAAATATCTGCCTTTTTTTGTAGCCATAATGGGAATTTTTTCCAATTTTCTGGAATGGTAAGGGGCATTGTCCATTACAATTATAGCATTTTTTGCCAGTGTTGGTAAAATCTTTTGGAGTCAATTTTCAAATGACTTCCCATCCATCTCCTCATTATAGTCTCCACTCTTGCTTGACTCAAAAGCCCACAGTGCATCCGGAACAAAACCATTCTCACTTCCGATGTGACAGATTATAAATCGTTTACCTTTTCTTAAAAGTGATATTAAAGATAATAAATAATACATTTAAGTTTATTAAAAGTTTATTTGAATTACCTGAGGGATTTCTTAAGCCGGTCGACAGCCCATCCAAAAATGCACGTCTTGCAGAAGTCAAAGAACCATCCACCCAAACTTTTGGTTTTGTATGGCCAGCATTTATCCATGTTTCGTGTAAGTAATAAATGGTTCTATTTCCAGCTCTATATTTTCTTATCTTTTGCAAATAATGTCTCCGCCATAGCACAATTTCATTTTTTTCGAGTAACAAACTGTTTCTTCCACGTTTTTGAAATTTAAAATTTAATTTTTGTAAGAGTTTGTAAAACGTGGTTTTCTTAAAATTTGGTAAGACATTATCATTATTTACATCTCTTAGGACTTTGTCAATTGTAGGAATTTCATTGCGGAAAAAATACTGATGAACCATTCTTTTTATAGCTGACTTATCAAAATCATCTACAGCATCTATTGATTTTGAACGATTTTGGTTTGTTTTCGGTGCAGATAATGTATGGGTACTTTTATATTCTTTAATGACATTGAAAACAGTTTTCGAACAAACTCCAACTTTATCTGCAACCCTTTGTTGAATGTCCGTTAACGCTAAAGTAGGATTATCTTGTAATTCACATTTGTATGTATTAACCATTATTTCTTTGGTTCTTATATCTACGTGATTTTTCTTAGCTCTTTTCCTAGGAGAACTTAGCGTTAACAGTTCCTCATTTTCATTTGCCGACTCCGTATTAGACATATTAAATAAATGGATTTATTATACTTTTCTCAACTAAAATTACAAAATGAGCATTTTCAAATTTACTTTTTTAGTATAGGATCCGATATAAGGTTTACCTACACCGCTTTGTTAAATGTGATATTTTTTACTTATGATTTTGAGCCTTGAACATCGTCATCTATCGTTCTTCGTCTGTCAATTCTTTTTTGTCTGTCAATTCTTGTTCGTCTGTCAATTCTTCCTTGTCTTCAGTTTTAAATTATTTATAACTCGAACACGATCAACTTAAGAAAAATTACAAAATAAATTTTTGTTTAGAATGATCCAAAAAATCTAGAACAATATCTGCCCGGGTTGATTTTTTTTAAATATATAAAAAAAAGGTATTTTTAAACTCTTTTCGGCACATCGGATTGAAATTTGAACCACCAAATTTTTGCTACATGTTGTACAGTAGTCCACAAAATGAATCACTTATTAATCTATTTTTATCAAGTTACACCTACGCAAGTGGTTTGTATTACTTATTCCCTCTGTCCATATTAAGTGTTAGGTATCTTTAATTAGTAAAAAGTGAGGTCATTTTACTTTTTACGTGTGCAATTGAATCTTTCTATGCCCCAAGGGTCCATTGTGGAAAATTTATAAAATCTCGTGCCGCAAAGAGTTTGAATTATTAATTAATTATAGTCAGGACAAAATTATATCGGGCACACTCTTGTTTTTCATAATTTTTAACGTACTAAATAATTTTTCTCTTATAAATGCTTTATTATACTTACAGGAATTATTTTAAAGTGGGGAAAAAGTTTGTATCGACTATAATTAAATGTTCTTAAAAATGCTTTGCACTATCCACACACGAGCTAACGATTAACAAATAAACAAACCAACAAACAGCTTTGCACAAAAATTACTGGGTCATTTCGCATTCGACAGAGGACGGAGCGGAAAAAACGAAGTCCGCACCTGATAGGGCTAACTGCATGACTTACGATCGTTTGACAATTTGGCCAATAGCAAGGCGTTCGTCACGTGTAGACTCGAATATCACGCGGTGACTTGTGTTGATTCTGCCGTAACTTGAAGTTGAATTTACTATAGTTAGTTTCGTAGTGTAACATCTGTACCTAGATTAAGTTGTTCTTCTTTTTGTTTCAGAAATAATGAATGATGCCACCATGGGTTAGTTTCCTTAAAAACCATAAATCATTGATGAATTACTAATCAAGCATAGTTAACAGTATTGTGTTGAATAATGAAGGTAATTCTGTATTTATATAGTTTTACTAATCGTTGAAATAAGTTATTTCAGTTATAAAAATTGGCAAACAGTAAATGAGGAAAACCACTAATTTTCTGACCCCTCTTCAGAAATAATAAACGTATTGTTGAAAGCATGTTGTGATACAAAAAGACTAATTATAGTTTTAGTGTAACATATGTACGCTGATTTAGTTGTTCTTGATGATTTACTATCAAGCATACTTAACAGCATTGCGTTGAGTAGTAAAGTTAATTCTATACATACTTAGTTTTATAATTGTTGAAATAGATAAGTAATTTTAGTTATAAAAAAGTGGCAAATAATAAATGATGAAAATCACTAAATTTCTGACACCTCTTCAGAAATATTTACGTATTGTTGAAAAGCATGTTCTGATTCAAAAGATTAGTTAGATTCGTAGTGTAACATCTGTATCTAAATTAATTTGTTTTTTTTTTGTTTCAGAAATAATGAATGATGCCACCATGGGTTAGTTTCCTTAAAAACCATGAATCATTGATGAATTACTAATCAAGCATAGTTAACAGTATTACGTTGAATAATGAAGGTAATTCTATATTTAGGTATATAGTTTTTCTAATTGTTGTTTCATTTCGGTTCTCAAAGTTAACAGTAAATGAAGAAAACCACTAAATTGCTATCATCTCTTTAGAAATATTTACGTATTGTTGAAAAGCGTTGTTCTGATTCAAAACACTAGTTACATTTGTAATGCAACATCTGTAACTAGTTTAATTTGTTCCATAGTTTATGTATAGTTTTACTAATTGTTGAAATTATTTATTTCAGTTATAAAAATTGGCAAAAAGTAAATGAGGAAAAACCACTAAATTTCTGACACCTCTACAGAAATGATTAAATATTGTTAAAAGCATGTTCTGATTCAAAAGACTAATTAGATTCTTAATGCCGATTGTTCGAACGCTAATCAAAACTTGATTGTAATCAAATATTTAATTACAATCAAATACGTCACAGCAGCTGTCAAAAGTATTAAAAATTGATTAATATTATTATTTGTTTGTAAATAAAAACATGCAATTAACATCAGAAAACGTTTCGTATCGTTTATTTTAAATTAAAACGCAAAGTAATTAAATTGAATAAAATAAATCAGTCAACATAACCTCAAAATGTGATGTATTTGGTTTTAATTAAATGTTAGATTACAATCAACTATTGAGTAGCGTTCGAACAATCGGCTCTTAGTGTAAAATATGCACTAGAGTTAATGAACTATGCCACCATGAGTTAGTTGCCTTAAACACCTTAATTCATTGATAATTTAATAATCAAGCATACTGAGCAGTATTGGGTTCAATAATAAGGGTAATTTTATACTTATCTAGTTTTTTTGATCGTTGAAATAAGTTATTTCAGTTATAAAAATTGGCAAACAATAAATGATGGAAACCAATAAATTTCTGACAGCTCTTCAGAAATCTTAAACGTATTGTTGAAAGTATGTTGTGATTCAAAAAGACTAATTATATTTTTAGTGTATAACATATGTATGTTGATCTAGTTGTTCTTCTTTTTGTTTTAGAAATAAAAAATAATGCCACATGGCACACGAGTTTTAACCTTGTTTGGGCCTGAGACTCTTCAAGGAATGGGTAACTCTTTTTTTAACGGAGTTGTGGGGGTGTGATAAACGTCAATTAAAAAGAGGCCCGATGTTAAGAAGTAGTAGACTACTTTGTCATCTGTCATAGGTCAATGAATAATTGACAGCTGTCTTACGATGTCTAAGCGGTGTTTGAGGTCAAGGACACTAAACACAGATGTATTGCTGTCAAATTAAATCCAATATGGTGTTTGGAGGGCAAACAAACTATTGAGTCGTATTGAACGTTAATAGTGTTTTCGATTAATTATATAAATTGTGAGTTAAATGATCAGTTCAGTGATTGGAAAACGGAGCAAAATGTTTAAGCTTAGGACTTTTTCAAAAAAACTTCTGTTGTGAAACTGAAAAAATTAGTTTAAAAGGTTTGTTTACATAGTCTTTAAATTCAATCTGATTTTGTGAACAATTTGCTGCCAGGGAATGTGATTATGGCTAACAGAAGATTCCTAAACAAATAATTTGTGAAATTATTTCATGCGTCAGTAAAAATTCCTGAATTTAGGAAGAAAAAAACCCAAATGCATCCAGTTAACTTGGAAGAAACCAAATCGATCGAATATCTAAGAATTCATGTAGAAAGAATTATTGGAATGATCCGAAATAAATTTAGAATAACTCAGTAAATTATTCCGATGACATTAATAAATGGTAGATGAAGAACAATCTTTACTAGACTTGTGTTGTGCACCTATAAATATATGTCCTACAATTATTCCTTCCCTTAATATATGCTTTTAGTTTGCCATTATTAGTTATACTCTCAACTTCTATGTACATTCAGTTCTGTTAATATAATTTGATTCTTTTTTTTTCTTATTTTTTTTATGTTAAAGTGTAATGTAAGCATATTATTCTCTCTCATTTTCAAAGTATCATAATAAATTGTACTTTTATTATTTTGGAATTTGTAATTGATGAATAAAGAAGCATTTTGCTCTAAAATTTGAAACCTTTTTAAAGACACTCACTGAATGGAAACAGTTGAACCATTATTATATTGTTATTATTGCTTAACATATGATAATCAATTTCTATAACATATAATTTTGATACATTTGTAATAAAAAAACATTTATTTTGAATTTGTTTTATTCACAACTATATACCATATTATGTTCGAATACAAAATGCTAAAAAATAAAGATAACAAAAACATTAAAAAAATAAATTGAGAAACAAATTTACTATATTTACGTTTTATTGATAATTTAATTATTTATTTTAAAAATTATTAATTTAATATTTACAAACAAAAAATTTACTTGACACAGTAAAAATTAAAGATTCCATATCTAAGGAGAACAAGCTTCACAAAACCATAAAGTACCTCGTAAGTAGGTACCTCTAAGAGATTTACACACTTAAAGTGAAACTAAGAAATACTGCAGTTTTCATTTTATCATTGGTTGGCCATCATTAATGCCTTTACATGTACACCATGTTAAGTTTGCTAAAATATTGCAAAGTAACTCAGGAATTATAAGTTTTTATGAGAAAAACTTGCTTTTTCCATGTAAAATTTTCAAAATTCTTCGTTACACATAATTTTTTCATGATATAATTCAGTTGGAGACCATATTACAAAATGACAATAGTAAAATTGGAGAGAGCCATTTGAATTTGATAGTGATATTTATGTTGTCTATTTAATCGAACTTCTCCATCAGGATTTCTAATAAGACATAATGAAGGTAAGTTTATGAACTCTGCTATTGACATATCTTTTAATAAATAAAAACATTTCACTTCTAAGCACCTTACTGCAATATTTGCAAAAAACCACTGCATTAGGAGTTGCACCAAGTTCGGGAAATTCAGGCTTAATGAAAAATCCAGCATGTTTATGACTAGATTTTCATGTGTACTATATGAATATTTTCGAAAAGGTTCTATTGCATTTTTTTATAATTTTTCCCCCACTCTGTTGCACTGGTTTTGAACAAACGTTGTACTGGATAACATATAGTTTTAATTAGGGATAATGACGGTTTTTCAATGCGAGAATTGGCAGCTGCTTTAAAATTCAATACTGTTATTCTTCCTCTTCATTGATGAAACAATTGTTCTGACTTACTTTGGTCTCATGTACTCTTTTCAATGGATATACATTCACTTTCATCCTAACTTATAACCAAGTTCTCAACAACTTTAATTAACTGAATGTATGTGTATAAAATTATATAACAAAGAAAATGGGTTAATTGGTGATATCGATATTCTTCTTAATGATTCAGCCATTCGTTCAGCAAATGGTTCTGTCACTTTGCTTAAAACGGATGAACTTCCAGCTTTTTCGATGTCAGTCAAAAACTGTACAATATGGTCATCACTCATGCAAATCACTTCTGAGGGAATTCATGATACAGAAAATATTTTGCCAAAATCAATACCTCTAATTGGTTTACATTAAACCTTTGCAGTTTTGGGCACATTTCAGAGGGACCTCACATCTGTACATGCTATATTATTTTTTCATGCAGTATATATTGTATTGCATACAATATCACACAACATGGCTATACACTCTGCACCTGCCATTCATGTACAATGTCCTGTTTCTACACTTCCATCTTGGTTACACCTAACCGTTGATTGAATAATCCAAATAGATCTGCAGCCGTACACAAATTAAACGTAGTAGCTATTCTGTTCTCAAAAACCGTGTCGCCATCTATGTTCGAGAGAGAACATTACACTACGGTTCAACATAAAAGTTTTCTTCTCTTCATATTACCTCCCCTTAATTCTCAACGTAACTATTGCTTCCCCACTTTAATTCCTAAATACAATCATACATTCAAACTGTGCATTTTGAAATTCTGTAACTTTTTTCTACGAACTTTTAGGTAGATAGAATGGTACATTTTATAGGAAGAGAAGTCAATTACCGTTACGGTTGTATTCTATTGTACGAGGTTGTACGACTATTTTTAAGCAATTTATGGTTTTTCAAAGCTTATACTTTTAAAGATTCTTTATATTTTTTATGATTACTATTTAAAATTCGCATTAAACTTTTTTTCTGGTACCTTTGGGTATATACCTGACTTAAATTTTTTTAATCAGCAATGTTTATATATATATATATATATATATAATATATATATATTTGAAATGATTTCAATATGTCAAAGAGGATATAACTTAAAGGGATTTTTATATGAGTTTGTTGTTCATGAATTCATGAAGCCATCACAATGTGGGGTCGACTCTGAAATAAAAAGGGAGAAAAGATTAGTAAATTGCTAAATAAATTAATTTTGACTTACCTGGTATAGTGTTAATAATTTCTGAATAGTATAGTTGCCTAGTGTATAGGTGAATCGTCTAAACCTTAAAAGGAATAAAAAAGAAGAATTCTTAAAAAATTATTTAAACATAGAAATTTCAAAAATAAACGTCAGAAAAAATAAACTGTCAAAAGTCTGTGGGAACTAAATTAATAGGGGTTTTGTTAAATAAATTACAATGATGTGGAGATGAAAAGAATAAATTATATTAGTATTGTTAAGTTTTATATCTGAATTTTTTTTTTTATAAATTCCCAAATTAGATGTGATTAAAGTGCTTATGAGAAATTAATGTGGTTTGACAAATATGTGAAAACAGGACAGTTTTATGGTTGAATAAAATAGAAGACGGAATGAAAAAAGAAAGTGGGTTGCTGTTAGCAACGAATAATTTTGGTTGGTGCTAGCTATGGCGGTTAACAAGAAGAATAGGTTGTTGGAGGCGACGAAAATTTTGGAGGAAGAGCCCTAAAAAGGTGGAATAGTCGGGAGTGCTTTAAAATCGTTTAATTATAATTTAGTTTTTCCACATTTTCAAATAGAGATATCCAGAATTTGTTCCAGAGAGTAAGAGAAATTTTGACTTATAAATTATAATTGGAGTGCAGAAATGTCATTTAGATTGAAAAAGTAAAAATTCATGAATTAACTAATTGCGATAGGCCTTAAAAATTGAAATATTAATGATCATTAAAATAAAAATATAATAGTACGTACCTTTAACTTCCGAAGAGAGGATAGATATTCCAGTATCACCGATTATTTTGCGAGTAGTTAGTTTTCTTTAAAAAAAAAATCAGAACTGTTTGAAAGTGAGTTTGGATAATAATTTTGGGGATCATTTGAAATTTTGATTATATTTTAATGCTAGTTATAAGTCAGCGGCATAAAGTGTTCAGTTTTCTTTTCTTTATATTTCATTTAAACACTTTATAAAGTTGCAATAGTCATTTAGATTTAAGGTAATTGTAGAGAGTTTCCACATTTTGTAATCAAATTCTATTTTCACGACACATTAAGGTTTACACGATTCCTTTTTTGTAAATTTTTAAAGGCAACCCAAGTTGCAGACGAATTTTATTGTTTATATTAAATTTGTTCAATATTAATAAATAACGTGCTTCATTTGGGTTAATTTATCAAAAATATAAAGTAAATTTTGGTTTAATTTCTTTTTGAACTCTACCAGGAGACTACAGAGTTGACGTCACACAGTGACAGATTGCTTAGAACAAATAATTGAGCTAGCCGAGGTATAGTATATTAACAACGAACTACATACTTTTAAAATTCACTTCAATTCAATTAAAATTATATTTATTAACAATAAACATAAAAATAATAAAAACAAAACTATTACAATTGGCGCTAACAACGTGGAGCCTCTGGGAAAACAGAAATAAGGGTGTTTTTTTTTTAAGCAGATTTATTAATAATACACAGATTAAAATAAAAACAAATTGGTGTGATTAGAGTTGTAGAGATTCTGGGGTAGTTTAAAGTTAAATTTGAGAATAAATAGAGATTAGCATAAAATGGCAGACCGAATGACTTTAAGAAATGGAAAAGAAATCGTACCGAAAGAGAGTGAAGGAGAACAGGTGTTAGAACAGGAACAGGGTATACAGGTAGATGAAGAAAGCAGAGGAGGATCAGGAGAATTTGTAGTACAATATTTAGAGCAAGGCAGACAAGAAGCAGGACAAGGTGATAGAGAGGGAAGTCTAACAGATAGTTTGAGAGAGGAGTTGGATGAGACAGTGAGAGATAGACGTGATGAAAGTGTGGATGAATGTAGAGTGCAGGAGGAGAGACGTAGGGAAGGAGATGTTGGAGAGTCAGGGATGACACAGATGGATATGAGGCAAATAATGCGGATGTTACAACAGATGGATCATAATATTAGGGGAGATATGCACAAAATGGATAGTAATATTAACAATATTAGGGGGATATGAACAAAATGGAAAATAATATTAAAGGAGAACTTAGGGAAGAGTTAATTAAAATGAGGGAAGAAATCAAAGAAGAAGTGAAGATAGTCAGGGAAGAGATGCTACAAATTACCCAAGGTTTAGAAGAGAAAGTAGAACAGGTCAGAGGAGAAAGTGAGAATTTTAAGAGGAATGTACAGGAGGAGATATCCAGAGAAAAGGGCATAATTAGAGCGGAAATAGGACAGGAAATTGGGAGCAGATTTGTAGAGTTGGGAACAGCCATTAAAGAGAATTTACCAATGGAAATAAACAAAGAAGTTAATAAGCAGAATAAAGAGATTGTTAGGGAGGTAGAAAGTGTTAAAAGCAAACTCAGGATTATGAGGAAAAATTACCATTATAAAAAATAATATAAAGAAGGGATTGCAGAATTGGAACTGGAAATGGGTATGCATGCAAATCAGGCGGAAAAGGGAGATAGAGTATTACAGGGACAAGTTGAGGAATTGAGAGAGAAATTTAAAAATGCAAGTGAGGAGATTCAGCGTTTGGAATCAAATCTAGGACAAACAAGAGTAGTGAGTACTGTGGTGCCGAGTTATAATGATGGGGAATAAAGTTTGATGGAAACCTGAATCACTTACATCCTAGAATATTTGTAGATATCATCAAAAATAAGGTAAAGAATGTAAGGGATCCAATAGAAATGAAATTGAATATTCGAAACATGTTAGTGGGCATGCCATTATTATGGTTTTGCAATAATGAAAATTCCATAAATAATGTGCAGGAATTTGAGGCCAAGTTTATTAACTATTTTTGGGGAGAAAACCAACAGGCTAGTTTCAGGGAGCGGTTGTATTTTGGGAAATTCAATTATGAAAAAAGTACCAACTACAATCTGTACGCAATGCAGTTATTCCAGACAGCACAATATTTAGAACCGGCTATGCGAGAAGAGGAGATTGTCCTATACATTGCCAGGCAATATAACCATAACATGGCAGAAACAATAGCTCTCCACAATATAAAGACGATGGAAAGTTTGACAGGATATCTTCAGAGGATTGAGAGGAGTGTAGGGACGCAGAATCGAAATGGACAAGAGCAAGTGACATATAGGAATAACACAGCAAATAGACAGGGATATGTGAATCGAGGGAATAATTATAGGGAAAGAGAATTTGAGAGACAAAATAGAAGCAGGGATTTTACAAATAGGGGAGAGAATTTGAACAATGTCAGGAGAGATATCGGACGATAATAACTGGGAACGTAGACAAGGGAATCCAAACAATGATAGAGAGAATAACTGGAGACAAGGGAATGACAGAGGCAATAATTGGAGACAGAACCAGGGAAATTATCCACAGGAGACGAGAAATAGGGAAGTTTACAGAGAAGGGAATCCAAGATATAATAGGGGGGAAAATGAGGAGAGAAGACAGGTGAATGTAGTTAGAACAGAGGAGAATAGGGGGGAAGCAAGTGTTGATGCAGAAGGGAGAAATTTTGCTTAGACCGCTCCTATGTGCATAATATTGTCTACTTATCAAAGTATGAACATCCAAGGGAGTTTATTAGAGATACTGGGGAATTAAATAAAAACAATAACACTAATACTTTAAAGTTTATTGAAGGGTACATACAAGATTCAGTATACAAGTTATTATTTAGATACAGGTTCAGAAGTAACTCTAATCAACAAAAACATTGTAAATAATTTAAATAATGCAATATTATGACACGAATTTGGTATTATAAGATATAAGTTTTGTAAATAGAAGGATAATTAATAAATAAGCATATCTTGAGATAAATTTGATAATTAAATAATTTATTAGGAACAAATGTACAGAATAATGATAAATTTATATAAACAAAAAAGGTTGATTTATTTTCAAGTAGATTTATAGGAGTTACAAGTATAAATAAATAAGCAAAGTACTATGGACAAATCGATATTTTGTAGAAATTGGGAAATAGGGAATATTATAATGATAAATAGTATATGCGAAAATAAGATGAAAAATAGAATTATATGAAATATTGAAATATGAAATATAGAGAGTTGTATGTAGAGATGATGAAATGAATATTATATGGGGATATAAAAAGAATAAATAATAATGCGGCAATGAATAAAGATACTGAAATAGTATATGCGGAAATAAATAAATAAATAAAAACATAAAATAAAGAGGGGAACAATTATAAGAATTTCTACGAAATTAGTACGAGAAATAAATAGTACAGGAAAAGAAGTAATGAAATTGGGAAAGTACTTGGAAATTTGATTCTGAAGTTGATATAATTAGTGAAAGATTTGTAGATTTTGTTTGGAGAAGTCTGTATTTTCATAGAGTAAATTATTAAAAAAAAAAATTCAAGAGATATGCTTATTAATAAAAGTCAGTTTATTGTTATGTTAATATTAATAAAATGTTTAAGTTTATCGGTAAGAATTTAGATTTAGTAAGTGCTGATAGTTAGCACTGAACAAAATCCAAATTGGGGGGAAGTTGAAATGATTTCAATATGTCAAAGAGGATATAAATTAAAGGGATTTTTATATGAGTTTGTTGTTCATGAATTTCATGAAGCCATCACAATGTGGGGTCGACTCTGAAATAAAGGGAGAAAAGATTAGTAAATTGCTAAATAAATTAATTTTGACTTACCTGGTATAGTGTTAATAATTTCTGAATAGTATAGTTGCCTAGTGTATAGGTGAATCGTCTAAACCTTAAAAGGAATAAAAAAGAAGAATTCTTAAAAAATTATTTAAACATAGAAATTTCAAAAATAAACGTCAGAAAAATAAACTGTCAAAAGTCTGTGGGAACTAAATTAATAGGGGTTTTGTTAAATAAAATTACAATGATGTGGAGATGAAAAGAATAAATTATATTAGTATTGTTAAGTTTTATATCTGAATTTTTTTTTTTATAAATTCCCAAATTAGATGTGATTAAAGTGCTTATGAGAAATTAATGTGGTTTGACAAATATGTCAAAACAGGACAGTTTTATGGTTGAATAAAATAGAAGACGGAATGAAAAAAGAAAGGGGTTTGCTGTTAGCAACGAATAATTTTGGTTGGTGCTAGCTATGGCGGTTAACAAGGAAGAATAGGTTGTTGGAGGCGACGAAAATTTTGGAGGAAGAGCCCTAAAAAGGTGGAATAGTCCGGGAGTGCTTTAAAATCGTTTAATTATAATTTAGTTTTTCCACATTTTCAAATAGAGATATCCAGAATTTGTTCCAGAGAGTAAGAGAAATTTTGACTTATAAATTATAATTGGAGTGCAGAAATGTCATTTAGATTGAAAAGTAAAAATTCATGAATTAACTAATGCGATAGGCCTTAAAAATTGAAATATTAATGATCATTAAAATAAAAATATAATAGTACGTACCTTTAACTTCCGAAGAGAGGATAGATATTCAGTATCACCGATTATTTTGCGAGTAGTTAGTTTTCTTTAAAAAAAAATCAGAACTGTTTTGAAAGTGAGTTTGGATAATAATTTTGGGGATCATTTGAAATTTTGATTATATTTTAATGCTAGTTATAAGTCAGCGGCATAAAGTGTTCAGTTTTCTTTTCTTTATATTTCATTTAAACACTTTATAAAGTTGCAATAGTCATTTAGATTTAAGGTAATTGTAGAGAGTTTCCACATTTTGTAATCAAATTCTATTTTCACGACACATTAAGGTTTACACGATTCCTATTTTTGTAAATTTTTAAAGGCAACCAAGTTGCAGACGAATTTTATTGTTTATATTAAATTTGTTCAATATTAATAAATAACGTGCTTCATTTGGGTTAATTTATCAAAAATATAAAGTAAATTTTGGTTTAATTTCTTTTTGAACTCTACCAGGAGACTACAGAGTTGACGTCACACAGTGACAGATTGCTTAGAACAAATAATTGAGCTAGCCGAGGTATAGTATATTAACAACGAACTACATACTTTTAAAATTCACTTCAATTCAATTAAAATTATATTTATTAACAATAAAACATAAAAATAATAAAAACAAAACTATTACAATATATATATATATATATATATATTATATATATATATATATATATTATTATATATATAGATATTATGTACTTAAAGGTACCAGAAAAAAAGTTATGAGAAATCTTCTTCTTCTTACGGTGCCTATCCGTTCCGGATGTTGGCGATCAACATAGCTATCCAAACTTTGCTTGCTGCTATTCTTAATAGTCCGGTTGTCGATGTATTAAACCACTTTCTCAGGTTTTGAAGCCAAGATATTCTTCTTCTCCCTGGTCCTCTCTTTCCAAATACCTTGCCTGAAGAATGAGTTGCAACAAGCCGTATCTCTGTTCATTCCTCATAACATGGCCAAGATATTCTAGTTTGCGCTCTTTGATGGTGCTAATAATCTCGCATTCCTTGCCTATTCTACGTAGGACGTCAACATTAGTCACACGATCCACCCATGAAATTCTTAAGATACGTCTGTAACACCACATCTCGAATGCCTTGAGTTTTCTTAAGGAAGCTTCTGAAAGTGTCCAGGCCTCTACTCCGTATAATAAGGTAGAAAATACATAGCATCTAATGAGAGAGATTTTGGTAGCAAGTGGTAAATCGTGACTTCTGAAAAGATACTTCATCATTATGAACGCTGATCTCGCTTTTCCTATGCGTTGTTTTATTTCACTGGAGTGATCCCATTAGCTGTTAATGTTGGTACCAAGGTATGTGTAGCTGTCCACTCTGTCAATTGGATGTTGGTTAACCAAAAAGCTGTGTATTTAATATTTCGCGCTTACTGACTACCATGTACTTTGTTTTCTTCGTATTAAGATCAAGTCCGTGTTCTCTACTTATATGTGATATTATATGCGACATTATTCTTTGCAAACCGTCCAGACTATCTGCAAAAACTACTGCGTCGTCGGCATATCTACTGTTGTTTAGACGCATTCCGTTGACTAATACGCCTTCTTGTAGTTCTCCCAGCGCTTGCTCGAAGATATATTCAAAGTATATATTAAATAACACCGGGGACAGAATGCATCCTTGCCTCACTCCTCTATCTATGGAGACTGCCTCTGTCAATTGATCATCCACTTTAATATTGGCTGTTTGTAAGTTTATCATGTTTTACTCTATCAAATGCCTTTTTGTAGTGGATAAAACAAATATACACATCGCAGTTAACATCCCTGCATCTTTGCACAAGCACTTGGACAGTGAATAGAACCTCTCGGGTGCCTAAGGAATCGCGGAATCCAAACTGCGTCCATGATACTTGTTCTTCGCATTTTTTATATATTCTGCCGTGTATCACTTTCAAGAACGTTTTAAGTAAGTGGCTCATTAGGCTAATTGTTCTGTAGTCTTCGCATGTCTTGGCATTTACTTTTTTTGGTATGGTCACGAAGGTCGACTTTAACCAGCTTTGGGGTATTTTTCCAGTTACGTATATGTTTGTTGAATACAGTTGTTATCCATTTTATTCCCTGTTCATCCATAAGTTTAAGGAATTCTGCACAAAACTCGTCAGGCCCTACCGCTTTACCATCTTTAGTTCTTTTATTAGCTGACGTGACTTCTTCAATGGTAATCGAGGGTCCTGTTTGGCATTCAGTGTCTTCAATGGTAGTCTGCCTTTCATCTGCAAAGGTTACTTCCACATAATTCTTCCAAGTGTCTAGTTTTTCTTCCACGGTTAACAGTTGTTTGCCTTGGTTATCTGCCAAACACAACTCTTCTAGGTATATATAAGCCTGCGGTTTCTTTAACTTTTTTGTGTATATTAAATGTATCGTGTTTATGTTGCAATTGCTGTATTTCGAACACTGTTTTCTTAGATGTGTATCCTTAGCTATTTCTAATAGCTTTTTTCATCTTTTTATCGATTCTTTTGTGTAATGACATGTCTTGATCTTTGAACTTTCGCCTCTCTTCCATCATATCTAGAATCTCATTTGTCATCCACGATTTCTTCTTAATTTTTGGTGGTTGGAGAAATTTCTCTCGTATGTCTTTTGAAACTGTATGTAATTTTCTAGCTCCTGGTCCATTACATACGATTGAATAACGGTATTTAAATTGTTCTGTATATACCGCTTTACACTATGTTCTGTTTGTTGGTCTTTTAATAGCTTGATGTCGAATTTTGGATTGACACTACGTCTAACCCTCTTAAAGGTCGATTCAGACACATCAGTCCCGTCACAGTCTCGGCGCCGAACCATTCCTGGAACCTGGATAATGTTAGATGCAATTGGGTAGGTATTAAGTTGAAGGAGGAGTATTCTTTCCGATATAGGTAGAAAGTTTTTAACATGTCTGGCAGTTTCTTGATTTAAGATTATACCTACCCCATTTTCGTGTCTTCCATTAGGGTTACCTAAGTTTTTTAAAGAAATCTTCTATTTTCTTTTATGTTATCGTTTGACAACGATATTTTGCAGCTATATATCTCCATCGTTCCTTTGCAGAACGTCGTGAATTTGCCTCATTTTATCGTTAGACGAAATGTAAAGCAATATGAAAAGGACAAAACTTTATACAATGATAACAAAAATTAAGAACCTAGTCGTCTCCCTAACATATTAAGCCTACTGTATAAAATTCTTGTCCTTAAAGCATTGAAAATCTCATCGGCGGTCTCATGTTGTCTGTTGGGTCGTCATCTTCGTCGTCTGATACGCTCAGGTTGTCTGGATGAGGAACCATATCAATGATGTCCTGGTCGATGAATTCACTTTCTAAATCGTCGGCTGCTAACCACTCACGTATCTCTTCTTATTTAATTTCGTCACATCCCGGCAAATTTTTTATCAGAGATTTAATTTTTTCTGTCGTTTCTTTGCCATTTTCTTCTTCAGGATCGTCAATCAAAATCCTATCAAAAAGTTAGTTCCAGCATTTTTCCAAAGTTGAAGATTTGATCTTGGCCCAGAACTCAGCACACCGATAAACAACATGTTTCATTGTTGAACATTTGAGGATTTCAGGAACACTTTTGGATTCATTTGTCTCCTGTAATAACGAATGCTCCTCTATAATGTCTCTCGAATGTCTCTATTAGTCCCTGGTCTAACAGCTGAATTAAGCTCGTGACATTCGGTAGCAAAAATCTGACAATTATCACTATTATATAGATTTTGAGTCAACAAGCAACAATGCTTTGATAGGAAGGATTTTTTATTTTAAAAAGGATTTTACGCTTGGGACTAATTTATTTTGGAACCATTCTGAAAATACAGTGGTCGACATCCATTAGCTTTTTTGACTTCTATAAAAAAAAAGGAAGTGCTTTTTCTCAAATATCTTTTAGAGCTCTTGGTTTTTTGATTTCCCAACACACATATGCATCAATCGGTGAGTGAAATTGATGGAATTTACATTTTGCGTTAAAAATTTACTTTTTATTGACGAAATTATTGAAACTGTCAGCGTTTCGGTCAAACGATGATTCGGTTAAAAACGTTTCGCTTAAGGGAGGTTTTACTGTATATCTTAACTGTAAAAGTGTTGATTGTAGTTTTTGTTTTTTCAGAAAAAAAATACAATGTTTTTAAAAGTTTTTGTAAAGTATTTTCATTCATTAATTTTTAATAAATGAAAATTTCTCCACCAGGCGAGATTCGAAGTATAATAAAAATTCGGCTTGGGCTGATATTATTTGATTTTATTTTTATCATTCGAAACAAAAAAAGGTCATTTGTAATTTTTCTCTGAAGTCGATCGTTTTCGAGTTTTAAATAATTTAAAACTAAAAAGAAAAAAAGAAAAATTTCGATTTTCAAGGCTCACAACACAAGCAAAAATATTAATTTTGTTATCATCAAGTACAAATACATGCGAAATTTCTTGTATCAAGTCCCGATAAGAATGTTTGCCATATTATGCATGTTTTGAATTTTTGCAAATATTTTTTAATTGTTAATGAGGAAGGTTCTTTGTGGGCTACATTAATAATTAAAAAACAATGATTTAAAATGAAAGTCCAAAATACTTATCAAGACCTGATAAAATAATGTTGAGCTTGAACTTAGGTACTTCATAATTTCAAAAATGAAGTGAAACTTAATTATTCTAAGCCTTCATCATCTCTCGTTATTTTTTGTTTTCAATTGTTTATAACTTGAAAACAATCAGCTTAAGAACAAAAATTAAAAAAGCACTTTTTTGTTTTGAATGAATCTAGAATAATATCTGTCCGCAAAATTTTCTTTATAAAAGTTATTATTAAATTATTAATTAATTATAGTCACAACAAAATTAGATCGGGCACCCCTTGATTTTATAATTATTAACATTCTTAATTACATATCAAATAATTTTCATTGCAGTCGATCTTTATCGTATCTGTATACAAAATATAATATCGACAAATTAAATTCAAACGTTGGCGAAGTGCTAATGCTTCACAGACATATTTCTTAGAAATCAGAGAGATAACGCTGGGGTGATGTCCAATTCTCTGACTCACTACACTTCGTAAGTACTGCCATAAATTGGTTGTGGAAGGGGACGATAGGGGAGGTAACGGCACCTCTTTCTAGGATCATTCTCGTATGAGCGCAAATTCGTAACCACTAGTTGTTTCCCGTAATATCCACTAGAGTCGCTGATTCTTGATGAAATTTTAATTTTTTGGGTTGCATGTTTCTCTCCATAAGCGTTGCGGATCTATTTGGATTATTCAATCAACGACCTAACCCATGCTTGTAGTGGTAGCTCGTTCATTTTTTGTGAATGTTTAATCTGTAACAATAAAAGAACAAGTTAACATATTGTAACAACTAGCAAACAACATTTGTTCCTCAAATGCTATACTCACTTTCCCTAATGTCACTTGTCATTTACAACTTTTGACCCGCAATTACTCATAAAACTGTATGCTTGCAGGCTTTTGTAAGCTTTAATTTGATGTTTTGTGTAAAAACTGGTGCTCAACACGCTCACTATATCTATGCTACTTATTGGGGGAAAATCATTTGGATTGTAACTTAATTCAATTTCTGAAATAGTATATGGATCTATGTTGTTGATTAGTTTTAATTTCTCTAGATATCTGCTTGCTACATCATAATTTCAAGTTATTGAAGTAATGACTTGGCGACTAACACAAACACAAGAGCTGGAAATGTTGACACAAATTTAATCATCAATGACCAAAACTTCGAAGCAGTCAATGAGTTCATATATCTAGGGACATCGGTTAACCCCAATAACAATACATCTGAGGAAATAAAAGGCGAATAATAATTGCAAACAGGTGTTATTATGGTCTATCAAAGTACTTAGCTAACAAACGTCTGTCTCAAAAAACTCGAATAAGGCTGTATAGAACACTGATAGTCCCCGTTCTCACATACGGATCAGAGGCATGGACGCTAACGAAAACAGATGAATCCGCTCTATCCATTTTTGAAAGAAAGGTGCTACGCAAGATATTTGGAGCGGTCTGTGAGAACGGAATATGGAGGCGTAGATATAACTTCGAACTGCAGAATATCTACAAGCATACGTTTGGTGGTAAAGATATTACCACTATAATTAAGCGAAACCGCCTGCAGTGGGCAGGACATGTAGCCCGGGCCCCTGAATCAAACATGATAAAAAATATTCTAACAGCGCAACCTGTGGGAATGAGACGACTGGGTAGACCAAAGCTGAGGTGGATGGATGGGGTAACACAAGATGCGGAGAAGATCGGAGTCGGCAACTGGAAAATTCAAGCAAGGGACAGAACAGAATGGCGTAGAAAGCTTGAGAAGGTCGAGGCCCTTTAAGGGCTGTAGCACCAAGATGATGATTGAAGTAATGACTTCCATCCAGTTCTAAAACAAAATAACATTCATCAAATTAATAAACAGTTAGGTTTCTTATCAATTAAAAAGGTGTAAATGTCTTTACTATATTATAAAAAATATTTTGAGTCGCACTTAGTTCAAAAATGTTAAAATTTTATTTTAAAAATATGTTATTTTAATTTCAGCAGCTAATTTTGTGTTAACACTAAAATGTTTAAATGAAGCTAAATCTATAACTGAGAAATATTAGCGATATGCCGAATATGCTAATATATAAAAGTACATTCTTACCAATCATTATAAGGATATATTGACAATAATTGTGGTTGTTAAAGGACTTAACTAAACTATTATGAACTTTTCAACTTACCTCATTAAATTATAAATATCTTCATGTAATCAATGTGAATTAGAATTATATTAAAGAATTATATTATCAATTATTAGGTCATCTACTAATTATATTTGGATAACTACAATTAAATATTTGTCTATACTTTTTTTACGATAAGAATGTGATGACGTCCCACAACGATCAGGTGCATCGTTGCCAAACAGTAATGTTCTGCATGGTACAGAGAAACTCCCTCTGTTATCCGAAATTTATCCCACTTTTTATCGGAATATCCCTCCCCAATAGGTATCTTCGTTTATCGCAAGATGGCGCAGCGAACACACATTTCTATACATTGCAAAGGCATTGTCGAGATAAACGAATATACACAATATAATATATCAAATTAAACCAAAGGATAAATAATACATCTTTCGTAATTTTTAAAAGATTTAATTGAAAATATGAAATATAAAAAATACGAATATAAAAAATGTATATAATAAAAAGTATGTACAATAACGTATAACATGAAAAAATGTTGGTAAACTAAAAGTGGTTATGCTGAAATTTTATATTTTTGGGAATAAACCACAATTACTGTTATCAAAAATACATTTTTTTCTTGTCAATATTAACACTATACTCTGTTTTTTAACCAGGAGGAGTAAACCAAAAAGACAGATTCACACTCAAGAAATTTACTAGAAAAGTCACCAAATACATCTTCTTTTTTTGTTGATTATCTCGGCCTTGCGGTAATCGAGTAATCAATATTGGACAACCTCACACGTTAATTTTACCTAACTTTGTTTATTTATGTTTGAATAATAAAACAATTTTTTTCAATTCACATCCAATATATATTACAATTATTACAATAAAAAAGGACGTTTTTTACATTTGGTCCCATGTATATATATATATATATATATATATATATATATATATATATATATATTATATATATATATATATATATATATATTTAAATATCGGGTGATCCAGTTTTATAGATAAGTTTATGGTATTTAATTATAATTTAGAGAATATTTTGATCGGAAGAGTCAATAATGTTACAGATCTAAGTATGGTTTTTCTCAGAAATTTGTCTTTTAATAGTGATAGTGATTGTCTTTAAATATGATCAATTTCTTGAATGTAGTTTTTTTTCTTACCAGATACTTTGTATAAATAAGTGTGTACTTACAATTTCTTTAATGCTGGATTCTTGTTTAATTTTGACAGTGAGTTTGTCCGAGAATTTCTGTGAGATAATCAACAAATCCAATCTAGTATGTTACATTCTTGCATAATTTTGCAGTTTTCTTGTGATGATCTACAACCAAGAAGAACAAAAGCAACTGTATCAGACAATCAAACTAAAACACAACATTACTTTACTAATGATGTTCTTTTATTGTGATGAAAACAAAACGGAAATGCTTCTTAACAAGTATACACTAAATTTAAAAGATAGTTGCCGTTTTTCTTATGATAATTAGATATAAATAACATACATTTATAAATTTATAAACACTTTAAACTATATTTAGTATATATATATCATCTAGAAAAATATCACATTAAATACTATTCGCATATCACCAAGTCCAAGTTATTACAAACAACTTAAAGAGTCAGAAATCGATTTATATATTAAATATTAGAGGAATATAATAATAATAAATAAATTTCACAAATGTCATTAGTGTCAATATGTCATAATTTAGTGGAGTAAACTTGCCCGCGGTTGGACCAATTGCAAACAAGCATTACGGCGCGGAATATTTGAATTACTCCTCCTGGTTAAAAAACAGATTACTCTGTTTTTTAACCAGGAGGAGTAAACCAAAAGACAGATTCACACCCAAGAAAGTTACTAGAAAAGTCACCAAATACATCTTCTTTTTTTGTTGATTATCTCGGCCTTGCGGTAATCGAGTAATCAATATCGGACAACCTTACACGTCAATTCTAACCTAACTTTGTTTATTTATGTTTGAATATATTTTTTTTCAATTCACTTCCAATATATATATATATATATATATATATATATATATATATATATATATATATATATTGAAATGATTTCAATATGTTAAAAAATATACAACTTAAATGGATTTTTATATGAGTTTGTTGTTTATGAATTTCATGAAGCCATCACAATGTGGGTTCGACTCTGAAATAAAAGAGAGAAAAAGATTAGTAAATTGTTAAATAAATTAATTTTGACTTACCTGGTATAGTGTTAATAATTTCTGAATAGTATAGTTGCCTAGTGTATAGGTGAATCGTCTAAACCTTAAAAAGAACAAAAAAAGAAGAATTTTAAAAAAATATTTAAACATAGAAATTTTAATAAACGTCAGAAAATAAACTGCTTGACAGTTTATTTGACAGTCTGTGGGAGCTAAATTAATAGGGGTTTTGTTAAATAAGAAATTACAATGATGTGGAGATGAAAAGAATAAATTAGTATTGTAATAGAATAAGTTTTATATCTAAACATTTTTTTTTATAAATTCCCAAATTAGATGTGATTAAAGTGATTATGAGAAAGTAATGTGGCTTGACAAATATGTCAAACAGGACAGTTTTATGGTTTAAAATATTTAAATAGAAGACAGAAAAAAAAAGAACGTTGGTTGCTGTTAGCAACGGATAATAAGGGAATTGGTTTTTGGAGAGGACGCCGACGAGGTTTTTTTTTGGACGAAGGAGAGCACTGAAACTGTGGAATAGGTCGGGAGTGTTTTTTAACTCGTCTAATTAGAATTTAGTTTTTCCACAGTTTCCACAGCAGAGATATCCAGAAATTTGTTCCAGAGAGTAAGAGAAACAATTTCACTTATAAATTATATTGGAGTATAGAAATGTCATTTAAATTGAGAAAATTAAAATTCATGAATTAACATAATTGCGATAGGCCTTAAAAATTGAAATTATTAATGATCATTAAATTAAAAATAGAATAGTACGTACCTTAACTTCCGAAGAGAGGATTGATATTCCAGTTTCACAGATTATTTTTGAGTAGTTAGTTTCCTTTATGGGGTAGCGGGTAGGTACTTTTCACGATCCCGGTGGAAACAGACCTACTTCAGGGATTAGCGACCCTGCCCACGCTAGCTCATGATATTCCACCATCTCACACCGTGGAATCTCATGTCCCAGAGCCTTTATCCTACACCCTCCATATTTATCCCTCCTAGTCCTCAACCCTGGTGAAGGGCAGCAGCGATCACCAGTACCAACGCAAGGCGCAAAAGAAATTATCTTGGACCGGCTTGTTATTGGAATTCCACAGGCATGACTAGGACAGTTTGAATGGCTGTGGTACTGCGGTGTTGAAAGTAACGGGATACTACAACACTACCTTTTCCCAGGATAACTCATCTCATTATGGCAGAACAAAACAAAACTCAGATGGCCCTCAGTCCCGGGCAGGCCTTAGATGGTCAGAGGGTGCGAAGAATCTCCCGGTGCCAAATAGATGATATCCAACGAATTTCAACATGGAATGTTAATAGTCTTTACGAACCAGGAAAACTACACAACGTTATAAAGGAAATGAATCGGCTGAAAATAAATATAATGAGAGTCAGTGAAGTCCGATGGTCTGGATCTGGACAGTTTACGAAAGATAAGATTACTATGTATTACTCGTGTAGTGACCCAACAGATAGACATCACCGACATGGGGTGGCTATTGCTCTTGACAGGAAGACCAGTAAATCGGTGACAGATTTTGTTCCAATTTCCGAACGAGTCATGTTGATCAAAATGACAGGCAAACCAGTAAACATAAATGTGACACAAGCATATGCACCAACAGCAGATAAGTCAGAAGAAGAAATAACTAAGTTCTATAAAGATCTGGAAAAAGCAATAAGACTAACAAAGAAAGAGGACATAAACATAATAATGGGCGACTTTAACGCCAAGGTGGGTAAAGGAAGATATGAAGACATAATTGGAGAGTACGGCCTTGGAGTTAGAAATGAAAGAGGCGACCTGCTGTGTGAATTCTGCCAGGAGAACGGTTTTGTCGTCATGAACACATGGTTTCAGCTCCCACCTCGTAAGTTATATACTTGGAGATCACCAGGAGACCGTCCAAATCGAATAATTAGAAACCAAATTGACTACGTTTTAATAAACAGAAGATTTCGTAACGCTATCAAAAGAATTGCAGCATATCCAGGTGCTGATATTTCATCCGATCATAATCCGCTAATAGCAGATGTGAGGTTAAAACTATCAAAAATTAAGAGAACAAATACAAATACCAGCACACCTATAAATACAAGAGAACTGATGAGAGACGAAAATCTGAAGAAGAGTTATGCGAATCAAATTAATGAAAGAATGCGAGTAATAGAACAAAATTATGATATCGAAGAGATGGTCAATGATATTAAAGGAACGATTCTGGCAGTAAACAGGGAAGTTAAAACACAGATCAGAAAGAGAAAGCATAACGAATGGATGACGGACGAAATTATGGATCTAATGGAAAAGCGAAGGCAACATAAACAACAACGTAATCAAGACAAATACAAACAGATACACAAAGAAATCCGTCAGAAAATTAAGAAAGCAAAAGAACGTTGGATGGTGGAAAGGTGCAACGAAATAGAACAATTGCAGGAAAAAGGAGATAGTTTTGGACTACATAAGAAGATCAAAGAAATATCGAATATACACAAAAGCCACCACAGAACAAGAATACGCAACGACAGAAACGAATACATAGAGTCAGAAGAAGAGATAGCAATGGCGTGGAAAGAATACGCAGAAAGCCTTTTTAATGACGAAAGACCAACACAACCAACGCGCAAACTTCCTTCCGAAAACTTATCAGGGCCATCAATAATGCGAAGTGAAATAGAATATGCAGTTAGAACCACAAAGATGCATAAAGCAACAGGTCCAGATGAAATTAATATAGAAGCAATAAAACTACTAGACGAGGAGAATATCGAAATCTTGGTAAGGCTGTTCAATAGAATTTATGATACTGGTTACATTCCGCGAGAATGGCTGCAGTCAACCTTTGTGATGATCCCAAAAACAGCTAATGCCACAAAATGCAATGAACACCGCTTAATCAGTTTAATGAGTCACTTGTTGAAACTCTTCCTTAGGATATTACACTCAAGAATGTATAAGATACTAGAAGAACTTAGCGGGTCAACACAATTCGGTTTTAAGGGAGGACTAGGAACAAGAGAGGCAATTTTATGTTTGAACACCTTAATACAAAACTGCTTAGATCAACGAAAAGATGTCTACCTCACCTTCATCGACTACGAGAAGGCATTTGACAATGTTAAACATGATATCATGATGGAACTACTACATAGGGCCAACATTGACCAGAAGGAGATCAGAATTATTCAGAATCTATACTGGAACCAAATGGCAAAGGTGAGGATTGATCAAGACCAATATACGGATGAATTTGAAATCCGGAAAGGTGTGTCCGCCAAGGCTGCATACTCTCTCCGATGCTTTTTAATTTATATGTTGAAAATATATTTGCGGAAGCATTAGAAGATACGGAATTAGGCATTAAGGTGAACGGCATACCAATTAGCAACCTACGCTATGCGGACGACACAGTGATTATAACTGATAATTTGGAAGATCAGCAGTTATTACTTGATAGGGTGAATAGCATAGGTAAAAAATATGGCCTCAAAATCAACATTTTGAAAACGAAATATATGGTCATTAGCAGAAACCCTCCAGAAAATCCAATATTATGCATAGGTGACAATCGTATAAATCGCGTGAAAACTTTTAAATACCTTGGCACCACAATCAATGAAAAATCGGATCCACAACACGAGATAAAAACCCGAATACAAATGGCAAGACAAGCTTTTGTGAAATTCAGACCGCTCCTATGTAATCAACACCTAAACTTCGAAATACGCTACAGAATGGTCAAGTGCTACATATGGTCTATCTTGCTTTATGGCATGGAAACGTGGACTTTGAGAAAAACATCTATCAACAAACTTGAAGCATTTGAAATGTGGTCATTGAGAAGAATGATGCGCATACCTTGGGTGGATAGAGTTCGAAACGATGACATCCTTAATAGAGCCGGCGTGGAAAGAGAACTCTTTGAATTAATTAAAAAACGCAAGATTGGTTACCTTGGGCACATATTGAGAGGAGCAAAATATGAAATACCACAGTTAATCCTACAAGGGAAGATCGAAGGTAGGAGAGGAGCCGGCCGCAAACAATTGTCCTGGTTAAGGAATATTAAAGAATGGACAGGAATACACAATACAGGTGAGCTGTGTCACGCCGCCAAGAACAGAATTCTAGTAATGAGATAATCGCCTACGCACTTTGGTGTATGGCATGTTAAGAAGAAGAAGTTTCCTTTAAAGAAATCAGAACTGTTTTAAAGTGAGGTTGGACAATAATTTTGGGGATCATTTGAAATTTTGATTATATTTGAGTATCAGCGGAATAAAGTGTTCTTTTTCTTTATAGTTCATTTAAACACTTTATAAAGTTGCAATATTTATTTAGTTTTTAGGTACTTGTAGAGAGTCTCCACATTTTGTAATACATTTTTATTGTCACGTCACTAAACCACGTTAAGACTTAAACGATTCCTATTTTTGTAAATTTTTAAAGGCAACCGAAGTTGCAGACGAATTTTATTGTTTATATTAAATTTGTTCAATATTAATAAATAACGTGCTTCATTTGGGTTAATTTATCAAAGGTACAAAGTAAATTTTGGTTTAATTTCTTTTTGAACTCTACCAGGAGACTACAGAGTCGACGTCACACAGTGACAGATTGCTTAGAACGAATACATAATTGAGCTAGCCGAGGTATATTAAATTAAACAACGAACCACATATTTTAAAAATTACATTTATTATAAATAAAAAATAAAATTAATAAAATACAACTTTATCAATTGACGCTAACAACGTGGGGCCTCTGGGAAAACAGAAATAAGGGTGTTTTTTAAGCAGATTTATTATTATTACACAGATTAGAGTAAAAATAAATTGGTGTGATTAGAGTTGCAGAGATTCTGGAGCAGTTAAAGTTTAATTTGAGAATAAATAGATATTAGGATAAAATGGCAGACCGAATGACTTTAAGAAATGGAAAAGAAGTCGTACCGAAAGAGAGTAAAGGAGAACAGGTGTTAGAACAGGATATACAGGTAGATGAAGAAAGCAGAGGAGGATCAGGAGAAGTTGTAGTATATTTAGAGCAAGGCATACAAGAAGCAGGACAAGGTGATAGAGAGGGAAGTCTAACAGATAATTTGAGAGAGGAGTTGGATGAGATAGTGAGAGATAGATGTGATGTAAGTGAGGATGAAAGTAGAGTGCAGGAGGAAAGACGCAGGGAAGGAGATGTTGGAGAGTCAGGGATGACACAGATGGATATGAGGCAAATAATGCGGATGCTACAACAGATGGATCATAATATTAGGGGGGATATGCACAAAATGGATAGTAATATTAACAATATTAGGGGGGATATGAACAAAATGGAAAATAATATTAAAGGAGAACTTAGGGGAGAGTTAATTAAAATGAGGGAAGAAATCAAAGAAGAAGTGAAGATAGTCAGGGAAGAGATGTTACACATTACCCAAGGTTTAGAAGAGAAAGTAGAACAGGTCAGAGGAGAAAGTGAGAATTTTAAGAGGAATGTACAGGAGGAGATATCCAGAGAAAAGGCCATAATTAGAGCGGAAATAGGACAGGAAATTGGGAGCAGATTTGTAGAGTTGGGAACAGCCATTCAAAAGAATTTACCAACGGAAATAAACAAAGAAGTTAATAAGCAGAATAAAGAGATTGTTAGGGAGGTAGAAAATGTTAAAAGGCAAACTCAGGATCATGAGGAAAAACTTACCATTATCAAAAACAATATAAAGATGGGATTGCAAAATTTGGAACTGGAAATGGGTATGCATGCAAATCAGGCGGAAAAGGGAGATAGAGTATTACAGGGACAAGTTGAAAGATTTTTAAATGAGACATCTCATGGAATCACCAAACAATGCCCATATTTCCTAATGTCTGGAAAGTATCCAGAAAGACCCTGGGAAATTAGTAATACAGGGGACATTCAAGAAGTAATGAAGAAGGTGAACCAAAATTTATTAAGAAATGCTAATCGTTATGTAAATAGAATCAATAAGAAGAGAAAGAAAAGAATTACTTTTGAAAAAGGGAAGAAGGTACTTATCAGGTCACTACAGGTGCCTAAAAAGGATGAAAATCTGTGTGGAAAATTACTTTTGCCATTTGAAGGACCTTATGTCATTAGTACTGAACATGGGGTAAACAGTTATGAACTAAGACATCCAGAAACTAATAATATTAGAGGGATATTTAATATAGAGGGAATTTATAAGTATTATGAATAAACATACAAGGGTAGGCAATATTATGACACGAATTTGGTATTATAAGATATAAATTTTGTAAATAGAAGGATAATTAATAAATAAGCATATCTTGAGATAAATTTGATAATGAAATAATTTATTAGGAACAGATGTACAGAATAATGATGAATTTATATAAACAAAAAAGGTTGATTTATTTTCAAGTAGATTTATAGGAGTTACAAGTATAAATAAATAAGCAAAGTACTATGGACAAATCGATATTTTGTAGAAATTGGGAAATAGGGAATATTATAATGATAAATAGTATATGCGGAAATAAGATGAAAAATAGAATTATATGAAATATTGAAATATGAAATATAGAGAGTTATATGTAGAGATGATGAAATGAATATTATATGGGGATATAAAAAGAATAAATAATAATGCGGCAATGAATAAAGATACTGAAATAGTATATGCGGAAATAAATAAATAAATAAAAATATAAAATAAAGAGGGGAACAATTATAAGAATTTCTACGAAAATAGTACAAGAAATAAATAGTACAGGAAAAGAAGTAAAGAAATTGGGAAAGTACTTGGAAATTTGATTCTAAAGTTGATATAATTAGTGAAAGATTTATAGATTTTGTTTGGAAAATTCTGTATTTGTCATAGAGTAACTTATAAAAAAAAATATTCAAGAGATATGCTTATTAATAAAAGTCAGTTTATTGTTATGTTAATATTAATAAAATATTTAAGTTTACCGGTAAGAATTTAGATTTAGTAAGTGCTGATAGTTAGCACTGAACAAAATCCAAATTGGGGGGAAGTTGAAATGATTTCAATATGTTAAAAAATATACAACTTAAATGGATTTTTATATGAGTTTGTTGTTTATGAATTTCATGAAGCCATCACAATGTGGGTTCGACTCTGAAATAAAAGAGAGAAAAAGATTAGTAAATTGTTAAATAAATTAATTTTGACTTACCTGGTATAGTGTTAATAATTTCTGAATAGTATAGTTGCCTAGTGTATAGGTGAATCGTCTAAACCTTAAAAAGAACAAAAAAAGAAGAATTTTAAAAAAATATTTAAACATAGAAATTTTAATAAACGTCAGAAAATAAACTGCTTGACAGTTTATTGGACAGTCTGTGGGAGCTAAATTAATAGGGGTTTTGTTAAATAAGAAATTACAATGATGTGGAGATGAAAAGAATAAATTAGTATTGTAATAGAATAAGTTTTATATCTAAACATTTTTTTTATAAATTCCCAAATTAGATGTGATTAAAGTGATTATGAGAAAGTAATGTGGCTTGACAAATATGTCAAACAGGACAGTTTTATGGTTTAAAATATTTAAATAGAAGACAGAAAAAAAAAGAACGTTGGTTGCTGTTAGCAACGGATAATAAGGGAATTGGTTTTTGGAGAGGACGCCGACGAGGTTTTTTTTGGACGAAGGAGAGCCCTGAAACTGTGGAATAGGTCGGGAGTGTTTTTTAACTCGTCTAATTAGAATTTAGTTTTTCCACAGTTTCCACAGCAGAGATATCCAGAAATTTGTTCCAGAGAGTAAGAGAAACAATTTCACTTATAAATTATATTGGAGTATAGAAATGTCATTTAAATTGAGAAAATTAAAATTCATGAATTAACATAATTGCGATAGGCCTTAAAAATTGAAATTATTAATGATCATTAAATTAAAAATAGAATAGTACGTACCTTAATTTCCGAAGAGAGGATTGATATTCCAGTTTCACCGATTATTTTTGAGTAGTTAGTTTCCTTTAAAGAAATCAGAACTGTTTTAAAGTGAGGTTGGACAATAATTTTGGGGATCATTTGAAATTTTGATTATATTTGAGTATCAGCGGAATAAAGTGTTCATTTTCTTTTTCTTTATAGTTCATTTAAACACTTTATAAAGTTGCAATATTTATTTAGTTTTTAGGTACTTGTAGAGAGTCTCCACATTTTGTAATACATTTTTATTGTCACGTCACTAAACCACGTTAAGACTTAAACGATTCCTATTTTTGTAAATTTTTAAAGGCAACCGAAGTTGCAGACGAATTTTATTGTTTATATTAAATTTGTTCAATATTAATAAATAACGTGCTTCATTTGGGTTAATTTATCAAAGGTCTAAAGTAAATTTTGGTTTAATTTCTTTTTGAACTCTACCAGGAGACTACAGAGTCGACGTCACACAGTGACAGATTGCTTAGAACGAATACATAATTGAGCTAGCCGAGGTATATTAAATTAAACAACGAACCCCATATTTTAAAAATTACATTTATTATAAATAAAAAATAAAATTAATAAAATACAACTTATCAATATATATTAATATTATATAATATATATATATATATATATATATATATATATATATATATATATAGATATATATATATATATATATATATATATATACAGGGTGGTGAATCGTCAAATGAGCCATAAGAAACTCAATGGGAAATTCTAAATTGTTGAATTCCTGCTTCGCTAATTATTTTACACCAAAATTCATGGGAAACTATTTTTAGAGGACTCAAATATTTATCGAAAACAACTGTTAAAATTGTTCTACGATTTAAACTTATTCCGAAATTTTGCTAAAATATAATACATTTTTCAGGTCACCCCTAAAAGTCAGGCCAGACGCCGTGAAAAAAATGTGTATTACATGTTGCGTTTTGTCGTGTTGATGTTTTTGATACTTGACAATATTTAAATCAACTAAATTTTTAACACAAAATTTTGTGATTTATTGTTTAAAAAAAATTAAGTTTTCTACTATATTATTTATCTATGAATTAAGTTGATTAAAAAATGTACTCAGTTGAGGAGAAAATAGCAATAATAAAAATGTTTTATTCATGTTTTATTATAACATTTGTTATATTGTTATGTTTAGAAATTATCATAAATTATTTTTAGGAATAAAGATCACCGTAACAGTATATTGGAATTGATTGAACTTTTGTACAACTTAACTTAACATGGAATTTAATTTTGTGTGTATTAGAATATCTTACGTTAAATAAAGATCCGGTAGTGGCAGGAAAAGTTTCGCGGTATTGCCTGAATACAACATTATGCGATTTTTCGTCAACTCAGTACATTTCATTATATTATCGATTTGTAAACAATATAATTTATTGTTCACAAAGTAATATTTGTTGTTCAGTAGTATTAGTATTTAGTAAAATTCATTGTTTATAATTTAATCATAAAATAAAAAAATTGGCAATTCAAATTTTCAAACATCTGACATTAATATGATAAAACACACACTAATATATATTCTTGCATTACGTGTGGCCTAACTTTTAGGGGTGGCCTGAAAAATGTATTATATTTTTACAAAATTTTAAAGTAAATTTGATTCATAGAACAGTTTTAACATTTATTTTTAATTCAGATTTTAGTCCTCTACAAATAGTTTCCCATGACTTTTGGTGTAAAATAATTAGGGAAGCAGCAATTCAACAATTTAAAATTTCCCATTGAGTTTCCTATGGCCCGTTTGACGATTCACCACCCGGTATATTACAATTATTACAATAAAAAAATGACGTTTTTCACATTTGGTCCCATGTATATATATTTAAATATCGGGTGATCCAGTTTTATAGATCTCTTGAGTCTAAGATATTTAATTATAATTTAGAAAATATTTTGATCCGGAAAGTCAATAATGTTACATATCTAAGTTTGGTTTTTCACAGATATTTGTCTTTTAACCCTCCAGTACACGCGCCCTATTTTCTTACGTGACTACACGCGTGGATTACATTAGTAATCCATACGTACTGGAGCTCTGGAAAAGCAATATTTTTTGAAAATAGTGATATTGTTTTAATAATTTTTTAATAATACCACTGTAACCTATAATTGGCTTTATTTTATAAGTAAAATATACATTAAATTAAAAAAATAATCGAAAAACAATGAAAATGAAAAAAGAAATACTATAAATCAAAGTTACCTATAACCAAACATTACAAACCAAACTACGTTCTATAATATCTATAATTGTTTTATCTCAGCACAATGTACACATATTTGCTTTAAATGTCCAGGGCAAGTCCACTGATCACAGCTGCTGCACCATTTTCTTGTGCTCTTATTCCTTGCTCGTCCTCAAATATGACAACGCCCAATGGCCGAAGAGCGAGTCGGAACTTCTTTAGGAGTTTCCTTATTTTTTTTTAAAAGAAATTTAATTTTTTCTTTTATTTCTGTTGATGTGTGAGTGTTCTCTAGTCGCCTTAACATTAGTGGTTTTATTAACTCAAACGAAATGTCCTGAAGAAATGTGCTTCTTGGAAGTGATGCAGTGACATTATTAGCCTTATACAGGGAAAATGCATTAATTCCTGATATATTTAATAAATCAAAGAACACGGTGAGTGGCCAACGCCGAGAGTTTCGGGAAACATCATATTGTGCACACAACTGGTCAACCAGATCCACACCAAATTTTGTTTTATTGTAATCCGTTATTATTTCGGGTTCGTTCTTGTCTTCTGTTTCAGGATTAATACTGCTATCATGGTGCATGGTTGAAACAGCTAATACGACCTTATTTTTTTTGGAACGTACGTTACCAACGTACATTTTTTCTTGGAGGAATCCGAATAGTGAAGAATGTATGTCTCTGTTTTTAGACGTTATAAATTCTTGTGGTAGCTCCCTCTTATTTTTACGAATCGTACCAATAATAGTTAATCGCTTTTGAAGCAAGTCCATGGCCAAAGGTATACTGGTAAACCAGTTATCCATGTGTTGTATATTTATATTGTTCTAATTTATTTGTCTTTATTCTAATTTATTGTCTATATTCTAATTTATTAAAACTCACGATTACTAATTACTAATTTAATAATTAACTTTACAACTATTTATGTTACGTTTCGTTACAATTAAATCGCGTTTCCCGATCTTCTTATGACTAACTCCTGACATAAAATTTCCATGTATTTATATCCAAATACCATTATCTAGAAGCGGGAGTCACCTTCCGGAATAAACTCGATCGTCATGCGGTCAGACTGGGTTTTTTATAGGAGCCTCGAAAGTTCGACTGGTCGGAGAATGAAGGGTGACCCATTGATGCGTCAGGTAGATTTTGATCGTCAAATCTAGAACATAATATTAAGTAAACAACAGGTTTTATTTTAATATGACTCATTTCGTAACATTGCCCCCCCTTAAAAGATGGTTCCTCCTGGAACCTTGTCGGGACTGGAACTGGAACGGCAAGCTGGTATCGGCAACTGGACCCTCTTTTACAACTTCCAGTTGTATAAAAATGGCAAGGGACGGTTTTCTCTCCGCACCAGTGACTATGCGGATTGCAACAGACTAACACCTGGACTTCGGTGTCTTTAAAGATCTCCTCCACCATACTTCGAATAACCCTCCAATCTAATTGGCGGCACTTTAACTTTGGCATGGTTAACTTTTGCACGTCGGACTCTAGTACGTGCTCTCTCAATCGAAGTAAAGCTTCCCATACATCTCGGTAGCTAGGTTAGTCACGGGCAGTGTCTTTTGTTACCAGGTAGAAAAGGTAACGTGATGCATCTTGGAGTTTCAAGGTTTTACCAGGAGCTGGCACTTGGCATTGAACTTCTGCAACTCGACCAAACTTCCTTCGAAAGACGGATGCCAACCCTGGTGCGTCTTTGATACTGGCCGGGATGGTAAGGGTCAGTGAGTAGTCATCGGGAAGCGCGAGTAGATCTTGCCTTTCTTCAGTGGTAACACCATGTCTTGCTTTACCGGTACCTCCATAGGCACCCATGAATTCCTCAAACGTGAGGTCAGACACATCTTGGACTTGGTTTACTTCCACTTCTTCATCTACGTCGTGGTCACATTCGAAAGACGCCAGCCGGTTATGGTGTACTATCATCGGCTTTCCCCTCGGAATCTTGCTTATTCGATAAATGACATCATTAATCTTTTCCATAATGAGGTATGGACCTTCCCAAAACTGCTGCAACTTGGGGGAACAACCTTTTCGCTTTTTGGGATTATAAAGCCAGACTTTGTCGTTCTTCTTAAAACACCCCTTTTCGGCTTGCGTATCGTACCGTTTCTTCATTCAGTCACTAGCAATCTGGAGATGGGAACGGACCAATTCGTGTACATCGTCCATTCTTCTTCGTAATTCGATCACATAATCTTCACCTGCTACATCTTCTCCAGGTCGACACCCAAACTCTAGATCACAAGGTAGTCGCATCTCGCGTCCGAATAGGACTCTGGCTGGTGTCTGGCCTGTCGATTCGTTAACAGCAGATCTGTAGGCCATTGTGAAGAACGGAAGATATTGGTCCCAGTCTCGCTGATGATCGGACACCATCTTTGTCAAATACTTGCCAACTGCCCTATTCATTCGTTCTACCATACCATCCGATTGCGGATGATAAGCCGTAGTTCTTGTTTTCTTCATACCTAGTCTATCACATATCCCTTGGAATAGATCGCTTTCGAAGTTCCTGCCTTGGTCACTATGGATCTCCAAAGGCACTCCAAATCGGCTGATATATTCTTGGATCAACTTATCTGCAACGGTGGCCGCCTTCTGGTCTGGAAGTGCGTAAATCTCGATCCACTTAGTGAAGTAATCCATTACTACCAACATGCACTTTCCTCCATTATCACTTTCTGGAAATGGCCCAGCAATGTCCAAAGCTATTCTTTCAAACGGGCTTCCAACATTATATTGTCTCATAGGAGCTCTCCTTTTTCGATAAGGCCCGTTACTCGTAGCACAAATAGTACATTTCTTACACCAGTCTTTTACATCGTCGGAACTGTTCATCCAATAAAACCGTTCCCGAATTCGCTGAAGGGTCTTCTTCACACCAAAATGCCCTCCTGATGGACTATCGTGTAACTGAAGAAGTACTTCTTTGGAATCACCAACTGTCTTCTTTTCTCTGAACCGTCATCATTTTCCAGGACTCGATATTTCTTGCCAAGGTGGTCGACGGTTTTCCTCTTTCCATTTTCGGATTTTCTGTATAACTGGATCTCTCGCTTGTTCTTCTCTGATCTTGGTAGGCGTCCAGTCGTCGTTGATCACCGTCGTTCTTAGCACTGCTGCTTCCTTGGATTCCGTTTTGTTGCAGTGAGAACACTCTGCTGGGCATGGCCTTCTGGAAAGAGAATCAGCGTTTCGGTGGCTAATTCCGGCCCGGTGCTCAATCTTAAAATCATATTCTTGGAGTCGTTCGATCCACCTGGCTATCTGACCCTCTGGATTCTTAAACTGCATCAACCACTTAAGGGCGGCATGGTCGGTTCGGATTAAAAACTTCCTTCCATAGAGGTATTGATAGAAGTGCTCTACTGATTTCACTACTGCCAGAAGTTCTCTTCTCGTGACGCAATAATTCCGCTCAGGTTTTGAGAGAACTTTACTAAAATATCCAAGGACTCTTTCCTGTCCTCCTTGAATCTGAGACAGCACTCCTCCAATTCCCACATTACTTGCATCTGTATCTAAGATGAACTCTCCTTCTGGCAGTGGATACCCTAAAATTGGTGCTGTGATTAAATGCTTTTTTAAGGTCTCAAAGGCATTCTGGCAGTCTACATCCCAGCGGTATTCTCTTGCTTCCTCTGTAAGTCGCGTTAATGGTTTAGCGATATCTGCAAACTTCTTAATAAACCTCCGGTAGTAAGTACATAGTCCCAGAAAACTTCTCACTTGGTGTTTGTCAGTTGGTTTTGGCCATTCCTTAATAGAATCGATTTTTCCCTTATCCACGGCCACTCCTTCTTTACTGACTATATGACCCAGATAATTGACTTTACCTTGAAATAGCTGGCACTTCTTGGGGTTTAACATCAATTGGGCAGCTGTAAGTCGATTAAAAACATTCTCTAAGTTCTTCAGATGGTCTTCAAATGTCTCCCCCAAGACGATTATGTCATCTAGATAAACTAGGCATGTTTTCCAAGATAACCCTCTCAACACATTTTCCATAAGCCTCTCAAATGTCGCAGGAGCGTTACAAAGTCCAAATGGCATAACGTTGAATTGCCATAATCCAGATCCTGTGGTGAAGGCTGTCTTTTCTTTATCTATCGGGTCCATTTCTACCTGCCAGTATCCAGACTTCAAATCCAAAGTAGAAAATAATTTACTTCCAGCCAATGTGTCTAATGAGTCATCGATCCGAGGCAGAGGATAACTATCTTTCTTGGTATCGTTGTTCAGCAAACGGTAATCCACACAGAATCTCGTTGTTCCGTCTTTCTTCTTAACCAGGACCACCGGAGAGACCCATGGGCTCGTAGAAGGTTCTATAACCCCGTCTTTCTTCATTTCCTGAACAATCGTTTCAGCTTCCTCTCTTTTCGCCTGTGGTAATCGTCGAGCTGTTTGACGAATTGGCTTAGCATTACCAGTATCAATTTTATGCTTAACAACGGTAGTTCTTCCCGTCTTTCCTCCTATCGGTACGAAAATATCACGATACTTCCGAAGAAATTCCCTTAATTTCCTTTTCTCAATCTGATTCAGAGACTGTCCAGCAACTGCAACCATTTGATCAAATTTGTCGTTGGAATTATCAGATGTTGTCGTCTGACGGATTATGGATGTCACAGGTACACAAGTTCCTACTTTTGTCCCTTTCTTGATGGCTACTGGGTAGTCATTGATATTGATAAGTCTCACAGGAATTTCTTCAGCCGAAGTCACCAATTTCTTTCCAATTATGATTCATCAGCCAACCTCGTCGTCATGGTTCCAAGGCTTCATCATAACAGGTGTCCCTCCGTCCACAATTCCCTGTAGCCGCGCTACTATTATTGTTTCACTTCTCGCAGGCACGACTGTATCTTCTTTAACGGCTGCTTGCATAGTGTTGTCATCATGTGGATGGAGAAATACCTCCCCGTTACCAACTTTGATTACCTTATTCTTAAAATCCAATTGGAATCCATGCGTATTCATTACGTCCATTCCTAATATAACATCCTCTTCGATGTCAGCAACTATAACAGTATGGACGAACTTTTCTGCTCCAATTCCTAATTGTATCTGGATTTCTCCGTAAATGTTGGCATTTTCATCCGTAGCGGTCCTAAGTCGCAACCTCGTTGGTAACAGTTTCTTACGGCTGTTTATAACTGTCGGGCGAATAATGGTTCTTGTCGCTCCAGTATCCACCAACAACGTATGCTTTTTACCATTTATTTCTCCATCTACATATACACTATCTTCACGACATTTCAAAGAAGCTATTAGTATCAGAGGGTCTTTGGTAAAGTTCTGGGTCGAAGCTGCTCCCCTAAGGCCAACGCGTTCTGGTTTTGTCTTCAGTCTTATGGTTTTCGTTTTCTTGTGTGTCATGCTTTTTATCATATTAAAGAGCTGGTCAAGTTTATCTTCATCTTCTTCGTCTTTTACAATCCTAACTTTGCTATACCCGCCAGAGGCCTGCGTAGCTGACTCGTATTCGAGGGCGGCAGATAAGACATCCATCAGCGTCTTGCGACGAGCTAATCGTAGTGTTCTCTGCATTTCATGATCACGAAGACCATCAATAAACGTTTGAATGGCCAACTTTTCCATCATGTCTTCAGGAGCTGTTGGATAAGCATATCGCACTAATCTGGCAATATCTACCTCATATTCTTGAAGGGCCTCATCTTTCTTTTGTCTTCGATTTTTAAGCTGCGACTGATATACATGCTCCAAATGTTCGTGGCCATATCGCATATTTAACCTCTTCTTAGGTTGTTCGAAATCATCCGTCACCTCTATGGCTATGGTCTGAAGCACATCTAAGGCATCTCCTCGAAGAGCGATAGTCAGGTTTACAGCCTTTTCTTTTTCAGACCATCCATTCGCTCTTGCATCTGATTCGAACTGTTTCATGTAGTTGTCCCATGACGATTTTCCATCGAAATTTGGGACTTTGACATGAACAGAACCTCCACTTCCTTCAAATTTCGGCCGTGTTTCTAACTTACATTTCGTCTCGTCTTCTTTTGTCTCTATGGTAATTGGATTGTTTACTCTCTCTGTTGTTCCTGTTCCCTCAATCTTCCTTTCCAACTCTTTCCATATCTTCTCTTCGAAGGCCATGATATAGGCAGCAACTTGGTTTTTTAATGAAGACACTCTATCGTCGAGGGCAGACATCTCAGAGGTGACTTTAGAGATGTTAGCAGAAACCTTGCTTTCCAGAGAAGCAATCTCGTTAGAAACTTTGCTTTCTAAGGAAGAGATCTCGTTAGAAACTTTGTCTTCTAAGGAAGCGATGTCACCGGAAACTTTATTCTCTAATGATGCGATATCACAGGAAACCTTGTTAATCGATGAGATGACAGCATCTTTTCTCTATAAGTTTCCGGATCTAAACCCTCTTCCTCCAAAGCCTTCTTTAGTCGTTGGACTAACTCAGCTTTTTTTTCGGTAGAAGCTAATTCTCTGTCCTCAAGATGCCTTCTTAAATTCGTAATTGTGAGCTCGTAAATCGTCGTCATCTTTCACTTCTTTTCAAAAATTCAAATTAAATTTATCTAAAATTCCACTTTTTCTGACACCACTGTAGTATATTTATATAGTTCTAATTTATTTGTCTTTATTCTAATTTGTTGTCTATATTCTAATTTATTAAAACTCACGATTACTAATTACTAATTTATTAATTAACTTTACAACTATTTATGTTACGTTTCGTTACAATTAAATCGCGTTTCCCGATCTTCTTATGACTAACTCCTGACATAAAATTTCCATGTATTTATATCCAAATACCGTTATCTAGAAGCGGGAGTCACCTTCCGGAATAAACTCGATCGTCATGCGGTCAGACTGGGTTTTTTATAGCAGCCTCGAAAGTTCGACTGGTCGGAGAATGAAGGGTGACCCATTGATGCGTCAGGTAGATTTCGATCGTCAAATCTAGAACATAATATTAAGTAAACAACAGGTTTTATTTTAATATGACTCATTTCGTAACACATGGTTATATTTCTGCCCGTTCCTTCTAGGGGTTTAACCATTCTTTTAACAACCTCTGCGCTACTCCAATCAGTTTCAAAAGGACCAGTTGGTTGTGTTCCACAGTAAATCTCCATATTATAGGTATATGCATATTTGCTATCTACTAACGCAAATATTTTTATACCATATTTGGATGGTTTACTGGGGATGTATTGACGGAATTGACATTTTCCCCTAAAAGCAAGTAATTGCTCGTCAACTGTTAAATATTCTAAAGGTGTAAAATTTTTTTGAAAATTTTCAATAAAAAGTCCAAAAATGTCTCGTATAGGAGCAAGTTTATCCAGCTCTCTCCTTTGTTGTCTAGAATTAAAGTCGTCAAACCTCAAACATCTCAGTAGAAATCGGAAACGATTTAAAGACATTGTCAAGTAAATAGCTTCAACACCAGTACCTTTCTTAGTGTAAAAACATAGTGGAGCATCGCACCTCGCCAGTCACATTGCTACGCACCTCGCTGCGCACATCGCCACAAATTGCATACTCGCCATGGTAAAACATAGCGAGGCATTTCACCTTGCATGTAGTATAGACCTGAAACTGTTTAAGAGCGGTACTAAATATGTTATCCGAATCGGAAAGTGATAGCGATTCATCTAGTGTTGCTGTAAAGTGGTGGTTAACGTCCACTGGAGGAAGAAGTCGTAGGTGGAATATACATCCCGTACAGAGAGAGCGCACGAAACTGGGTGAATTTTATAAATTATATCAGCAACTTAAGCATTATCCAGATCGTTTTTATGATTATTTAAGAATGTCACAAATAACGTTTATCTACATTCTTCGACAAATAGAACCAAAAATTGAGAAAAACTACTGTAACTTTCATGTCCAGCCAATATCCGCCGAAGAAAGATTAGTAGTAACACTCAGGTAAGAAATTAAATATATTTTTATTCAAATTCATATACAAAAGTTTGTACTTCACTAGAATTATTGCCCTCAAAAGCGAGTGTCTGCTTCTGAATAGGAATTTGTGACGTATTTATAGATTGGGTAGATTCTGTAGGAAATGTAAATGATGCATTGGAATGTGAGCTGGGTTGTGGTACAACTAAAGGAGATGAGGATGCAGGTCGAAATGAAGATGTGGATGCTTGGCAATGATGAGTAGATGCAGGTCGAAATGACGATGTGGATGCTTGGGAATGATGATGGGTGCAGGTCGAAATGAAGATGTGGATGCTTGGGAATGAAGAGAGGATGCAGGTAGAAATGAAGATGTGGATTCTTGGGAATGATGAGTGGATGCAGTAATATGTGGATCGCAAGAAGGAAGGGGTTTTGTGCCATACAAACTGTCCCACAGTAACTGTTGCACCTTAATTCTAAATCCCAGTTTCTCCTGTGCTGGTAACTGTTTCACATGCGGAAGTAGTGAAGTAAAGAACGCTACATCTTCATCATTGCCTCTTTTTTCCATTGCCATTTGTTTCCCTTTTTTAATCTGCAACTTCTCCCTCTCTATAGTTAACAGGCCTTTACCTATTGTTTCCATGGGTAAAGTTCGTTTTCTATATCCTAGAAGCTCTTTAGTAGGGGTGGGTGTGCCTGTTGATTGTGTGGATAAAGAGGTTAGTGAAGTGTGTGAAGCCGGGGTATTCGGAGAAGATAGATTTTCATTAATGGACTCAAGGTCATCGTCTTCAGCTTCAATTTGACGATTTTGACTTTCAGACTCTTCGTTTACTTCAGTTCCATTATCCTCCAAATTGCCACTCAAGGGTCTTTGTGTAAAAATGTCTTTTAAAAATAATAAAGATTTAAAATACGGCCATTCCACTGTCTCTTCTGGTGCTGGATCTCCAGATCTGCATGCAGGCAGTCGGTCGTAATGACTTTTGAACTGCTGACGCAGTGCTTTCCAAGATTTTTTAGCTAATGGAACTGAAACAAATACATTACGTTTAGTCACGCTGACATTACTACCAAACATTAGTATTACTACAGATAAATTTTTTATTTCCATTTACAGATTCCTAGCGACAGGAAACTCTTACAAGAGCCTGGCTTTTTCTTTTCGCATGGGAGCATCTACCATAGCACGTATTGTCCCAGAAATTACCACCTTATTGTGGAACGTTTTGCAACCCCTTCATATGATTCCGCCCACAGAAGAAAAATTTCGAGAGATAGCCGAACAATTTTATAATAGATGGAAATTTCCCCACTGTCTTGGGTCAATTGATGGTAAACACATTCGACTAAAGTGTCCAACTCATTCAGGAACAATGTACTACAACTATAAGCAATATTTCTCCATTGTGCTGCAAGCCGTGAGTGATGCGAACTGTAAATTTATTTTTATTGAAGTAGGTGCATATGGTAAACAAAGTGATGGGGGAACATTTCGTAATTCTAATATGTACAAATTGATGAGCAGTGAAAAGTTGAATATTCCAACAGAAGAGTTGTTACCAAATAGTAATATTAAGGCACCTTATGTTTTTATTGGCGATGAAGCGTACCCTTTGTTAACCAATTTAATGAAGCCATTTGCCAGAAATAATTTAAATGAAGAAACTGAATTATTCAACAAAAGTCTATCTAGAGCGCGTAAAACAGTCGAATGCGCTTTTGGAATTTTAACAATGAAGTGGAGAATACTAACGAAAGCCATTGAAACACAACCCAACACTGCAGATGCAATTATTAAAGCAGTTTGTATTCTACATAATACAATAATGGACCAAGAACATGTCACTCACGCTACGACAGATAATAAAAGCTTCGACTGTGTGTTGCCCAATATTTCAGCATGTAGGAGAAATAATCCTTCAACAGCAGAGGCTACTTCGGTGAGAAATGCATTTAAACAATATTTTATTAGTAACAAAACTCTTCCGTAATTGTAATATTCAATTAAATGTATCAATAAAAATGGCATCTTGAACATATCTTAGTACGATTACATACCTATCTAATTAGAATATAAATAATAACACAGGATGAAACAAACAAATTGATTGCTTACCTGAAACACCGCAGTTATTAGCTACTGTTTTCCAATCCTTGTCTAGCACGTAGCGGTTATGATGTTCCTTGTGTCGCTGATCCCATATTGGGGGCTTTTTAAATATTTCATTAATTAATTGCTCTTTATCCATCGTGCATGAATCAAACGTTTTCTAACTGCAAATGATCCCAACCGTTTTCTAACCGCTGGCAGATAGAGAGCAAAAGATATACGACGGTAAGTTAACCTTGAAACAGCCAATCAGGTAGTGACTTTCATGCTACTGTATCCAGAAAAACAAATTATTTTGCTCTTCAAAACGTAGCGAGATGCGTAGCGATGTTCCCGGCGAGGTGCGATGCTCCGTGATGCACACTGCTATGTAAATCTATTAAATTGTTTCTTAATCGGCAATGTGCGTACTGCGTAGCAATGTGACTGGCGAGGTGCGATGCTCCACTATGTTTTTACACTTATTATCCCACATTTGCAAAACCTTTAGTTTTTCAGATTTTTGAACACCTGCTAAAAAGAGTATACCAATAAGTCCCCAAATCTCCTCGACGTCGGTCATTTTAGCATCTCTGTAGCGTTGGAAATTTGCTCTTACCTTCTCAATATAAATGTTGGTACAACGCGTCACTTCTTTGACTATATTATCATCTAGCATACATTTGAAGCATTCAAACTGTGTTTTTGCGTTTCGAGCTTTTGTTATTGGTCCTAGTAACTTCAAAACAATATTTGTTGCATGAGTTCTTGAAGTAGGCGCAGGACACATCTTACTATACTTTGTTTTTTTGTATTTGCCAAGATAGTATTTTGAAATTATTTTTTCTTCATCTTCTTCCCCTTGAACCTCTTCATCACAGTCTTGTTCCGATTCTTGTTCAGACATGGTACATTCTTGTTCTACAACATCATCAGATACATATTCCTTAACAATATGGTTCGTTCTCTATTTCATTGTTCCATTCCATTAGCATTTTTTCAAAATTAGGGTCGCCGAATCTTACTTTTTTTGGTCGGGACATTGCTGATAACTAAAACAAAAATAAAAAATAAATATTTGTTAATCTTTTTCACGTAGAAAACTTACCTTAACCGCCGAATACAAAATATAATTTTTAGTTTAGGGTTACGTAAGTACACGCGTGGATTACAATGGTAACAGAACACAATCTGTGTCTTACACCTACACACATCAAGCGACAGTCGCATACTAAAACAGTTCCTTATACTATGCCCCAAAGGTATTGGAAGATAGGCAACTCTATATACAATATGGTCCGAACAGCAATTTTATAAAATTCAATGGATTACGTATGTAATCCGCGCGTGTACTGGAGGGTTAATTTGCAAATAGACCTTGTGTGCAACAAAGCTATGCAAATGAATGTATCAAAAAGTTAGAGATAGTTCAAAGATTTCTGAAATACTGTTCTTTTAAACTGCATAGAGCATATTTTTATTCTGATGTGATTAATTTCTTGAATATAGGTTTTTTGTCTTACCAGAAAAGTTAACTTTGACTCTGATCATTATTTATATGCTTAATAATCCAATCTCCTGAATTGCTTCAATCAATTTGTTTTACATACTCCTTCCCGTTCACTGCTTTAGAATTCACTTTTTTATGTTTCCCATCACAGAATAAATTATGGTTCAAATATAGGTGTGGTCCAATTTTTCATGCATGGTAATCAGTTACCTCATTAGATAGATTTGTCAATATATTTAGGTTCTATTTTTTTTTGTGTTTTGGCTTGGACAATTGTCATTCAGCCAGTCTCAATCAAGATAAGTTTATTAGTGTAGTGTGTGTGTCTGTGTTTGTGTGTGTGTAGAGTAATTGTCTTGATACTTAGCAAAGTCGACGTCATTGTGTTTGCTAAGAGACGCTAATTATATCCGAACGTCTGCGGTCCCTCCGGTGAGTACCGATCACACAAGGATAGAAATTATTTTCATTTATTAATTTTTTTTTTTTTAATAAACGAAAATTTCCACCCAGGTGGGATTCGAACTCACGACCTTTAGATTTAAAGGTAGGCGCTCTTACCACTGAGCCACAGAGGGGGTTAGGTTCTATTTGAAACACTCTAATGCAAAAAAGATACTTTGTATAAATAAGTGTGTACTTGCAATTTCTTTAATGCTGGATTCTTGTTTTGGATTCTTGTTACATTCTAGCATAATTTTGCAGTTTTCTTGTCATGATCTACAACCAGGAAGAACAAAACCAACTGTATCAATACAATCAAACTAAAACACAACATTACCTTACTAATGTTCTTTAATTGGGATTAAAACAAAATGAAAATGCTTCTTAAAAAGTGTACACTAAATTTAAAAGATAGTTGCCGTTTTTCTTATGATAATTAGATATAAATAACATACATTTTTATAAATTTATAAACACTTTAAACAATGTTTAGTATAAATATCATCTAGAAAAATATCACATTAAATTATATTCGCATATCACCAAGTCCAAGTTATTACGAACAACTTAAAAAGTCAGAAATCAATTTATATATTAGAGGAAAATAATATTCTGTGCATAATATTATATATTCGGGATGTATGTAAAAATAAAAATTTAATAATTTTATTAGTCTTCCAAAATATCGCCTTCATTTATTGTATGTTTTTTTCAAATCTATTTCGAATCTATTTCAAATATTTGAGCAAGAAAGATTTGTTTTTGGTCAGTAGCCCAATGTATAAACCCATCTTTGAATAATTTCACCTAAAAAATAACTAAGTATGGTAAGACATTAATAATAAAGATAATAAATCAATCATCCTATAAATAGTAAGATAAAAAATATATAGTTATGCTATGTAATATTTGCTGCAATGAATCTGCTTATATGTAAAGTAAAAAATATTCTTTTTTTTCCTTTTCTTCCCTTTCCATGTTCTTATATTTGTTGAACCAAAATACTTGACAATATTCCAGTAGAGTCTACAATTAAATTTTTTTTAATAACTTGCATTATGAGATCATTACTTAGTATATACTCATCATCAAACATACCAAGTATAATATCTTTAAATGAGAACAGTGAAATGTAAGTACATAATACTTAAAATAAAAATATATGTACACCGGTATGTTTCCAAAAACATCTAACAGAAAGGCTGTTGTACTTATTATAGGAAAAATATTTTGATCAAACAAGAAGGGTACTATTACAATCATTTTTCGTCTAGCTCATAAACTTGAATTACAAAAACTATTTAGTAGTAACACTGCTAGCATATAGCAGTATACCTGATTAGAAAAATGTAACCTATAAAATGTTTTAGATAATTTTACTATATAATTGTGCCTAACCCATATTTACATACTCATATTTGTACTTACTTCAAATTGATTTGCTTCAAGAATTTATATAATAATGAACATATTTTGGTAGATCTTAGCGGTTGTTAATTTCACTTAAAATTTTACTTAAAGTGGGCATTTCATTCTTGAAACAAATCTGTGTACTATCTGTTGTACAGATGTTTTAACTCTTTCATCGTATGTTGCAAGAATAGAAGGTCGACCGTCAATATTTTTAGGACATCTTCCAGTCTGCTTATATTCTTTAATTGTTCGGTAAATAGTTGAATTCACAACATATAAAATTAGCACATTACTTTAGTAAGTCTTGATTTTAATAATAACTATTCTGCAAAACTAACCTGCTGCCTGTTTTACTTTTGCTACCGTGGCTGTTACTTTACTTTCCAGAATTATCAATTTTCATTTTTTTATACATGTTTATAATACATTGTTTCTTATTTGATGATAAATTACTCAAATCTACTCGGCGTTTTTAAGGCAGAGAAGAATAATTACCACTAGTACTTGGCATTGAATCCATATTCTTATCTTAATAACACTAAATAGTTCTGAAAAGAACTGTTTTTTATATAAATGCAAACGAAAAATCTATGAATGTAAGGGAATAAAGCAGAAAATACAAAAAATCGTCGACATAAATTTAGAATTTTAAAATTTTACAAATGTCATTAGTGTCAATATGTCATAATTTAGTGGAATAAACTTGCCTGCGGTTGAACCAATTACAAGCAAGCATTACGGCGCGGAAAATTTGAATTACTCCTCCTGGTTAAAAAACAGACCATAGTGTCTAGAGCCTGACCACTATTCTATGCAGACTTGCGCAGTTCATTTGTATCCACATCTGAATATGACAATGAGGTTTATGTGTATTGTTGGTTGCATAAGAATAACTCTAAAATTAATAGTAAATAATAGTAAATCAAAATTAAAGGTTTTTTAAAATAGTTATAAAAAGTATTTAAAAAAATACTTTTTGCGCATTTTTGCCAATAAAAATTTGTTATTTTATATACAGGATGTTGACTGATGTTATATATCAATTACTATGATACCAACTTTCTTATTTTAAATCAAACATTGGATAGGTATATTTTTTGGATTATGCACAAAATTCCCAAAACTTTGATATATTGCATGTTATAGTTTTAATTAACTTATTTTAGGATACAGGGTGGTTAATGAATAGATCACTCTCGTGCCTCCTTATGACTTTAAAAGGTTCTATACCTAATTTCAATAAAGAAGAGTGAGTTCATTTTCGTATCTTAACTTCTTTTTAATAATGTATATGGTACTCTAAGTACCTATATTCTTTTAAAATAGATATTATGTCAAATAAATGAAACCTGCCTATATTTTTACCAGGTGTGAAATGAAATGTACATAAGTAGGTATCTTCAAGGCCATATATTTAAAAGTTAATATAAAAGGGATTGTGCCTTTAATACATCGTATAATAAAAACAGTTAAATAAAAGCATGGCAATCCAATATATTGATAAAGTTCTTTGTATTTTGTATTGGATCCAATTACTAAATAATATACCTGGTGTTCCATCTAAAAATAATAAAGTTGGCATCAGTATTTACATGACATCACACTCTGTATAACACATTTTTATTGGAAACATATGCGCAACAAAAAATATTTAAAAAAACAGAGCTTTTCGAGGAACTATTCATCATTTAATAAATATATATTAAAAACCTCATTGACACATTCAGAAATGAATACAAATGAACTGCGCAAGTCTGCACAGAATAGTCGGTCAGGCTCTAGACACTAGTGTTTTGTTTTACTAATGCATGTATGCTTCAAATATAAAGAGATAAAGCTTTTAAAAAGTACATTTTGATTATACTATTTTATGAATTTCGCAATTTTTAATTTATATAAAGTGTAATAAAATAGAATGGGAGCGTTATGTGAAGGTAAGGAAACGCTGTCACCAAATGAAATACACAATAGATCCTCATGGGATGCTAACCCTGCGAGCGGCTGCAAGGAATACTGGTCACACTGGTGTCTGGAGGGCTGGCTCGTCTTCGTGGATTTACGAGAAGATAAGGGATTTCGGGATAGGGGTAAGGACTCCTAGGCCTCAGGTCCTGTAAAGAGCAGAGGTTATGGGCTTACTTTTGAAGCCGGAGATATGCATATGCAGAAATCTCGTGTTCTCCTAGTCTCTAGGGAGTCGGACGAAAGGAACATAAAAAAACTAATTTAGAGTCAACAATATATTGAATCTACCCTGAAGTTACAATACAATCGTTAACACTTTATTCTGCGCGTCGGGAGATGATGAAGCAAGATAGTGAAGAGTTGACAGTTGTACTAATATAATAATTACACAGGTTAGTATAAAGAAATCTGTTACCTTATGTGTATATTAGGGCTTTCAACCACGACACGTTCAGTCTTCTGGAACTCGGTCAGTTGAGGGTTGCGAACTTTCGAGCTGCCACAATAACCGGACTACACGCGATACTATGCCAGATGATACGCGGCCCCCGGAGAATCACCTACTGTCTCGTACTGTTCGTGTACGGGACGCTGTCGCGTCCCAGTCACGGTGGCCCGCTATTACTGTCTGCCCATTACCAACTGCTCGTACCCGACGCTACCGCGTCGAGCGTACCCGGAGCAGGCAATTGGTGCCTGGACGCCCGCCGTATCACTACTGACTGACTGACTACTGACTTGGCTGACCCAGTCTTCTAGTTTTTATCGAATGGTGTCCTCATTGACCGGTTATAGTCCAAGGTTGCTGAATTGTAGTCTTAGGCGTTATTTGGCGTTAATTGGGGTTCCTGGTTCCCACAATGGCAGTGTTGTCACCTTCGAAGGGTCAACTCTTTCTTCTTCCGTCCCTTCTTGTTCTGGTTCTCCTATTTCTTCTTCTTCCTCTGTGGAGTATTCCATTTTTTCATTCTCGTAATATTTCTTTAACCTGTTGACGTGCACTACCTGTCTATTTTTTCCCTTTTTTGTACTTACTGCATACGTCACTGGTCCTACTTTTTCTATAATTTGAAATGGTATGGATAGTACCATTTTTCTGTAACTTCTTTGAAAGACTTGTCGTGCTAATTAAGTCTCTCAGATATAACTTGTCTTCTTCTTCAAATTCTCTCAATTCAAATTTTATATATTATGTTCTCCTGTGTTTTTCTATACACTATTTTCATTTTTCATCCATGTCCTTACGCATGGGTTTCCTGTCCCTATATTTTCCTATACGTTTTTTCCATTTTCATCCATGTCCAAGTGCATGGGTTTCCTCTTTCTTATTCCCCTGTGTTTTTCTTATACATTTTTTCCATTTTCATCCATGTCCAAGTGCATGGGTTTCCTCTTTCTTATTCCCCTGTGTTTTCTTATACATTTTTTTTTCATTTTCATCCATGTCCGTGTTCATGGGTTTCCTTAATTCTGAAATAATCTTCTCCTATATTTCTGCACTATATATCCTATTTATTCTTCCATATCCTTCCTGTAACATGTGGAAGGTATTAGTTATAACTCTTCTTTTTCTTCACTTTTCCATTTACTTCATGAACAAAATCATAATTCCAGATTCGTTTCGCATTTTTATTACATCCTGTAGATACTGTATTGTCGTGCTGGAGCCGCGGGACTCTTAGCGGGTTGGGATTCTAGTACCACCCTAGCTTATCCCCTTAGCAGCCTCCTACTTGACGTAAGTTTCACCCCTTAAGGTCGAACCATATACAGCTTGCCCACATTCCTGTAAAAATATACTTCTGGCACTGTATTTATCTTCGCATGCTGTGTGAGATATGCCTCTATTTCTGTGGCATCCCACCTGTGTCCACTAAATTATTCCTTCTTATTTTATGGTTCTGCTTCTTTGTCTCAAAGCAAAGAAACTGGCTTAAACTCTTCTACATTTAGAGTACGTTCCATAAATACATAAATAAAGTTCCATAATGTTACTTTAACGATAGTAACTAACTATGAATTTTCCGTCTTCAGCGAGTCCTTGTCTTAGCAACGATTCAGTGCTTCAGTGAAGGCCCTTAGGTCTTCCTGTCCAATTTGCACTTTTCCCTGGTACATAAACTGTAGCAAGTTACTTTAAACGATAGTAACTATTATAACTTTTCCGTCTCCAGCGAGTCCTTGCCTTTGCAACACTGCGGCCGCTTCAGTGAAGGCCCTTAGGTCTTCCTGTCCAATTTGCACTTTTCCCTGGTACATAAACTGTAGCAAGTCTCCTAGTGTCTCGCAATTACTTTTGTCAAAATCACTCCAGGACGTTGACAACGATTCGACTCAAATTTTCTTTAAATATGGGCCACAGCCCAAAGAACCACTTTACGTGCTTCTATGCATTTTTCTTGCGATGCAAGCTCCACGTCTACTAAATCTTGACTGTTCCATAATGGATCCATTCCCGAACTCATATGTTCGTGGCAATCATTCCAAAATAGTGAAAAAGATTTTCTGACGCAACATCCCATTTAAATTTTCTTTAATATGGGCCACAGCCCAAAGAATCACTTTACGTGCTTCTATGCATTTTCCATGCGATGCATCCATTCCCGAACTCATATGTTCGTGGAAATCATTCCACAATAGTGAAAAGATTTTCTGACGCCACGGTCAATTATCTTCCAAAGCTCCATTAAATTCTTTTCCCGCTTTTATATGTCCATCTCAGTATGATGTGCCAATTTATGAAGTTAACCAACAATTGTATAAAGAATTAAATTTTTGTTAAAATAAAAGAACTTAGAAATGTGCCCTGCCGAAGTTATAAAACAAATCTGTATAAAATAATAAATAGTCAAATCAAATAATAATCGATCAATCAATCGATACTCAGATATCAACTAAGGTGTTAGTATTTATTTTTTTTTTTTGAAAAATTAAGCTCTATTAAATTCTTTTCCTTTTTACAAATGAAACGTTATTTATAAATCCAAATATCCCAATTAACTTTAATTAATTATTAGTCAAACAAAGTCATATCTAATTTCTTAGTGTATATCACAAGAATTCGCTAACCTAGCATTTTATGCCATAATGTAATATTTTTCCTATCCGTCGCGGTGCATTTTCATGGTCAAAATATACATACTTTCACCACGCATCAGCAACAAAATCATATGATTGTTTTGCTTACTTGTTTCAATAAAAAAAATAGAATTTGATAACATGTAAACCGTTAGTTAGTAAAATAATACTCAAAGAATTTATATTTTGCGCTTTTGAAAGCAATAAAATCGTACACTCAATTGAACTTGATCTTGACCTAATTACTTAAATTCTTTATATTCAACTAGTTAGTAAACAATATATTTATTATTTTAAAAAAAAGAACAATTATATAGAGAACATCAATAAATGTGTTAGTATGTATTTTTTTTGAAAAAATTTGTACTTGTCATCTCTTCACATATATCCTAAAATTGATATGAGGTCATTTTCTAGTGATACAAGACAAAAAAATCTACTATATACGAATAATTTGTGTAAAACCACTAACAAGTTTATATAACAAAGAGAGAAAAAGGATTTTCTTCCAGAAAAGGGAGTCCTGCACTCCACACAATATTTACTGGATACCTCACTGTTTCTTTAATCTGTTGTCGTCTTAGGAAAGAGAAGAAAAAAAATTGGAATGTCACTGGCGAAATGAAACGATGAAGGCTTCTTATAGCTACAAAACTTGCAAAAGTTTACAAGGATACTGAAGAAGTGACTTAATTATCCCTATTTTCCGAAATTCCCCAAACCGAGACCGGCTGTCACCAAATGTAATATAATATACATTGGGACAGATTTACGAGAAGTGGAGAGGGAAACGGGAGAGGGGTTAAGAAACTTCTAGGGGTAATGGTCCTGTAAAGAATGGAGAAGAAGTTATGCGGCTTACTTTTGAAGCCGGAGATATGCATATGCAGAAATCTCGTGTTCTCCTAGTCTCTAGGGAGTCGGACGAAAGGAACATAAAAAAAACTAATTTAGAGTCAACAATATATTGAATCTACCCTGAAGTTACAATACAATCGTTAACACTTTATTCTGCGCGTCGGGAGATGATGAAGCAAGATAGTGAAGAGTTGACAGTTGTACTAATATAATTACACAGGTTAGTATAAAGAAATCTGTTACCTTATGTGTATATTAGGGCTTTCAACCACGACACGTTCAGTCTTCTGGAACTCGGTCAGTTGAGGGTTGCGAACTTTCGAGCTGCCACAATAACCGGACTACACGCGATACTATGCCAGATGATACGCGGCCCCCGGAGAATCACTACTGTCTCGTACTGTTCGGTACGGGACGCTGTCGCGTCCCAGTCACGGTGGCCCGCTATTACGTTCTGCCCATAACCAACTGCTCGTACCCGACGCTACCGCGTCGAGCGTACCCGGAGCAGGCAATTGGTGCCTGGACGCCCGCCGTATCACTACTGACTGACTGACTACTGACTTGGCTGACCTAGTCTTCTAGTTTTATCGAATGGTGTCCTCATTGACCGGTTATAGTCCAAGGTTGCTGAATTGTAGTCTTAGGCGTTATTACTCGTATTTGGGTCACGGGTGTTGTTATTTTTTTTCAATAACAGTTTCGTGCTTTTTATACGTTTAAACAATTATCAAACAATGCAATAACTAGGTCAATTTCTTTGTGTGATTTAAAATGCAAATTTTACTGTAATAATTATCCCTTATTTGATTTGGAACATATAATAATTATCTCGAATAATTATTATCTTTTTCTATGCTACTTCCTTTATTCCAACTTCTCACTCACTTGCTACGCTCACATTACAAAAGCAATAATGGGTAAATATTTGTCTTTTTCGTCATTAATTCCAAACATCTGGCAACTGCTGATTTCATGATTGCCAAATCTATCCCCTAATCTATCAAAGGGTAATTGCTAAAAAATTTTTAATAATTAACAGCAATTTATCTCCAAAAAACACATTTTTACTCATTATGGTTTTATATAAATTAAAAATAACAAAATATAAACAAAATGTACTTTTCTAAAGCTGTAACTTTTTATATTTGAAGCATACAGTATTTACATTATAAAAACATGCCAACACTACTGTACTAAAATTTTTTGTTCCATGTTTGATATTTGCGGCTATAATCAGCTTGTACTTTCGGTATACTCAACCCAGTGATATGTAAGAGAGAGATACAATTGGTAAAATTATTGGCCTTTTTGTGTCTGAAGTAATATCTCTAGCTTCATCTAGTCTTCCTCTTATACGAAGTAAGCCATCTTCATCCAGATATGGTGATAATTTAAATAAACTACTTGATTTATTAACTGTTTTCTGTAAACTACCAGAATTATTTGTTTTTAATTGTTTTTATTTCATTTTTGAAATATTCACATTGAGTTTGCTTTATTAACATATTCCTAGCATCTAAAAGTTCTTCTGCAGTTAATATTCCTTTAGGCTCTTCAGATTTCATCAGTTTTGCATAAATAATTCTTAAAAAAATCGAAAACACATACGCAGTTGCTCTTAAAATTCTATTAAATTGACAAAATCTTTTAAAATCAATTAAAATTGAACTAAATACACTTTATACAAATAATAAATATTCGTAACAATAATCTTCTTCTTCTTCAACATCAACATGGCTATTCTGACTTTGTTTACGGCAGATCTGCATAGTTCAGCAGATGACAATCCGAACCATTGCCGCAAGTTTGGGACACGAGTGTCTTCTCCTCCCTGGACCCCTTCTGTTGTCTATAAATATAATACGTCTATAAATATAATAATATAAATATAATATAATTAAACATAAATATAAACAATTACATAACCTCACAAATCATATGTCTGTGTTATGTGTTTCCTTCTAAAACATGGCGCGCGTGCTGGAAAACTTCAAAGGCGGCATCTGAGAGTGGGCATTCTGATTGTTTATTATTCTGTGGTGCTACTCTTAGACAAGGAAAGAGAGAGGACAAGTAACGCTCGTTCAACCAACCTTCAAAAAGTGATATACTTCATCTAATTTACAAAACGATGCATGTCATTATCTACGTCAGAGATCGAAATTGACATAGTTGCCAAAGTACCTATAAAAAAATCCTGACTCCATTTTAAATGAAATAGATCACATAATTATTGCAAAAGCATTACCATCTCTTTACAACGACTATTTAAATTCTTACGTGACATTTTTGAAATAAAATACACTAATTTTGTTCTAAAAAGATCAGATTTTATTAAATAGGTAAAAATATAAACCAAGAGGTATTCACTTTAAAATTCAAAATAATAAAGTACAAAAAGTGTCAACACCGCAACTGTCCAATAAGTCTTACCAATTTATACCAAAATTTCACTTTCGTTCGATTACAGTTACAGTGTGTTCCGAACAAATGTTCTTCATAAAAACTCTTTATAATGCATTTATACAAATTAAATGAAACATATTATTGTGTATTTCTTTAAGTTAACATTAATAGAAATTTTTAAATATTATTTCTACGCGTATATAATAAAATATGTCTAGTGGCTGTAATGCCAGTGTACTCGGCAAAGTGATTCTAAAAAAGAACACACCTACCACCTAAATATTTCGTGTTGGTATCATGTGACGTCACGGGCTATAACGCCGATGACGTGCATCGGTATGTAAATTAGATGAAGTGTACCACTTTTTTATGTGTCCGCCATTTTTTTTTGGTGGCAAACAAAATACCTGACACCAGTTTTGTTTTTGAGGTTTCTTAAAAGAAGTGAATTAATTACCTATTTTTTTTACTTAACAAAATAGTGAATTGTGAATATATTCTTTGTAAAAATCGCATCCAGCAGAAAACACAGGAATATCGTTTCATAGGTAAATATTTATAATAGTGCAATTAGGTATTAATTGATTTTACTTTTTATTTCAATGTTAAACCTCAAAACCAATTTAAATTAGTATATTAAGGAAAGGCGAGGTCTAAATTACTAAATAAGAATGCTAAATATGCATGGTTATTTCAGTAATTGTATTATAATTAATAATTTCACTTAGGGACCATGATGATTTGCCAGTGGCAGTGGGCGTAGAGGGTTAAAATTCCATAAAATATTCCATAAAATATTCCATAAAACTCCATAAATACATAAATAAATAAATAAATAAATAAATAAATAAATAAATAAATAAATAAATAAATAAATAAATAAATAAATAAATAAATAAATAAATAAATAAATAAATAAATAAATAAATAAATTTCGTTAATTGTGATTCCAAAATATTTTTATAAAATAAAATAAATTAAATAAAACATTTAATGTACAAAAATGTTTCATTTTAAACACGAATTAGTCAATCCTTAAAAATACAAAGATACACCTCTAACCACTTCTTCGCTGGCAGTTTGGCGTCTACGGTTACGCGTCCTCTCTCTTTCCTTGTCTAAGGTGCTACCGAAGTGAGGGAACGTTGACAGAGAAAAGAAGAGGAGATCAGAGCCAGCTGATGACTGTCAGAACACGATGAGACTACGAGGCGACAACGAAAAGAACTCTTACAGTTTTCTTACTTGTTATTAGTATATAGTTTATTGTTAATAAATCAATAAAACAGTTTAAAGTGTGCCCAGACTACCTTGCTCCCCGCAAACAGGCCACATTGGTGACCCCGAGAAAAAAACTAAGTACAACGTTTTATACACAACTATGACAAACAGCGACCAAACAATACCAAACAATATGAATATTACACCGTGCGAAGGTGATGATCACTCATTAATTGCACGGGTAGGCATCAAAGCGCCAGAGTTTTGGCGCACTGAACTAGAAGTATGGTTTCTCCGGCTAGAAGCACAGTTTCGGTAAGCCAAAATCACAACTGATAACTGTAAATTCTAGCATACTATTGCTCGTTTAAACAGTGAAGTACTTATAGAAGTAGCAGACATAGTAAAGAATCCCACTGCTGGCAATGCTTATATACAACTAAAAGCTCGACTTCTAGACACGTATAGCACCAGCTCAGATGAAAAAATCCACAAGTTGATGAAACTCACTCTGGGTGACCTAAAACCCACTCAACTACTTCATCGAATGTAAGCTTTGGCCATGGATAGCATTAATAAGCAAGTTCTCAAAAAAAATTGGTTGGACCGCCTACCACCTTCAGTTCGAAGCGTTATATCTATTCTTGATGAAGACCTAGAAGAACTTGCTAAGAAAGCCGATACGTACCTCCGGTATTCCAGTTTTCCTGTCATGGTTGTTACCGAAAGCTCTACCTTAGACAAAACAGTGGCTGCATTGAGTGACCAAGTGAATGATTTATCCAATAGATTAACTGTAGCTGAAGAAAGGCAACAGATTCAAACGGTCAAGTGTACCAAGTCATCATCTAACGAACAGTGTTACTACCATCGAAGATTTGGTGCACAAGCAAAGAAATGTAGATCACCCTGCAATTTTACAAAAAACGATCAAAGGGCGCAGTATCTCTCTCTCACATACCACGCCGTCTCTTCATTACCGATAGTGCTCTTCAACTTCAGTTTCTTATTGATACAGGGGCAGACCTAAGTGTGCTTCCACGTAAAATCTGCACTGCGACTCAGGCCAGCACTGTATGCCCGTATTCTGCCACCGGATCGTGCATCCAAACATATGGTCAGAAACAGCTCACACTAAACCTTGGTCTAGGCCAACCTGTAACATGGATATTTGTAGTCGCAGATGTCACCACACCCATACTAGGAGCCGATTTTCTGACGTACCATGGCATTAGTGTAGACATGAGAAACAAACGACTAGTAAGTTCAAGTATGTCAAGCAGTATTACCTGTGTGTCTCGTCGTGTTAGGTTGCCAGAAGTAGGGTTATCCACTGTCCATCCTTATAATCACCCAACCGTTGCTATACCAGAGGATACTGAAAGAGTCCAGCACTATATTGAGACTCGAGGTACACCAGTTTTCTCTAAACCACGAAGACTTCTACCAGACTGCCTAAGCAGAATTCAACGAGCTGATGCGGGCAGGCATTATCCGACCATCAAAGTCATTTTGGGCCAGTCCGCTTCACTTAGTTCAGAAGTCCAATGGACGATGGCGTGCCTGTGGAGATTTCCGTCGTTTAAACGCCATAACGAAATCAGATCGCTACCCGATACCGCACATCCAGGATTTTGCTAAACAGCTACATGGTAAGAAAATTTTCTCTTGCATCGATTTGGTACGTGTTTTTTACCAAATTCCAGTCCACCCGAAGGATGTCCAAAAGACGGCTGTAATAACCCCCTTTGGGCTGTACGAGTTCCTCCGAATGTCGTTCGGTTTGCGAAATGCTGCTCAGACGTTCCAGAGATACCTCGATCACCTTTTTCGAGAATGCTCATATGTGTATGTATACATTGACGATATTTTGGTTGCCTCGGAGACTGAGCATGAGCAACACCTGGTATCAGTACTTCGGATTCTGGAAGTAAATGGAATTCAAATCAACAAGGATAAATCAAAATTCCGTAAACGTGAAGTAAACTTCTTGGGTGCCACGGTATCCCTAACTGGCGTTCGTCCATTGCCGGCTAAAGTTAGCGCGATTCGCAAGTTTCCACAACCTACGACATATCGACAGCTACGACGATTTATGGGTATGCTTAATTTCTACAGATGTTGGTTTCCTAAAGGTGCCAATGAGCTAATGCCACTAACGGAGTTATTGTCTCAGCAAAAGAAAAAGCAGCAGGAACTGACATTAATACCAGCAGCCGCATCAGCTTTCTCCAAGGCAAAGAACTATTGGCCGCGTCGACTGAATTGTTCTTTCCAGCACCAAATGCCCAATTGAACATGTCAGTTGATGCTTCAGATGCTGTCATAAGCTGTGTTTTGCAACAGCTTATAGGTGAACACCTACAGCCCATCGCTTTCTTCTCTCGAAAGTTTTCTAGGACGGAGCGAAACTACAGTACTTATGACCGACAGTTGCTTCCCATATTCAGTGGTCTACATCACTTCCGCCATTTTCTTGAGGGCATGCCGTTTACCATTTATATCACAAGCCTTCCAACGATTTCCTTCCAACAGCGACATGAGCGGCAGTCTCCGCGACAGATACGTCAACTAGAATTTATTGGCTAATTCTCGACCGATATTCGACATATACAGGGCACAGCCAATATCGTTGCCGATTGTCTCTCACGACCTGAAGTAGACGCTATCACAACACCTATTACCTATGACCAGGTATCCGAAGCTCATACTACAGATGAGGGTCTTCAACATACCCTAAACGATCCTGCCAGTTCCTTACAACTTTAACGCATAGTTCTACCATTATGTGCCAGCTGTGTTCCAAAGAGATGTTTTTCCTGAAGTTCCACACGCAGTCCCACCCAAGGCAGGCTGCTACATTACGAATGATTGCTGAACGTTTTGTGTGGCATAACATGAATCGCCAAGTCAAGCAGTGGTCACGAGAGTGCATCCAATGTCAACGTGCCAAAATTGGACGTCACACTTTTACACCTGTGACACCTCTAGGGATGCCAGACGATAGATTCGCACACATACACATCGATATCGTGGGCCCACTTCCAGCAAATCAGAACTTTCGATACCTGCTCACAATCATCGACCGTTTCACAAGATGGCCAGAGGCCATACCTATCTCGGAGATTACAACCGAAGTTACATTTTGTTTACATTTCTGCAAAACTTTCGAGTTTTATTTTGATTTCTTAGCCATTCTATGTTTTCTTTAAATTGCCTTTTTTTCTTATATATAATATTTTTCTTCCCTTCTTAGGGTCAGATATTTCTCCTTTGCTCTTCTTGTGCATCTAGCTTGAATTGTCTTTAGGTATACTCTATTGTTGTTATCTGTTGCTTCTTGGCACTCTTCGTCAAACCATTCATTTTGTCTAACTGGTTTGGCTTTCTCCAATATTTCCGATGCCTTCCCAGTTATTGTTTTTACATTTTGTCCAAAATTTCTCCACATTTCCCCCGCTTCCAGGCTCTCTATTTCCTCATCCATTTGTCTTCTACACTCTATCGCAACGATTTCAATACGCAGATTATCAACATTATTTCTGTCTTGTTTTATATGTTTATCTCTTTCTTATCACATTCCAATAATTGTGTCCTAATAATTTTTGCAAGTATTTTATAGATTACTTCTAATAGTGCTATACCTCTATAGATTTCGCACGTCATTTCGTCTCCTTTTTTTTATAGATAGGGCAAATAAGAGAGCGATTCAATTGTTTCGGCCTTTCTTCCTTTTGCCAAATTACTAATGTCAAGTGAAATATTCTTTCCTTTAATCTTTCACCACCTTTCTTGAAAATCTCAGCTGAAATTCGACTTTTTCCTTTGACGATGGCGATTGTTTCTTTGACTTCATTCAAAGTTGGTTCCTCGCATTTCCCTTCTTCATCTTCTTGCCAATTCTCATTTTCTCCAAGTTCTTCCTGTAGGTCTGTATTTAATAGATCTTCGAAGTATTTCGCCCATCTATTTAATTTTTCTGTTGTTTCTCCTAGAATTAAACCTTCTTTGTTTTTGCATTACTGTGGATTATTATTTTTAGTTTCTCTGAAGTTCTCAACTTTTTGGTAGAAATTTTTTACTTCTTTTTTTATGTAGGCATCTTCTATGTTTTTCAAATGTTTTTCTAGCTGTTCTCTTTTCTTTTTTCTACAAATTCTTTTACCTTTTCTTCTTCTCGCCACATAGTTTTCTATCGTATTTGGGTATTTTCTCCATCTCTTTGTAGCTTCGCTTTGTTTCTTCTTGTCAAAGCATTCATACATCCTTCATTGAACCGACCTTGCCGTCTCTTTATAGGCTGCTTCCGACATAGCTATCTGTACGGTCTGTGATTCTTCTTCTATTTCCTGTTTGACTGGATTCCTTTATTTATTTCTTTCTCTAGCCTGTTTACTGCTTACTTATCTTGACGGCGCTCTAGCAGCCTTTTTTGAACAGGTTTTTGAATTATTGATATATCTTGTTATAATTTTGCTATTATTAATTATTAGTATGTGGCCATTGTTGGTATTTGCCCATCTGTAACTCCTGCAATCCATTATTGCCATTCAATTAAAACATGATTTATCTGATTTTTTACTTTTCCATCAAGAGAAGTCAATGTTACCTTATGAATGTCTTAATGATCAAAACTTGTGCCAACTATCTTCATTTTGTTCTCTGTAGTAAATTCTATTAACTTTTCCCGTGTTCATTTGATTCCCTATGTAAACTTAATCCCCCTGTTATTCTTCTGTATATTTCCTCTTTTCCGACTTTCGCATTCATGTCACCAATAAATATTTTTATATCATATTTCTGTATATTTCCTATTTATGTTTTATGGTTTATAAAGCTACACAATTTTATCAAAATATCAAATTTGTTCGAATCAGCTAAAATACTTATTAAGCGATAATTAGATTTTAATGGGAAATCGATAAATGTTAACTATTATTTAGCAAAGAAAAATGTTTTTAAAACATCCGCACTCTACAGATAACACTCACGAGAATAATATTGTTATATAGGTACTATTATGCCAGTAAATGACCGTTTTGGAGTGTAATTTTCCTCGTCACGGCGGATTTGCTTGACAATTTGTATTTAGGTTCATCTTACCCTCTTTTGAACTTAACCTCACTTTAAACTCGTCCTTTTGAACCCTCACTTTTGAACTTAATCCCAGGGTTGCTTTTACTTGGGGGTGAAAGTTAATATTTTTTATTTTTTACAAATAACTTAAAAAGTACGTATTTTATCGAAAAAAATATTCTTAGCAAAAATTTAAATTACACTAAAATTAAAATAATTGTGTATTTATGAAGGCTGTAGACTCAGTAGAAGCAGAATTGTATCTCAAGAAAAGTAGGTTTCTATTTGTCAAATTCCAAATCTAATATTTTAACATGAAATAACGTAACAATGAAGTACTTTTCGTGGAAAACTCATCAAAATTTTTTTAAGTGTTTAAAAAAGCTTTATTTTTGTTTTTTTAAGAGTTTCTAGCATTAAATCTAAGCGAGTTATGCTCAAAATAAAGTTGGTCTCTTTTTCTAGTAAAAAGATGGTGAAAATCATCCCCTAATTAGCACCCCGAATGAAATTATTCGTTACCGCTTTACTACTTATTTTATTTATGTATTGTTTCTATGATTTGTAAAATTGACCAATTCAAAGTACTTTTTTTTTAAATTTGCTAAAGTAATTTTTTTTAATTTTGAAAAATGTCTTTTTCAAAATAACTTAAAAAGTATTAGTGATATGAAAAATCTTGTGGAGTAAAAAATATAGGTTTTGCTTTTATGAACATTGCAGTTTTTTTTGTTTTTCTGTCAGACAAAAATTCGTTAAGATATATCTGTTCAAGGTTTACATACACTCGTGATTAGTGACTCGTTGAAGCCGTTTCGACTAAAACTCTTTCAAAAATAAAGGTTTTACAAAAAAAATTGTAATATTATTGCCCTTAGAAAACCTAAAAAATTGGTTCTTTATGTACTTCATAGCTTAAAATCTAACTGAGTTAAGTAAAAACCAATCACGTTTGTGGATCATTATCACTGGTAAGCCAGGTATTTTTAGAGAAATCATAATCAGAGCAAATGTCTTGACAAAATTGCTACCAAGAATGAAGTTATAGCGTAAGGGAGGTATAGTGAGTGCTTTAATCACATTACATACATCGTTATCTAAAACAGAAATGCCTGAGTGCGATCACAGAATACTCCATCCCAATGGATGGAATATTCTGTGGTGCGATTAGTGCCGTCGGCCAATGAGACATTTTGATGTTCAGATGGATTTACACGTAAATTATTGGATTCGAAGAATTTCATGGCTCTAGAACCTACTATGGTTCTAGAAAGTTTCTAGAAGGACTGTACAATTTTTAGAGAACATTGACATAGACATGTGTCATCTAGAATCGCTAATTTTATTAGTTAGCATAGGGCGGAATAGCATGGAGTAGATATTGGGGTTGATCACTTATTCCCTGAGAATGGCGTTTAGTAACGTCATATAACGTCAGCGTTTAGTAGTGTAGAATAGTAACTGGGAGTTACTATTCTACACTATCGATATTTTGGAATTTTGCCAACAAAGAAGGGTTAGCATCTTCCAACTATTTGACAGTTTGAGTTAATTCACTAACGGTATTAATCTCTTAATGTTTGCTGCTCATTGTTGTTTCCTACACTCAGTCTAGAATTTTTGTACCCTGTAGTTTGTACAAGTTTCTTGCTTGGTGTATCCCAGATATACCAGGGTCTCCTCATGCTTGCCCATACGGTTTTTGTCTTTTACGGCACAGCGCCTCGAAGTCTCATAATACATATTTGGCAGTTTCTAGTTCCTTCTCACAGAGTCTGAAGTTAAGGTCTCCATTGTAAATGCCTATTTTATTCAGGAATTCTCTTACTGGTGCATCTCCGGTCAACATTCCTGTTACTGTTCCCAGGTTGTTTCTGCCCATATGAAGCAGTTTCCCTGTTTTTTTTTTGTACACGGTCCAACTAATGAAGATATTTATTTTGAGATTCTCTCCTAATATCGCTCATGACTCTCTCTGATTCAGTCCTCTAAAGTCCTACGACCTGCAGAATTTTGTACTCTCGAGTAGTACAGCCAGTTCGTTTGATTTATTCGATTCTGTTTTTGCAAGTTTATCTGCTTTTTCACTGCCTTCGGTACTCTGATGTACTGGTACCCAGAAAAGCTCAACCTTGTTCTAGTCTCCCAGACGTCACTTCCAGACATATCAGGGTACTTCTCTCCATTCTTTTTCTCCTCTCATCGTCATGTTTACCATGTTTCTTTCATCCACCCTGAAACCCATTTGCCCCCCGAAGTCTCCCGTCTTATTTGCTCGTATTTGGCAGTTAAAAATGTGAGCGAGAGCGTCCGGTGTCCCATAAATAGTACAGTATGCCGAGACCGATTTGCCTATTTGTGAAGGTGCCAAAACTACCATCTTCGGTCAGAAACTGCGTCAGAAACTAATCTAGTTCCATGAACTTACATTCCCACCACGGCCTCATATCGGAAATAAGCTTCTTAGTCCACTTTGTCTGTCCGCTATCATTCGCCCATTGTCTCTGCCACTCCTTTATCGTGCTGTCTCTCTCATTCTTATCTATCTCCTAATCCACCTCATTTCGCATACATCCTCGCTCGCTCTTGCACTACAAGATGATCGGGATCACCGCTCCAATGACATACAAAGCCTCATTTGAAACCGTTCTGTATGCGCTAGATACCCTTAGGAGCATTTCCATCAGCTTGGCGTATTCAGAAGTGTTCAGTGCTCTACACCTCGCGGGGTTATACACACACATAGGTTAGAACCGAATGGAAAACTCGATTTAGCACCTTTCTTTTGGTGCTACCTGGGCCTCTAACGTTTGGCATCAGCTGTATCAACGTCTTCAGACTTCGGTTCGCCTTCTCTATCGTCTTTTGGATATGTACTCCGAATCTTAGTCCTTCCGACAACCAGACTCTGAGATACTTAACCGATGTAACCGGTCACACCTTCCACTATAAACCGAAGAGAGGATTTATCCCGGCTCCATTTGAGTACTACTACCTCAGGAGGTTAGCTGTAGATCACTCTCTCTGATCTACCTACTAATACGATGCAGTAATATTCGCATTAGCAATTTCCGTTTTCTGACTCGCCTTCGCATCCAGTGCGAGATCATCGGCATAAGCTACTAAAGTGCAAAAGTGCATCCCCTTGACATCTGTAGCCTCAACACCCCATCGTACAGAACATTCCACAGGGTGGAGTTCCACTGAGTCCTACGGGAAAAATCTAAAAGAGCCTAATGTAACTATTAATATATATATATATATATATATATATATATATATATATTATATATATATATTATTTATATTTATGTTTATATATATATATATATATATATATATATATATATATATATATATATATTATAAGTTGGGAGATAGCACTTTAGGAACTGATCCGGAAAAAAATGTCCGCGATGATTAATTATCCAAAAACTTTTACAGAAGTTAAAAGATTTATTGGAATATGCTTCTGGTATAGGCGATTTATAAATAATTTCTAGATCCATGTCTCTCCTAGAAATGACCTATTAAAAGATAAAAAGAAGAAATAGTCCGTAGACTGAAATGATCCAGCGGAAGACTCCTATATTTTAATTAAACAGGCTCTTATCTCGGCTCCTGTCCTCACCTAGCCAGATTTTTTAAAATCTTTCATAATTCAATGTGACGCTAGCGATACTCGGTTAGAAGGTGTCTTAACACAACCCATCGATGGTTCTGGTGTAGTTATAGCTTCTGCTAGTAGAACATACATACATGCTGAACGGAACTACTGTGTAACTGAGAGAGAGGAAGAGAGAATGATTAGCCGTAATCGTTGCTATAGAAAAATTTGTGGTTAAAAATGATCAGTAATCTATCTGGAAAACTTGCGCGTTGGGCAATGCGTTTACGTCAACATGATTTTATCATCCATCGTAAAGAAACTTCCTATATTGTCCCTGGTGCCCTAAGTCAAATGTTTTCGAATGAAATCTCAGACAAACCTCAAATTTCTTATCTAGACGTCGACAAGGACCTAATGGATCACTGGTTGAATTATCTTCGTTCAAGAATTTTATTACAGCTGAATAAATATCCCGTGACAAGTTAAAGATGATCTCGTGAAGAAATTACTCATGTCAAAATTACCTGTTGCCACTAATAAAACCGAGCGGAGAATTTTAGTCATCATTATCATCATCAACCTATATGCGTTCACTACTAGACATGGGACATATATTTAAATACATAGTTTAATTTACCAAACGCTGCCCAGACTAATCCTATGCGTCGTGGGAGCTCACATGTCTGGTTATCTCTGCACAACCGAATTTCCTGTCCTAGGTACTTATATGATGTATTCCGCACAATATCCCTTCCATCAACAGCAATATTTCTATTTAGCACAAGATTAGTCATTATTTGCGTCTTGTTCATATTAATCTTTAGTCCGACCTCCAAGAAAGCGTGATATAATTTTTCAAACAGTATTATTGTATCATCCATACGATCGGCTATAAGGACGAAGTCATCTCTAAATCTCAAATGACTGAGCTTCTCTCCATTTATGTTGATATCATGCTCGTTCAGATGCGTCTTCTTACAAGTATGTTCTAAAAGCGTCGTGAATAGCTTTCGAGAGAGACTGTGTCTCCTTGCCGTACTCCTCGCTGTATACAGAATTTATTTGTTTCTTGTTCAGATAGTCTTATGCTAGCTGTGACGTTTTGGTAGATATATTTGATTATGTTAGCGTAGCGATAGTCCGTTCGGCATTCTGCCAATGCTTTTAATATTTTCTGATGGCTTATGGTATCGAATGCATTCTCGTAGTCGACAAATATGTAAATGGTTTGTTGTATTCTGCAGACTTCTCTGTCAGGTTCTTTATTACTAGCAAGTGGTCGTTAGTGCTGTATATCGATATAAATCCAGCTTGTTCTCTAGGCTGATGGAAGTTTAATTTAGCGTCCAGTCTTTTTTTGATAATTTTTGTGAAAAGTTTATATATGTGTAAAAGCCAACTGATCGGACGGTCTTTCTTCTTTATGTGCCGTCTTCTACCGAAGGTTGGCGACCATCATACGATAGGTTTCTCTGTTTTGTGCCGCATGAATTATGTTCGCAGCTTCTGGTATTTGAAACCATTCTCTCAAGTTTCTCAGCCAGGATTTCTTCTTTCTGCCCAAACCTCTTCTACCTTCAATCTTGCCTTCCACGATAAGCTGTAGCAGACTGTACTTATCATTACGGAACACATGGCCCAGGTATGACGCTTTCCTCCTTTTAACAGTTGTTAACAATTCCACCTCTTTACCCATTCGTCTTAATACCTCTGTGTTGGTCACTCTGTCTGTCCAAGGTATTCTCAGTATGCGTCGATACAGCCACATTTCTAGAGCCGGTAACTTCTTTATAGTTGCTGCTGTTAACGTCCACCCTTCTACGCCGTAAAGTAGCGTAGAGAGTACGTAGCATTTCGTGGCGCTCCATCGGAGGTTAATGCTTAGGTTGCGGTTGCTTAAGAGCTTTCTCATTTTGATGAATTTGGATCTTGCTATTTCAATTCGGATCTTAATCTCTACTTCTGGGTCCCACTTGTCATTTACTGTATATCCCAGATCGGACGGTAGTTTTTTTAAATCTGTTATGTTTCCTTGCTTGTGTAATAAAGTAATCACTGCATTATTCCATTTAGAAGGAGTTTTTCCTTGGTAAGTGCATTCGGTGAAAAGATTGGCCAAAGCCTGGATAATTTTATTTCCACCTATATAGTTTGATCGATTCGATCACTACTCCGTCATTCCCAGGGGATTTAATATTTTTCATTTCTAAAAGTGTCGATTTGATTTCGTATGGAGTTATTTATGGCGTTAATTCTGATCCCTTGTATGTGGTTTTGGGCAGGGGCTGATCTTGCCTTTCGTCGGTGCTCTCATACATTTTGCGATAAAAGAATTCGACAACCTCAAGGATTTTGGTTCTATCAGTGGTAATTATTCCATATTTGTTTTTTATTTTGTACATATTTTTGTTGCCTATGTTGTTCGTATTTCGCCTCAAAACGTTTAATCTTTTGTTTTCTTGAATTATTTTAGTTATTTCTCTTGTATGTTTTCTCTTACGTCTTTTCGGATTGACCGATGGACATCTTTATTTCATTTCTTCATTGTTTTGCAGTTGGAGTCGTATTTTGCCGTCACCTATCCTCTTTTACCTATTAGCTCTTTGGTATTTTGACTTAGTTTTTTTTATGGGTGAGAATGATCGGGTCACTCTCTTTCCGTTTATTTTTTAGTACCCAATACCTGATAGTTGACATTAGAAGAAATTATATTATTACTACTTGTCACTATCCCCTACCTGTGCCTATTTTGATTATTTCAAACCTCTAATCAGAATTCAAAAGCTATACTATTGGCCAAAATTAGAAAAGCTTACTTGTCAGGTCTTGTAAAACTTAAGAAACCCAAAAGATGTTGACTTTAATTTCCATGGGTTTAATAGGGCTTAAGCAAAAACTGCTATTGGTCAGCTTGTTTGTTCAATAAGATGATACATTTGGATTCTCGTTGTCGCCGACTGGTTTTCTAATTTACCTTAACTCGACAGTAGACGGGTGGTCTAAAAATTTCACCAGTGGACGGGTGAGGTCTATCAGGACCAAAATTTAAATCACCCACAAATTTCAGATAACATTCACGTAATGTTTTTAAGTATTTTGGTTTGCCTGTTTTTTACATAATGACCTTGTGGCATTGTATTTTCGTTTTGTTTTATTTTTCAAAAAATATAGCAATTAATCTAAAACCTTGCATTTTCTGTTTTATTTAACTTTTATTAGCACTGATCAGTAAATAAATGTTTTCCAAAATTCCTACATAATATTAAACTACATAAATTTGGTTATAACAAAAAATAGAAAAATTCTCTACATAAAATACAAAAGTTTGAAATTTTTTCCTAAATTATTCTCTACGCACTCAGAGCAACATATGCTACAATATGCTGTGTTATGGAATACTATGCGTTTATTTCTTCTCCGGACTAACTCTTTGTTTTGGAATTAAACAGAATATATTGACATGTATAAATTTATTATATTAGAGGATGAAAATTACACTGCCTGTTATTTCTTAAAACTATGAATTTATAAGTTCTGTTATCTACAATTATTTAACGATGTTTCTGGATGGATTTGAGTACAAGAGATTGGACTCAAATATTAATATTAAAATAGCAAATACGGATAGCTTATCGAACAAAGAAATAAGAGAAATAAATTATTATTATTCCATAGATACGAAGTATTAGGCGAATAAACTAGCGAAACTTATTTATTCTAAATAGGAAAATATTTATGAAGAGTATTGATTCTGATTTCTAACAGCAAATAATTATTAGTGATTATACATGAGAACTTTTCATAATTGTAAATAACATATACCAGGTGACTAAAAACTATATAGAAATACATAGATACTTTAATTATCTTACATGTGAGTAGGTAGGTACATTACACCTCCTTTTGTAAGAATGAAAATAATTGTAAAATGAATTTTCATTTAAATGGTATAAAACATTTGTATACATTATTATTTTATTTTAACACATTTAAATAGTTTCTTTTAGTCTCGATAGTCTTTCACTTCGTCTTATCGGTGTAGTCTCTGTGAAACTAGTCTCTTCACACTTTTTGGATTCACTATAATTATTGTCTTTATTATGTTTACAATCTATACTTAAATCTGTCTCATGTACATGTTTTCGTTTACTTTGACATATATTTAGTGTTAAACAATTTGTAATTTGTTGACAACTATGTGACGGATTTCTACGAAATCGTCGGTAAAAATATTTAATTATCCTGTATAAAATATAAAGTAACATACATTTTATCAAAAATAAGATTGCATAAGTGAAATAAGAACTATTTTTTATTGTGTCTGAAAAATTAATATTTGTTTCTGAGGTCATTTTCTCTAAATTATCTAGTTTATGGCTTGCTAAATTTAATGCATCTCGATCGAGATTATTTAATTGTAAGGGAACAAGGTGTAATTTGGATTCATTATTTATCTTAATATCATCACAACAGACTTCTGGAAGGGATAAATCTGGAATGATAGACTGAAAATTACTTTCTTTTGGATTTGAGACAGATATCAAAATAGTTGATCCGGTGTAAGTTTTGCAATTATTCGAAGTAGAAAAAATACCTGTGTTTGAAAGAACAATAGATATTGGCGTACTAGTCTGACAGCTTAAAGTTAAATCTGTTGGTTTGGGTAAAACATATATCCAAGAATTTGGTTTGTTTAATTTATGCCAAATTTCATATTCTGTTTGAATTATACGAGTATCGCAACTAGATGGTATGTTTGTTATTGAAGTTAACAATTCAGTTTCACAAATTGGATTAGTGTGTGTAAATCGGAAAGTATCAGGATTTTTGCAAATAAGTTTTTCTTCATCTAATGAATAACAGTCTTCTAATGTATCAATAGTAACATAAATGTTTCTATTTTCTGAAAGAACAAGATATTTGACAGATGGAAGAATAAAGGTAAGTCTCTTTAATGTTGGATGAATTATAGGAAGAGATATTAGTTTAAAAAGAGAATAAGGAGTATTACTAACCAAAGGTATACTAACCGTAATTAAAATCTTGTTATCAAAATATATATATTTAAGTAAAATGATATCGAAATATTTATGAGCATAATCGATAGTCAATGGAAATGGATAAGTCGATGTACTAGGTAAATGCGTTACCGTTTTAGATAATTCTTGAATTAGTTGCTCAGGTGTTATAACAGAAGGATGAAGGTTATTATTTCTTGCAAATAGAATAACGTTTATTAAAGTAGAATATTCTTGTTGTAATTCTGTTATAAAGAAAGTTAGTAAAGTAAAATGTTCTTCAATTTTTTGTTTTAAATCTAAATTAAAATATTTATTATTCATTTTATCTGTATAATTGGTAATTGATTCAAAATTTTTATCAAAAATCACTTTGTTTCGGTCTAGATTTGTAATAGAGTTATTAAAATTTGCAATCGTGGCTTTTACTACATGAATTTGTTGTTTTAGTAAATCAAGAAGATGATTTTCGTTACTTTCAGCTTTGTTAATAGCATTATTGAAATTTTCAGCATCATCACTGTCTAAGGTACCGAATAAGGTCCTGAAAACAGATCCAATTGCATTAAATAGAGCGCGTTTTGGTCTAAAATGTTCATGCAGAATTATGTTTTTTAAAGTTTGTTCATCTTGAAAGAGTCTAGGTATGATTTGTCCTAAGAGTTTTAGTGAAGTATCACATAATCGTAATTCAATAAGAACTGGTTTGTTTTGACACAGTCTTAATGTTTTTTGATAGGTGAGATCTACAAAATTTAATTTGTCTGTAAAAGGTTGTAAAGGAATATGACTTAATATGTTCCAATGAGTTTCAATAAATTGAACATTTTTTATATGTTCGTAATAGATTCCAGGTGATTTGTTGATAGGAGTATTGGTATATTTCTTGTGAATTTGTTCACTATTTGTCAGCCATATTATTGCATACCTGAAACAAAAGCATGTTTCAATCTATTCATGTGAACTTTTATTGGTTTTTTTATTTACTAAAATTGTGCAATTGACAGGAGAATTTATCTCTAGAATTTTATAAGGTCCATTATAATTTTGTGTAAGTTTTTTGGTTTGACCCTTCTTTGTTTGCTCATTTTGGAGATATACTAATTGTCCTTCTAAGAAAACGGTGTCATTAATCTTTTGGTCATAATATTTTTTACTGACTACTTTAGATTCTAATAGATTCGTTTTTGCTAACTCATGAGATTTTCTAAGTTTAAGTGTTAAATTATCTAAATAATCTTCATATGTATATTTGAGTTCTACTGGTCGTATTATACTGCTAGGTAGATTAGGTGTATATCCAAATATTAGTTCATATGGTGTGAATTTGGTTGAAGTATGATTAGTTGTATTATATGAAAACATAGCAAAATCTAGCCATTCGTCCCAATCGGATTGATCAGCTTTAATATAATGTTTAAGGTAGTCTGCTAAAGTAGCGTGACTCCTTTCTAATGCAGCATTTGATTCTGGATGATAAGCAGTACAATTTATATGTCTGATTTTAAAAAGCTTGGCGATTTGAGAAAATAATTTGGAAGTAAAATCTCGGCCTTGATCAGTAACTATTATATCGGGTTTTCCAAACTTGCAAATAAATCCACGAACCAGATTTTCAGCGATAGTCTTGGTTTCATGATTCGGAATTGCGTAAGCTTGAGAAAATTTTGTTAAGTCATCTTGTAATGTTAATATGAACTTATTACCTGACTCGGTTAAAGGTAAAGGACCTACTATATCTAAAAATATTTTTTTCTAATGGATTTGAGCTTGTTGTTGTTATCTCCATGGGCTTTACGAATTTTTTTCTAACGAGTTTATTTTTCTGACAAGATTCACAGGTTTTTATAAAGTTTTTAATATCATTTTTCATATTATTCCATTTGAAATGTTTTTTTATACGATTGTATGTCCGATGAAAACCAGAGTGTCCAGCCGTAGGACTAGTGTGATTCTCTTGTAATATTGTAGTTATTTCCTCAGGTTCAGGATTTGTTAGTATATCATGATAAATGATAATAGATATATCAGTTTTTCTAAAAATAAATCTAATCATAGATCTAATTTTTCCCCAACTTAATTTATCGTAGCTAAAAGTTATTCTGGGTAGGCAAATTTTTAATATTTTATCGTTTAATAACCAGTCTCTTAATTTTATTAGGGAATTAAATATATCTTCATAAGAGGTATTGTCCCAATAATTATTTTTATAAATATGTAATAAAAGTTTTTATTTTGATCAGAAATATATATGATGTCATTTAGTCTTGGATTTTTGGCTTTCAATTTTTCTATATGACTGAATTGTTTATTTATTTGTTTCTGAACGATCTCATTAAAATTTAAATCTACGGAAACAAACAATGCTAAATTTTGTGAAAATGATGTAATCTTTTCATTTGTTTCTTTTATATTATCATTTGTTATTAATATAGTTTCGGATTTAGATAAGAACTGTGAATAAGTGTCATTATTTTCTTTACTCATTTTGTTTATTTGTAAGGTGATTGTTGCCGGGTTTTTGTTTTCTTCGCAAATATTTGTTTCAGATATGGTTAAAGGAGGACGACTTAAACAATCAGCATTTTGATTTAATTTACCTGGTTTATAAATAATTTCATAGCTATATTCTTCTAATGCTAATCTCCACCTAACGAGTCTTGATCCGGGATCTTTTACATTAAATAGCCATGTGAGTGGTTTATGATCCGTATAAATGAAAAATTTATTTCCGTACAAATATGGTCTAAAGTGTTTAACACTCCATACAATTGCAAGTAATTCTTTTTCTGTTGTGCTATAGTTTGATTCCGCTTTGTTCAAGGTACGACTAGCATAAGCAATAGGTAAATCATCTGGTACTTTACCTTGAGAAAGTATGGACCCTATTGCATAATTACTAGCATCCGTTGTTAAGACAAAGGGTTTGGTAAAATCTGGATACTGAAGTATTGGTTCTGAACAAAGTATTGATTTCAGGTTCTCAAATGACTGTTGTTGAATGCTTGTCCAATTAAATTCAACATTTTTCCTCAGCAGTTTTGTTAAAGGTTGTGTTAAAGCACTGAAATTTTTTATAAAGCGTCTATAATAACCAGTGAGACCCAAAAAGCTCTTAATATCTTTTTGTGTTCTGGGTATAGGAAAATCTGTAACAGCACATACCTTTTTTTCGTCCGGTTTGACACCAAATTCAGTTATTAAATGTCCTAAATACATTACTTCGCGACGAAAAAATTCGCACTTATCTGGTTGTATTTTTAAGTTGAATGTAGACAATTTTTCGAATACTTCTTTTAATCTTTTATTATGATTTTCTAATGTATCGGCATGAATGACTATATCGTCGAGATAGACAAAACATCTGTAATTTTGTATTCCTGAGAGGACAGTATTCATTAACCTTTGAAAAATACTGGAGCATTTTTTAATCCAAATGGCATTCGTGAATATTGATAATGTCCAGACGGAGTTGAGAAAGCAGTCTTTGGAGAATCCTCAGGATCCATTTTGATCTGGTGAAATCCTGATGTTAAATCTATTGTTGAAAAATATTTTGAATGACCCAATTGGTCTAATATATCGACTATATTCGGAAGTGGAAATGAATCTCCTATAGTAATATCATTTAGTCGTCGATAGTCTATAACAATTCGCCATTTCTTCTTTGCTGAAGCATCGGCCTTTTTTGGCACAACCCAAAGGGGCGAATTCCATGGCGAAGTTGATTCTTCGATAATACCTTGATCTAGCATACCTTTTATTTGAGTTTCGACTTCATGTTTGTGTACTTCAGGATACCTGTATGATTTAGTGCTAATAGGTACATTAGAATTTAAAGGAATTTTGCAAGTTATGGCATTTGTACTGGTAAGTTGATCTCCTTCCAGATAAAAGATATGATTGTACTCCTTGCAAATAGAAATTAAAGATGATTTTTCTTCACTATTTAAATGATCTGTTCTCAAGGCATTTTTTAATTTAGCAATTCTGTTAGAATTCGTATTATCTTTATAAGAAGACATTTTTCGTATATTTGCATTGTTTTGTAAATTTGGAATTTTTTCTATTGCTACTTGAATATCGTTTAATTCAACATCCGTTTCAGTAGTGTTTACGATTGAGGTTAAAAAGAAATCATTTTTTACTTTAACAACACTAGGACATAAAAATACACCTTTAAAGATTTCGCGTTCGGGACATAATCCTTCGCTTAATTCATTATTTATTACTTTAATTTGAACAATTGTTTCAGTTCTTGCGGATAGAATAGTTTTATTACTTCTTGAGTTAGAATTAGAGTTTTGATTTAGTATAAGATCGTCTGAACAGGATTTTTCTTCTGAACAGGATTTTGATTTATGATTTCGTGAAGAGTTACAAGTTTTATTTGTGCATATCTCAGTGGATTTTACACATTTTGGACTTGAATTTTCTTTGGATTTAGAGTTAGATTTAGATTGAATTGGATTGGATAGTAGTTCTTCACTACTTAAGGTTATTTGGATATCATTGGTTTCTAAATAAGAATGATCCTCTATGGATTTAGCATCATAAGGAAATATTTCATCGATATTAGAACTTGTCTCGATATTTTGATCTCTCAGAAATTCGTCATTGTCATTGTTTAATGGAGATTTTATATATTCAATTGGAATAGAACAATTTTTAAAGTTTAATTTATTTTCTTTATAATCAATTTGGCATTTATTTATTTCAAAAAAATCGCTACCTAATATACCGTCGAAATGAAGAGGAAAATCGTCTTCTACGACATAGAAAACATGAGTTTGGACAAAATCTTTTATCTTGAAATTTACGTTACAACTACATATAGTTTTATTTGGATTTAAGACATTTTTATCAATGCCTCGTAGAGTAATAGACTTAGAATAAATTTTTGGAATGTTTAGTATTTTTGAATATTTAATTAAAGAAATATCTGCGCCTGTATCGATTAGAAACTTGCAAGAGGATGGATTAGAATTATTTACTAAGGGTAAATCTACATAGGAAGTGACTGAGAAGTTGATGGTTGTGATACGGCCTGAACTGAACGAACTCCTCGAGAATCGACCGTTGGTTGTCGAGGATTCTGGAAGTTTAAAGAATTTGTTGGATTTTTGTTTTTATTGTTAAATTCGCGTTTTCTACATTCTTCTATAACGTGACCTGGTTTTTTGCAGTATCTGCAAAAACGTTGGGAAGTGTTGGTATTTTCTTTTCTTAAGTTTGGAGGAAAATCAGAATTGGAATTTGAATTTGAAGGTTTATAATTTTGATTTTGAGAATTTGACCTTTGAAGATTTGAATTAGGATATTTTGGGTTTTGAAAACTAGAATTTTGAAGATGTCTAACATTTCTATCTGAATTGTTTTTATATCGACAGTTATTTGAGGAATGGTTATTTCGTTTGCAAATATTACAGAATGGTCTGAAAATTTCTTGTCTTGATAACTGTTCTTGTTCTTCGGCAATTGCTATAGCAACAGCTCTTTCTAAGGAATCTGGATTTCGGCTTTGATTAAAATAGAGAGGTCTTTGTTTAATCCTCTAATAAAGACATTTAGTGCTTGAGTTTTTAAGAGTTTAGTACATGCATTTCTTGCATCTGGAGATAAGTCTGGATCAAGTGTATTTATTAATTTTATATAGCAATTTTCAACTTTATTTGCAAATGACATTACATTTTCACTGGGCATCTGACGTAAGGAATGTAATTCCAATTGCCACTGACCTTCAGTTCGGCGTTCAGAATAAGCATCTAATAAGAAGTCTTTTAAATCTTTCCATTCGTCAAATGTTCTGTTTCTAGTTATGGCCCTAGCTTTATCGGTTAATTTAGTTTCTATAATGGCTAATAAGATGGGTTTGGATTGCGGATTTACTAAATTGTATGCTTTATCACAATTGTCTATGAATTCGTATAATTTTGATTTTGTACCATCAAATCTAATGAGAAGTTTTTCAGCTATTTCAATTGATACTGACATTTTATTTGAATTAGAAGTAGAAGAATTTGAAAGAGAATTTGAGTCGGGAGAAGGTATTTGTTCGTCAAATAAGTTACTTATATCAGGATATAAAGTAGACATACGTTTACAAGATTTTTAAAATATGAGACAGAATTTAAGATAGAATGTACTTACAAGTAGAATATTGTTGTTGGTCGCATAGTCTATTATTCCACGGGTTCACCTCTACTTCCGATGGAACTACAATTGGGTTATGACTGGAACTGGATTTCGAACTGGATGTACTGGACCCCAATGTAATTAGTTGTAGTGGCGATTTTTCCACACTGACAGTTTTTTTGAATGATTCCTCGAAGGAAACAAGTCAATTCAAAAATTCCTCAGCTCTCCTTCTATCAGCAATCAGAGGAACTCTGCTACTAATATCCCACGTTCTGACACCAAATTTTGTTATGGAATACTATGCGTTTATTTCTTCTCCGGACTAACTCTTTGTTTTGGAATTAAACAGAATATATTGACATGTATAAATTTATTATATTAGAGGATGAAAATTACACTGCCTGTTATTTCTTAAAACTATGAATTTATAAGTTCTGTTATCTACAATTATTTAACGATGTTTCTGGATGGATTTGAGTACAAGAGATTGGACTCAAATATTAATATTAAAATAGCAAATACGGATAGCTTATCGAACAAAGAAATAAGAGAAATAAATTATTATTATTCCATAGATACGAAGTATTAGGCGAATAAACTAGCGAAACTTATTTATTCTAAATAGGAAAAATATTATGAAGAGTATTGATTCTGATTTCTAACAGCAAATAATTATTAGTGATTATACATGAGAACTTTTCATAATTGTAAATAACATATACCAGGTGACTAAAAACTATATAGAAATACATAGATACTTTAATTATCTTACATGTGAGTAGGTAGGTACATTACAGCTGCATACACAACCAGGATAGACAAAAAGTGCAAAAATGTCACGTTTTCCGTCGTTTACAGCATTTGCAATTTCCTCTTTTATTGGTTGTGATCAGGCGCGACACTGTTTTTCGTACAACTCCAGCTAAATGAGGGTTCAAAGCTCTCCTTCCCATATTTCGTTTTGTCATAATATGTATTCCTAAATCTTTCATAAATAATCTTCTGAAATTAATTAATTAATTATTTAAACAAATTAATTGCTTTTATTTACTTGACTGTAACTTCTAAATAAATTTAAATACAAATATATCCAACGTTGACATTACATCAATAAACTACAGGGTGATTTTTTTAAGATATAGAAAAGTAAATGTAGCATTTTTTTAACTGTTGGTCATTTTAACAGCTGTCAAGTGATTTATGTTAAGTTTTGCTGGGCATTTCAGCATATTGCTTCCAAATTGTACAAATTTGTTTTGAAAGTTGTGCTTCTGTTCGAAATACGTATTGCGCACTACATCCATTTTATGATCAACATAATAGTCTATTAGAGCAAATAATTTGATTAACCATGGAACGTTTTTGCCCCACGTTTACGTTAAATGATAATATGCGTTCACATATACGTAGTACAGTGCGTACAGACGAAGTTGTTGCTGCTGTACAGCGTAGCATACAATAAAGTCCTGAATCAGTCTATCCGCCATTGTGCACAGAGGTTGGATACGTATCCATCGACTTTATGAAAGATTTTGCGGAAAGATCTTACTTTGCATGCTTAAAAAATCTAACTCATGCAAGAATTGACGGTACGTCATCACCTAGCAAGGCGTAAATTCGTAGATTCGATGAGAGGATCCAAAACGAGATTGCCGTTGATTTTTGTTTAGCGATAAAGCTCACATTTGGTTAAATGGCTACGTCAACAAACAAAACTGCCGTATTTGGAGTTAAGATAATCCTCAAATATATGTTGAAAAACCATTACATTCAGAAAAACTGACTGGTGTGCTTTATGGTCTGGTAGAATCATTGGACTGTACTTCTTAAAAACGATGCTGGCAAGAAAGTTACAGTCAATGGTGACCGCTGTAGAGCCATGATTACTGCCTTTTTCATTCTCCAATTGAACAACCATTATGTACAGGAGCTGTTGTTTCAATAAGAAAGCGCAACATGTCTCACAGCTCGTGCCACAATTGATTTATTGAAGGAAAAGTTTGGTAACCGCATAGCTTCACGTTTCGGACCGTAAATTGGCTTGAGATCGTGCGATTTGACACCGCTAGACTATTTTATGTGGGGATATGTAAAGGTGCTAATTTACGCCGATAAGCATGAATCGATTGACCACTTGAAGGACAGACAACATTCGCCGCGTTATTGCCGATATACGGCGACGAATATTGGAAAAAGTGATCGAAAATTGGAATCTAGGCGTCAGAAATCAGAAATTGGAAAGCCAGGGTGAAAGATAGGGGGAATGGAGACTAATTCTTCAACAGGCCCACCCAGGGTTGTAGAGCCAAAGATGATGATGATGGTGATTGAAAATTGGACCTCTAGAGTAGACTACGTCAGAGCCAGCCATGATAGTCATATGCCAGAAATCATATTTAAATTTTAATTCCAAAAGATTATCTTTCGAACAAACTCAATTTCATGACAATTGATAAAAATCATATTTATTTTATTCCATTTCAAAGTTCTATACCTCTAAAAAAACACCCTTTATTAACCGATACCATTGATTAAAAACTACACAGTATAGTAGTACCCACTGTACAGTAGTTTTTAATCAACGCCGATACCGACATACTTACTAGAAAAGAGGTTATAAAACAATTAAATTTGGCCTGTAATATTTTTTTCAAACTTAACGACGCTATTAAGGAAATCAACAAGTTCATTTTATCAAAAGTAGGTATGTTACAACTCTACAAATCTTTCCTGTATATATTTATACATTATAGATACGAATTCTTCGAAGCCAGTTTTCCATGGTAGTATTCATATCGTTTTTGGGAACTGAAGTTAAATTTAACCCCTCTTCCGAAATATTCCGTGACGCAGATTTTTAGCCCAACTGTGACACAAAAGTAGCAGCCAGCCCTTATTGACTGGTGGTTCTCAGAATTTTAATACGTTCACATGCTCTGCAGAGCCGTATTTGAAAATTTTAAAAGTTAATTTCGGAAATTTTATATGTATTAATACCATATTTAGTAACAAATTTAGTTTATTATATCGTCCCCTGAATACTATAACTAGGTAACTCGAATTTTGGCTATTTTGAGTTATCTATTCGTACCCACACAATTTTGTACGTTCTTTTTAATGCTATAATTAGATAAGTGATTTGAGTATCCATAGCAAGTTATTTAGTTACATAAACTAGGTAAGTTCGTCAATTTGAAAGAATTTAAAAAAAATATGAACTAATAAAAACTTATTTTTATTCTCATACAATAATATTTATTAACGTATTATAACCATATATTCGATTTTTGTCTATTTATCTTAGTGTTACAAGTGGATATCTTGCAATTTATCAAATTTGTTTCAAACAATTATAATATTTTTGTTGTTACCAATAAAAAGATTTTAGCTGTTAATTTTAATTTTTTTTATAATTTTAGAACCAAAAGCACAAGTTTTGTGATTTTTTTTCTGCTCAAAATTTTAAAATGATATCCTGAGAAACGACTATTTGCAATTTACATAGTTATAGTATTCAAGGGACGATAATATGATATATATATATATATATATATATATATATATATATATATATATATATATATATATATATATATATATATATATATATATATGTATATAAAAAAATGGAGTAGATACCCACAGGCAAAAGACCACTCGGACGTCCCAGAATGCGATGGAGAGATAACATCCAAGCAGATCTCCGGAAAATGAACATTCCATTTGACCCTAGGTTGATGGAAATCCGAATATATATATATATATATATATATATATATATATATATATATATATATATATATATATATATGTATATATATATATGTATATATATATGTATATATATATGTATATATATACATATAATATATATATATATATATACAGGGTGGTCCTTAAGTAATTGTACAAAAAGAAACCGCAGATTCTACGCTTTAAAAATATTACGATTAAAGTCAACTTGCTTTAATAAAATATTGATATTAAAAAAGATACAGGGTGTTAAAGTGGAAATTTAAAATTTTATTTTTCGCTATAACTTTCATGTTTGTAAACATTTATGTATAAAAATTTACAACTGGGTACTATTTAATATTAGGAATTATAATTTGATGCATACTTTGATATAGCCAATAGAGGGCGCCACATATACCACATACGTGGCATACATTTGCACTTAACTTTTTTGTTCTTCAAGTTAGCATTATTTTTATAAAAAAAATATTAAAGATACATTATTTTAACAAAGAAAAGGTATACTTGTTAATAACTTCAAAACTCAACAGTTTTCGAGATAATCGCATTTTACAAATCAACTGCATAATTCTGATTTAACGCAATTACTCCAGTCAATGAAAGAAAAATAGATAAAAACATCAATACTTCTAAATTTTGTTATAAAATTCCTTTAATAAAGTTAATAGTTAACGAAATATTAAATAAAATAAATATATCAGCAGGATAATTAATAATAGAATTCGATAAAATTACAGAATAATTGGATTTTACATCAAACATTTTACGTTTTGTGTTAAATTAAAGTCATAATCAAAACATTTTATTTACAAACCAAATTAAGAAATTGTTAAACTAAATAACATTAACATTTTTGTCAAAGTAAGTGTTCGATATGTCCACCATTTCCTTTAATTCATTTGTTAATACATTCTATAAAATATTGTCTCATATTAAATAGCATCATTGGTTCTAAAGAAACAGCTGCAGTGGTATTCTTTTGGGATTTTTATGAATTAAATAATTATATTAATATCTTACCACATAATCAAGGAATATGACTATCACGAACAATCCAACGTTCAGGAAAGTTTTTTTTTAAATACTCTCACTCCCCCTTCTCTGTAATATATTGGTGTACCATCTTGCATAAACCAAATATTTAGCCTTATGTTTGATGATAATTCTTCCAATATATCAATAAAATCATTTTATAAAAATATAAATAAATCTAACCATCCAAATTGCAGTGTAATTCACATATCTATAAAATATCATTCAAAATTCATATTTAAAATGCATGTCCTATGGTTTGGAATCATTGGTAATTATTTTTTACGGATATGCGAATTACTTTGCAATTTAAATGTCGAGATTTATTTACATTTTTTATAAAATTATTTCATTGATTTATTCAAAGAATTGTCATCAAACTTAAGGCGAAATATGTGGTTTCTACAAGATGGTACACCATTACGTTACAGAGAAAGTGGAGTGAGACAGTGTTTAAAAACAACTTTCCTGAACATTGGATTGTTCGTGGTAGTCATATTCTTGTGGTGAGATATTAATATAGTTATTTAATTCATAAAAATTTCAAAAAATTACTTATTATTATAAGTGTAACACTTATAATAAATACTGCAGCAGTTTCTTTAGAACCAATGATGCTATTTAATATGAGACGATATGTTAAGAAATCTATTGAGAAATGAACTAAAGAAAATGGTGGACATATTGAACACTTACTTTGACAAAAAGTTAAACGTTATTTAGTTTAACTATTTCTTAATTTGGTTTGTAAATAAAATGTTTTGATTATGCCTTTAATTTAATACAAAACGTAAAATGTTTGATGTAAAATCCAATTATTCTGTTATTTATCAAATCCTGTTATTTTATCCTGCTGATATATTTATTGTATTTAATAATTCGTTAACTATTAACTTTATTAAAGATATTTTATACCAAAATTCAGAAGTATTGATGTTTTTCTTTAATTTTTTTTCGTTGTCTGGAGTAATTGAGATAAATCAGAATTATGTAGTTGATTTCTAAAATGCGATTATCTCGAAAACTGGTGAGTTTTGAGGATATTAAGAAGTATACCTTTTTTTTGTTAAAATAATGTATCTTTATTATTTTTTAATAAAAATACCCATAACTTAAGGAACAAAAAAGTTAAGTGCAAATATATGCCACGTATGTGGCATATGTGGCGCCCTCTATCAGATAAATCAAAGTATACATCAAATTAAAATTTCTGATATTTAATACTACTTAGTTGTAAAGTTTTATACATAAATGTTAACAAACATAAAAGTTATACCAAAAAATAAAATTTTAAATTTCCACTTTAACACCCTGTATCTTTCTTAATATTAACATTTTATTGAAGCAACTTGACTTAAATCCTAATATTTTAAAGTGTAGAATCTACGGTTTCTTTTTGTACAATTACTTAAGGACCACCCTGTATATATATATATATATATATTGTATTCTGGATTTACCTGGTTAATGCTTACTATGTATACTATTACATCTATATTATTTATTTTAATTTACTTCAAGCACCAGTAAGAGGCGTTACTACCTGAATTAATAATGGCAAGTGGGATCTTGCCGAAACGTCGTCAAAGCAATTGTTTTGTTACAAAACCAAAATTATTCGCCAAAATATTGTAAAAATTTTGTAAATTATAAAAATTCACAAACCCAGAAAACCATTGAAAGTATATAGTTCCCGCACACACACAATACACACACATTTATATATACGAAGAAGGGAAATAATTGGGTAAACAGATGCTAGACAAGGTATACTCCTTTTTACTATATCCGATATATTTCTCATATTTTCATGGGCATCATCAGGAAAGCTACAATGATGGTCATTAGGTATATTTTACATATGATGAATTAGCTATGTTTTACTTACTAAATGAGGATTTTTGTCAAGATGTTTGGTTGGAAAGGAACTATACATAACAATAAATGAAAATTAAGGCACATAATTTACAAATATTTGATGTTTGCAATTTAAATTAATGTGTATAATGGTAAATAAATGAATTTTTTTATTATATCTAACAGATCTATAAATTGACATAAGGTTAACCATTTATTTGATGTAAAATTATGTTTTATATAAATAGCTATTTAGTACAATTTTTTGGTCATTATCATATTAAGTTAAACAGTTTAAGTAATTTATCAGTAATGAACATGATTAATAAATTAAGTAAGAGATCTTAGGCAAACCTGTTACCTTTGGTTTTTCTATTCTTATCCAATTTTAGTAAATAGGAGTATATTTCACTAAAATGTTTAATATAGCATTTTTCATATAAAAAAGCTTACACGTCATTCAACATTTACGTCGTCAGAACTCCACAGCGTTGCCAAAACATCAGAATAGTTAATAAGTGAAGAATTTTTAAAATGTCAACTATTTGTCAAACTATTATATTAACACTAAATACACTTAGTTTTAAGACTACTGCAACACATTAAAATACATAAGCAAACATTTTAATACAAAATTATATGTTCTAACTTTTAATCTAACCTCTTTTAAGGCTATAATAGTGAAAACGTTTCGTCGTTATTTCTTGTTCAAAATAATCTATCTTATATGAAAGCTTATCAGCTTTCTACAGACTATTTATTTGTTTTGGCATATCACAATCACAATACACGACAATAATTAGTTTTTAAATCTATTAATCTAAATTTAATATGTATTTATAAATACAATTTGTTAATATATATCATATTATTATTAAATTGTGTATGAAATCAAAACATAAACAAAATTTCTACTCTAAAAAAGCAGCAACACTTTATACACTTTTGCCACAAACTGAACTGTCAAAAAAATTTGAAGTATTTATGTATCAGTTGCGTACAATTGTCTAATATATTTAATTAAAATTATTATTTTGTGGAATATTAGACATAAAGAGTTATTTCATAAAATTTATATTATTAATAATAACAAATGTTTTTGGTTCCCTGTGGATGTTGTCTGTCGCCCATCGGACGCGTCCCCAGGTGGTGGATAGGGGAACGCCCTAACCAGTCCTAGGACTGGCGGGTAGGTGGAAAATAAAATACCACCCGTGAACCAAAACAGACTGGTATGGCAACAAAACAGAGTCGCTGGCCCTCCAGGTTGGAGGTTAGGCTAGAGGATAACAACCTCTTCCTGTAAAAATCCTATGTTACGGAACCTCAAGAACTACTAGCCGGACGGAACTTACGACGACGACTCTGCAAACAAAAAATGGAATTAAGATTAGGAACATGGAACACCCGAACCCTGTACCGAGCTGGAGCACTCGCATCTCTACTAGACATAGTGAACATGTACAGAGTAGATGTTTTATCACTGCAGGAAATGCGATGGACGGGAACAAGCATTCTTGACAAGAGAACCCACTCAATATATTACAGCAGCAATTACAACCAACACATAGATGGAGTAGGATTTGTAGTAAACCAAAGAACAAAAGGCCTAGTTATTGATTTTAAAGCCTACAGTCAAAGAATGTGCAATTTACGCTTAAAAGGTAAATTATTTAATTACAGTTTAATTAATGCATATGCCCCGACCGACGACAAACTAGAAGACATTAAAGAACGGTTTTTCGAAGACCTAGAACAAGCCTCCAGAAGATGCTCCAGAAATGACATCAAGATAGTGCTAGGTGACATGAATGTAAGAATAGGACGAGAGCGAGTTTTTATGCCGACTATAGAAAGGCATAGCCTACACAACATCAGTAGCGATAATGGATTACGACTGATAAACTTAGCAGCAGCACTGAACACGACTGTCACTAGCACTTATTTTGAATACAAGAATATACAAAAGGTAACCTGGACCTTCTCTAATGGAAGAACAACTAGTCAAATTGATTACATCTTAATAGACTCAAGTTAAGGAACGGACATAACGAACTGCAGAAGTTATAGAGGCGCAAACATAGACTCAGTACATTGTTTAGTGATCTCAACACTAAGGGCTAGAATTTCAAATTCCAACAAAGAAAAAAAATAGATAGAAATAAATGGAATGTATAGAAGCTGAGAGATGAAACTGTTGCAAAACAGTACTGGGAAAATATTACCAATAGGTTAAGGAATAGACTCCTACTGGAATAGGATAAAGGAAGATATTGAGTCAGCAGCACAAGATGAAATAGGAACAGAAACTTGTACCCGAAAAAATCACTGGTTAGACGATGAATGCAAAGACGCAACACAGAAAAAATGAAACCTATTCAAAAATGCTTACCCGTCGAACTAGAACAAGTATAGAGAATTACCAGACAAAGAGAAGAGAAGAAAAGAAAATACACAGAATGAAGAAACGAAACCACTTAAAAAAGGAACTTTAATATATAGAAACCCTCTGTTTCTAGAGGTTTCTTTCTACAGAGAGAAAGAATTCAGAACATTCTATAAGAAAGTTAACATCAATAAAAAAGAATTCAAGGCAAACACAAATCAATGTAGAAGTTTGAATGGCGATCTATTAACAACAAGGACAGGCGTACTAAATCGATGGACGGAATATTTTATCCAGATACTTAATATAGATGAAGAAGAAGAAAACCCGGAAGGCGAAAGCTGTGAGGTAAGTGGAGTAGAGAAGAGGGAGGAGGATTCACCTACGATGCTGGAAGTTAAAGACGCTGTAAACAAACTAGCCAGAAACAAATCAACCGGAATAGATAATGTCCCAGCGGAATTATATAAAGAAGGTGGCCACGATATCATAATAGCGCCAAAGCTGCTTATAAAAGAAATATGGATACAGAAGTTCCTTCCCAGTGATTGGAATATTGGCATACTTTGCATCATACACAAAAAGGGAGATATCTTTGAATGCTCTAACCTTCGAGGAATTACAGTCCAAAATGCAGCGTATAAAATATTCTCCAATATACTATGCCATCGTAGGGCTTTATGACCTTTTAAAACACATAACGGTGTACGTCAGGGAGTCCCACTCTCCTATATACTATTCAATCTAGCTCTGGAAAAAGTAATACGTACGTTACAAATCACAACTACCGGTTCAACATATAACAAATATGTGCAAATCCTAGCATATGCTGATGATATTAATATTTGTTGGGAGAACGGAAAACGCAGCACGAGAGGCGTACGTGCACTAAAGCAAGCGACTACAAAAATGGGTTTAATAAACACCAATAAAACGAAATACATGAAAATAGGTACGCAACCACAAATACTACGGTGACTTGTAGAGTGAAATCACAAGAAATACAAAAGTAAAACTCTACAAAACAATAATACGCCCAGTCCTAACATATGGTTCAGAAACCTTTACTTTAACAAAATCAATGAAAACATGTTAGGATGTTTCGAAAGAAAAATACTAAGGCGAGTCTATGGAGTGGTAAATGAAAATGCTGTCTGGAGAAGACGATACATCTTCGAACTCTATAGAATACACCAGGAACTAGATATCGTAAAACACATTAAGATAGGACGTCTAAGGTGCTTAGGCCATGCGTGGGCAGGTAATGCGGATGGAGCAAACCGACCCAGGTAGAAAAATGCTCCTTGATAGACCTATTGGTCAAAGAAGAAAAAGAAGACCCAGAACAAGATCCCTAGATAACATAGATCAAGATATGAGAAATATGGAACTGCGTGCTTGGCGGAGGAAGGCGATAGATAGGGACGACTGGAAAAAAGTTCTTGGGGAGGCTAGGAGCCACACAGGGTTGTAAAGCCAAAATGATGAATGTTTTTTGGTTATTTATTCAATATAATTATAAAATTTCCAATATAATGATGATTATATTTTTCTGATTATTACACCATGTTGACGCCTATGAAAGATCGAGCAGTTCTGTATGGGTTTCGTATTATTAACTGTGTTAGGAAAATTTGAACTCTAAGGTTGATGTTTTGGAAATTTTAAATACAAGTGACGTCACTTTGTATAAATCGTGACGTGCAAGTGTTTTACTTTGAAAAATGGTATATCTGAGATTTTTTGTTATATTATAATATTTCAAAGGAACTATAATTCATAGTATATAATATATCGGATATAGTCAAAAGAATATCTATACTTTGCCGTTACTAAAATACTGTTTAAAATCTTAAAAATAATTATACACACGCTTTTAATTAAAATATCTTAAAAATTTAGTATTAATAAACAAAACGTTTTTGTTTATATCAGATAAGAATTTTGAATTATTGTTTTATAGTCAATGCCTTTTATATTATTTTCCTCGAAGGTAATGGTACGAACCAGACGTTGTTTTTACAATTACGGATTATCTTGTAAACACAAAAGAAATGTTATTCAGATTATCTTCTATAAATTTAGGGAAAAATTAAGTGGGTACAATACGCTTGATTTCTTAAAAATTTAAGTAGGGATTTTCGAAAAATAGATACGAGGAATGAATGTGTATGATTGGCCATGGGAAACGAGGGAAGGAGAATAAATAGTCGATATTATAATTGAATGAGAAAATTTCGAGCATTGTATTTTTATCATCCAGAACGAGCAGCCAGTCTGAAAACAGTGTTTTAAAAGATAAATACAAGTTGTGTTGTTTTGTGGGTTAAGTTGGTGATTGCAGAATAGTTGAAGGCAAACGGAGACCAAGTCGAGAATTCCAAACTTCTTGTGTCCAAAGAAATTCCAAATTCTATAAGTAAAGAAAAGAAAAATTATATAAGATTTGCACGAGACAGCCAAACGAGGCGTCGAAAAAACTTTGTTATTTTAAAACGAGTCGGAGATTTGATTTATAGAGAGAATCTGAACGAGTGCTGTTCTTCGTAACAGTTTCGGACGGAGGTAGCAGAGAAACACGTGTTTTAAAATTTGCTTGGAAAAACAGCTTTGTGGGAAAAAAATGAGGAGAATCAATAGGTGTCCGTCGGAAAACATCGCGGAGATTACATTAAAGGTCAGTCAAATTATTTGTGACATAAGAGTTGTTTTTATACCATATATGTTTTAAAACCCATATCAAATCGCAGTTATTGGGATACAAATTCTTTATCCATAAATTTATAGATTTATAAATTAATTGATTTAATGAGTAGAGTTTCACAGGTAAAAATAAAATCAGTTTAAAGTAAAATTAAAATCAGATAATTGACACGTATTTAGAATTTGTTTTATTTTAAGAAATAATAATTAGAGCAATTTTCACAGTAAATTAAATAGATTTGGTTAATATTAAGGTTTCTTTTGTTTGAAAATTAGATAAAAAATTGTGCACGGTCTTCATATGTTTTATATATGATAAATAAATGGTATTTGAAATTTTATAAAATTTGTGTTGGTTATACTTATTCTCCTTGTCTATCCTGAAGAACGCAAGCAACAAAGATATACTAGAAGCCACGAATTAAAGGTAAATTTTATGCAGTAAAGTAACCCTGAGAAATTTGATTTAAGCAGATCATAATAATATATACATATGTAAATGTGGTTCATTGTGCTAGCAGCTGTATATTTAAAGCCAAAGTGTACTCTAATCGACGATTTCGTTATATTTCGTTAGATTTCTCTACCATCTTCAGAGCTACAATAGGTTACAAAATGGTAAAATTGTACAATTTAGAAAATAAGATAAACCACTCACTTGTGTGATGGTTCCAGCAGAAAGTTGTGATATTTTTCAAATTCTTGCAAGCTTTCGTTATCTTTTTTAGTGAGTTTAAATTTTGATGTTAATCAATGTTAATAAATATCATTAGTTTGAGGTTATTTTTTTTTTTTTTATTTAAATTAACGTGCATGTGACATCTATGGTCATTAGCACGAGTTACGATTTACATGGTAATATAATATAAATTACAAAATAAAATGTAGTTAACATCTAACATACAGAGAAAATAATAAAAACTTGTAATATAACATTTATATTTTGTTGAGCAGTTGACTATTCTCGAGGAATTTGATGACCTTGTTGATTTCGTCTGTGTTGCTTAGGACCTCTTTGAAGTTAGTACTGATATTGAGCTGTTGGCGTATTTTGGCATATAAAGGGCATTCGATAAGTATATGCCTGATTCGGAGAGTCGTATTGCAGTGTTGACATTTTGGTTGTGGAGATGATGTCATCAGGTAGCCATGAGTTAGACGGGTATGTCCAATACGCAGTCTCCGTATGATTGCCATATTTTTTTCGAGATAAACTGGGATAGGTAAGACGGTTCACTGTAGGTTTGATTTCATGCAGCGCTGAGGTAACATTATTCCAGTGAATCTGCCACGTAGATAAATTAAGCTTCTTTAGTCTGGCTTTCAGATCATTACAAATTTGTATGTTTATAATGGTGTTCGTGGATGATGCGGCTTTTTTGGCAAGGCAATCAGCTTTTTCGTTACCACTAATACCAACATGGGATGGTACCCATATCAGAGTGATAGTTATATTTTGTTTTGTAAGAAGCTGATATATGTCATGAATATCTTGGACGATTATTGATATTATTATATATATCTTGAGGTTATTTATAAAATAAATTATAACAGTTTAAAGCAGTTTAATAATCTATTTTTAGCATAATAATATGTATAATTAAATAGTTGAGCCACATCACTTTTTTTAGGATAACTATATTAATTTTTAATCCTAGAATCGCTGTTATTTTCGGTTTTCAATAAAATAACAATATTTATATTAAGAAAATAATATAATTTGCTCTTCATAGTGGGATGCAGGTATATTAATGATAACTTGCGTTAAAAAAAAAACACGTTCGGTAAACACTTTTTTTATACAACAATCAGAAGTAGAAATATTGAAAAATTGAAATAGTAAAATAAAGTAGAACTTTTTTAAATTTAAGTCCGTCTCTGACACCGTTACCTACACATTGACTCAACTTCGTTATGACCTGGCTGTTTTGAGTTTACTTTCCTTTCCTATACCGTATTGATTTATTCTATATCAAGAAATGGTTATTTATAGACCCGACAAACTTCCCAAAACTGGATAATTGGTTGGCATAGCTAGAAACGATTTGTTGGTGATTAATGGCTGATTCCATTCCCGTTCTCGCAAAATCTTTCAATAATTTATGTATAAATTTTAATAATTCAAGATTGATTAAAAAAATTGAGTAGAAGAATAATTTTGTGTATGTAGACGTAAGGAATATACAATTTTACAATGAAGTTAAATACTAAACTACAAATTGATGTCTTGATTGCATAGGTATATTTATCTTTTTCCCATACTATCTTTTTGGATGCTTGCCATCACATTGGTCTACAGTAGTCTACACAATTTTATTGACCTCTTCTATGAACCGTGTCATCTATTATATAATATTATTTTTTATGATTTAAGAGGTTAGATTTTTGTTCTGATTCAATGTGGTCCAGGGTTATGTCATTAACGATTGGTCTAGGATACATGCAGTTTAATATAGGTATAAAATGATGCTCTTGCATTCTGTTCTGTGTGGACCAATAAAAGTAAGAGCGTACAACCTTACTTGATCTGAATGTAAGTTTTTATTTCTAATATAATAATGTACATAAACCAGACAAAGAACCCACAGAAGTCATTCAGCCTCATGACCAGAAGCCTCATATTGGATTAATTTCTGATGAATATCAACAATAAAGAAGAATCCATCAAATTTACCATGAAAAAGAAAACAATAATTCATTTTCTTTTCTGGATCTGCTAAAGAGGATACATGATATGCAATCAAAGTTTACAGAAAACTAACCCACACCACCAGATATTTAAACTACCATTTAAACCACAACGTAAACATCAAAAAAGGAATAATCAAATCAATATATGATAAGGCCTAAAACACGTGCTTTGATGAAAAGGCTTTTCAAGAAGAAAAAACCTGCTAACAAAGGTTCTAACAAAAAATGACTAACCATTGTCATTTATAAACAAGGAATTCCAGAAGATAGCAAAAAGAAAACAACAAAACAAAACGGGCAATCCAGAAATACCTACAAACAGGAAGTCAAAGATGAAAACAATACCATATGTATCTTATCAGAAAAATTAAAAAGGATATAAAACAATTACTATTTTCATCGGAATATGCCACAATTGAAGTTTAAAATAAGTTTATTGACGTTTTAAAATAAGTTTTATTTTTTATTGAAACGTCAATAAACTTTTTTAAACTTAAATTGTGGCGTATTTCCATTAAAATGGTAATTACTTTAAGATGCCACAAGAAAATAGCTTCAGATAGAAAACAAGTACAACATCACAACAACATTCAAAACAACCAATACACTTGGATCTATCCTGTCCAAAATAAAGTAGAACAACGTATAAGAGAGATCAAAGAACTGCATCTATAAAATAGCCTGTAAATGCAATAACTTCTATGTGGAAGAAACCTCAAGACCACTAAGTGAAAGGATAAATGAGCATGAACATACAACAAACAGGGACTTCGACAGATCACAGATATGCAAACATGCCTGGGAAAATGAACATAGAGTACAATAGAAAGATGCAAAAATAGTCATGAACAGACATGAAGAAGAAAAATCAAAGAAGCTCTCATCCTACTCAATGAAGAAAAATGTTCAGCAATCCCATGAGCAGAATGTAGCAGACTTTGGTTGCCAATACTTAAAGCAGAAGTCACCAACAATAATATACCAACAAAAGCGGAATAAGAAACATATATTCAAACATTTACAGCACATATTAACAACCCCGTATACTAGTCAGAGTTTTAAATTTCCATGGGGCAAAATATCCACCCTCACATCTTTTCAGCCAAATAGGGTTGTTGCCTATAACATAGTGGGCTAAAGTGAATTAACCTCCAATTTTGTTGACATGACATAACCTTGTCAACAGTATTGGCGGTTATACACCGTTTATCAGCAAACTTATTTAATAATCTTTTTTGAGAACGATTTCTGGAGTGAAAATTAGGGCGTCAAACTTTTTAGGTAAAATGTAATTATTATTACAATTAATTACGGAATTCCCATATAAACATAGTATTTAACTTGACATGCCACAAGAAAAGGTTTAGAACCTTAATGAAAATAAGGTGACACGTTGTTTCAGACAAGTCAACAGCTGGTTGGTGATGGCCAATGACTTAGAGTTGGCAAACAGCAAAACAGATATAGTAGTACTAAAGGAGCCAAGACAGAGGCCAAATTTGAGCATATACTTTAATTCAGGACTGCGATTCACGAAACACCTGATAAATGTAGTTCAGAAGACTGAATACAGAACCGCTGCTATGACAAAGATTCTACTAAATATAGACGGGCCTAGTACCTATAAAAGGAAAATGGATCACCTGATGATACAATCGACCCTTCTATACGGGGCACCCGTACGGCTTGCCATGTTAAGACAAAAAAATATAAAGAAATAATAAATAAACAAATAAAGAAATAAACAATAACCCAAAAAACCACTCGTTAAGGAAACAAGTGCGTACCGGACTACATCGACGATAGCCCTACAGGTGAATGCGGGTACGCTCCCCATTCACCACCTAGCGAAAGAACGTAAGATAAAATCTTTAAATGATAACGGCCACCTAAACGGGTGAAAGTCGAGGTTCGAGATGAAACGCTAAACGAATGGCAACAAAAATAGGAGGCACAGACATAAAAAACAAAATTGACAAAGACACTGATCCCAGATGTGATAGAGTGATGTAAATGTTGGTTTAAAAAACAAATTACTTTTTACAGAATCCCTAGCCGGAAACGGCTCATTTAGGTCTTATACATATCTATAATATAATTATTATATTATAGATATGCATAAGACCTAACAGACCTGACAGAAGACTACAAGACTTTTATTCCTTGTTGTATGAAACAAAAAAAAACAAATCAAATCAAACAAAACAATTCAAAAGATGAACTATTCCTTCTCACTGTCGTCATTACTGACATGGAGTAGAAAGAGGGTCAGCAGCGGAGCTGCCGAAGTAACGATTGCTAAGAGAAATACCGGGTGCCCGCTGTTGAAAATGAGGGAATTGGTCTGGATTGAGCGAGTGGACTATATTCCACACACCAGAAAGAGCGCAATACCCAGACTTCTTGTTCTGTTGTGTTGGTGCTGTTTTCTGCACTGACGTTCTTATGAAGATTTCCTCATCATTTTGTTGGTTACGCGCATAACAACGAGATTTTACGTCTTCCTACCCTTCTTCTGTCTTTGACTGGAATTTAAAACTTCGTATTGTTTTTCTAGTTGTTCGAGAATTTGTGCGTTTGTTTTCCGATCCATCTATCCATCCATGATATTTTCAGAATACATCGGTATCCAGGTCTCAACCTCATACAAAAGGGTGGAGAAAATATAACATCGAAGCACTTTTATCCTGAGCGTTATATTGATATAACGATTACAGAAAAGTTTTCTTATTCTGTTAAATGTTCTTCTCTGTATAAAAGATCGGTATCTTCTGTAATCCATGCTCCAAGGTATTTGTGCGAAGATATTTGCTTAATTTCTGCATTATCTAATACTAGCTTAACTTTAATGTTTTGTGCTTTTGTAAATATCATGAACTTGGTTTTTTTTTTTTAAATTTATTTTTAGTCTATAATCGTTGCAAGTATATTTAGTAGTTAAACAAGGTGTTGCAGTTTTTTTAGTGTTTTCTCGTCAGCAGGACGCCATCGTCAGCATATCTTATATTATAGAGTGGCTCACCGTTTATTATTAAGTCCTCATTGACTTCAGCCAACGCTAATTCTGAGATAGCTTCACTGTATAAATTAAACAACAACGGTGATAAAATACACCCTTGGCGCACCTTACAGAGATTCTGGATATCCCCAGTCAGTTAATTTTCAACTTTGACTTCGCTGTTTGATTCAAGTAGAGGTTACGTTATAATTCTAATGTCTCTACTGTCTATGTTTCTATTTAATAAAATTTCTTTGAGACGATTATGCTGCACTCTATCAAAAGCCTTCTCAAAATTAATGAAATAGGCATATACTTCCTGACTGATATCTTGGCATCTCTGTGAAAGAACACGCACTGTAAACAGAGCACCCCGTGATCACAGAGATCTCCTAAATCCCATTTGTGTATTACTTATAGTTATTTAAAGGGCTGTTTTGGGTTTTACATATACTGAGGATATAGTGGATTTTCAAATATTAATGGTTATACTCTATATGCGGTTTACATGCGTTGTTCCCACAAATGAGACTATAATTTGAGTTATCACACATACTGTACTCCTATGCTTGTTGTTTTGTATCTCTGCAATCAGTTTTATACTTTCTGTGGCTTTCCTGGATGCACAATACCTCACATATTGTGTTCTTGTATACTACCGACACGACATCTTCTTTGACTGTAGTGATGCCATCGTCATTTATGCTCAGCACTGTCGGTTTTGGTCCTGAAAAGAACTGTTGTGGCTTAATGGTTAAGTGGCTATATGTTGGTTTGGTCTGTTGTTGGAAGGATTAGCCATCTATTAGTAGATGTTTCCTATTGACGCCGTCAATAGTGTTTGCTATTCTGTAATTGATTTGGTACTATTGATCTCGAGAAGCTTCCTCCTTTGTCCCCATATAACTCCTTAGATGGCACTTATTAACGGATAATTGTTATGATCTTAACAGACGTGATCTTTTACGAAAGAGTTGCCAAATTAAATAGATTTCTAATTTTTGAATTGTATAGTTTGCATTAAATAGATACAGATATACAAGAAAATGTAAAAAAAATCTATTAAATAAGAATATTAAATATGACGCTAATGAAAATAAATTGCCATTAGTACCTACCGAACTTTATTCCTCAGTTAAAATGTATAAAAATATGCAGTAAGTTGCCTAAATATAATCTGATAATAAAATCTTTTTTTAACCATCTTTTTTTAAATTTTAAATCGGCCTATGATAGTGTCCTAAGAAATAAATTGTATGAAGCCATGGATGAATTCCACATCCCCAATAAACTGTTAAGATTGGTTAAGGCTACAATGCGTAAAGTTGTTTGCAAAGTCGAAATACATGACGAACAATCACAGGCATTTGAAACGCATGTTGGGCTGCGACAGGAAGATGCGCTGGCGTGTCTCCTTTTAACATAGCTCTGGAAAAGGCGGTCAGGGATGCCCAAATAGACAACAGAGGAAACATTTTAAATAAATCATCCCAAATTTTGGCATATGCAGATGATGTTGACCTAGTTGGCCGCACCACACGCAATCTAGAAGAAATATATCCTCCTTGTCAAATGCCTCAAAAAATATGGACCTGCAAGTAAATGAGGATAAAACTAATATAATAGCATCAGCACCCAACAATAGAGCCGGAATTCACTGTTGATAACTCTACCTTTGAAGTGGTGGACAAATTCATGTTATACTTAGGCTCCCTGATCACCAAGGAGAACGTCATGACGGAAGAAATCAAGCGAAGAATAATCCTAGCAAACAAATGCTATTTTGGATTGAGTAGACATATGAGAAGCAGAAACTTAAGCCAAAAAACAAAAATAACCATATACAAAATCCTTATACAACCAGTGTTGACATATGGATCGGAGATATATGACAGTGACATATGGATCGAAGACATGGACAATCATCCAAAGCAGATGAAAACCTCCTGCTTATGTTTGAACGAAGGATCCTGAGAAGAATATTCGGCGGCATCTGTGAAAATAGTGTTTGGAGAAGAAGGTACAACTACGAGATATATCGTGGTAAAGACGTAGTATCTCTTATAAAAATACGAAAACTAAGATGGGCAGGACATCTGGCAAGATCACAGCAGAACAACTCTCCTAGAAGAATCCTTATGTCACAACCTGTGGGAAGTAGAAGTAGGGGTAGGCCAAAACTCAGATGGAGGGATGGTGTAGATGAGGATGGCAGAAAAATAGGCGCAGCAAACTGGCAACAGTTGACAATGGATAGAACTGACTGGCGTAATAGACTTGAGAAGGTCGAGGCTCTTTTATACGGCTGTAGCACCAATGCAGATGATTAAAATCTTACGGTATTTAAAATTAATGCTTTTAATTTTTTGAGTAAAATAATTTAAAAAAGATTTATATTTTGTGCGAAAACGTTTTAATTATTTTTAAACGTTTACAAAGCCCCTAGACCGTCGTCATTAAGAGAGATTCAGCAATTGAAAGAGCTGCGATTGCTATTGTAATGGCAATTCATATCAGAACACGTCGGGTACTAATGTCGAAAGGACCAATAACAGAGTTGCCCAACACTGTTATAGCCAAGCTTATTCATTTGTGATTCATTTGACATGATTTGACATTAATGGCTTCCACTCGAAACCATCTAGGTCAGATGCTACAAACTGTAGAAATCTTCTCAAATGCTATTAGTATGCACTTAGATTAGACACACCAAAGCACAAAAACATCATCCTCGTAGTGCAGTTAAAAGAACGACATTACCACGGTATTTAGGAGGATGGGGATTTATGGGTGAGAAATTACAACAATCTATCGAATTGCTAATGTACGAACTCATTTTTAGATGCAGGTTGAAACGTATATTTTACGTCGCGCGGTTTGCACAGTAGATGACACAACACTGTTTAAATTGAAGGAACCAGAATTGCGCACAAACTATCTGTCTAAGGAATTAAAAATGCGTAACTGGATGGGTAAACCTCTACACGTGTAATATCCCAATAAAGTCAGTTAAGATTATTTCGACAGCACGGCGTCAAACTAAAGATGTTGCCTGAAACAGAAGGTTCCTTATTTGCCATTTAGGATCAGGTTATTTCAACTAAAAATTGCCTGAAATATATCGTGAAAGACCTTCAGGTTCAAAACGACAAATGCCGATATAGGTCTCAAACACAAGAAACCATCCAACATCTTATCGGGGGCTGCGAGGCACTTACTGCAACTGAATACATATAAGGAACGGCATGACTCAGTAGAAAATATCCTTCATCAAGAGATAACTATGAAACTGGGACTTCTCCAAACGAATCATATTTCATATTATTAATACGTTCCTGAGAGTATGTTTGAGAATGACTACTATAAGCTACTGGGACTGCAATGTGCTCACAGATCAAATAGTGGTACATAATAATCTAGATCTTATATTATTTAATTAATTAATGAGACAAACAACACTAATTGATCTGGCGACACCTAACAACAATGTTCAGACTGTTACGTATGTTATGGAATACTATGCGTTTATTTCTTCTCCGGACTAACTCTTTGTTTTGGAATTAAACAGAATATATTGACATGTATAAATTTATTATATTAGAGGATGAAAATTACACTCTGTTTGTTATTTCTTAAAACTATGAATTTATAAGTTCTGTTATCTACAATTATTTAACGATGTTTCTGGATGGATTTGAGTACAAGAGATTGGACTCAAATATTAATATTAAAATAGCAAATACGGATAGCTTATCGAACAAAGAAATAAGAGAAATAAATTATTATTATTCCATAGATACGAAGTATTAGGCGAATAAACTAGCGAAACTTATTTATTCTAAATAGGAAAATATTTATGAAGAGTATTGATTCTGATTTCTAACAGCAAATAATTATTAGTGATTATACATGAGAACTTTTCATAATTGTAAATAACATATACCAGGTGACTAAAAACTATATAGAAATACATAGATACTTTAATTATCTTACATGTGAGTAGGTAGGTACATTACACCTCCTTTTGTAAGAATGAAAATAATTGTAAAATGAATTTTCATTTAAATGGTATAAAACATTTGTATACATTATTATTTTATTTTAACACATTTAAATAGTTTCTTTTAGTCTCGATAGTCTTTCACTTCGTCTTATCGGTGTAGTCTCTGTGAAACTAGTCTCTTCACACTTTTTGGATTCACTATAATTATTGTCTTTATTATGTTTACAATCTATACTTAAATCTGTCTCATGTACATGTTTTCGTTTACTTTGACATATATTTAGTGTTAAACAATTTGTAATTTGTTGACAACTATGTGACGGATTTCTACGAAATCGTCGGTAAAAATATTTAATTATCCTGTATAAAATATAAAGTAACATACATTTTATCAAAAATAAGATTGCATAAGTGAAATAAGAACTATTTTTTATTGTGTCTGAAAAATTAATATTTGTTTCTGAGGTCATTTTCTCTAAATTATCTAGTTTATTTGGAATTTGGATTCATTATTTATCTTAATATCATCACAACAGACTTCTGGAAGGGATAAATCTGGGATGATAGATTGAAAATTACTTTCTTTTGGATTTGAGACAGATATCAAAATAGTTGATCCGGTGTAAGTTTTGCAATTATTCGAAGTAGAAAAAATACCTGTGTTTGAAAGAACAATAGATATTGGCGTACTAGTCTGACAGCTTAAAGTTAAATCTGTTGGTTTGGGTAAAACATATATCCAAGAATTTGGTTTGTTTAATTTATGCCAAATTTCATATTCTGTTTGAATTATACGAGTATCGCAACTAGATGGTATGTTTGTTATTGAAGTTAACAATTCAGTTTCACAAATTGGATTAGTGTGTGTAAATCGGAAAGTATCAGGATTTTTGCAAATAAGTTTTTCTTCATCTAATGAATAACAGTCTTCTAATGTATCAATAGTAACATAAATGTTTCTATTTTCTGAAAGAACAAGATATTTGACAGATGGAAGAATAAAGGTAAGTCTCTTTAATGTTGGATGAATTATAGGAAGAGATATTAGTTTAAAAAGAGAATAAGGAGTATTACTAACCAAAGGTATACTAACCGTAATTAAAATCTTGTTATCAAAATATATATATTTAAGTAAAATGATATCGAAATATTTATGAGCATAATCGATAGTCAATGGAAATGGATAAGTCGATGTACTAGGTAAATGCGTTACCGTTTTAGATAATTCTTGAATTAGTTGCTCAGGTGTTATAACAGAAGGATGAAGGTTATTATTTCTTGCAAATAGAATAACGTTTATTAAAGTAGAATATTCTTGTTGTAATTCTGTTATAAAGAAAGTTAGTAAAGTAAAATGTTCTTCAATTTTTTGTTTTAAATCTAAATTAAAATATTTATTATTCATTTTATCTGTGTAATTGGTAATTGATTCAAAATTTTTATCAAAAATCACTTTGTTTCGGTCTAGATTTGTAATAGAGTTATTAAAATTTGCAATCGTGGCTTTTACTACATGAATTTGTTGTTTTAGTAAATCAAGAAGATGATTTTCGTTACTTTCAGCTTTGTTAATAGCATTATTGAAATTTTCAGCATCATCACTGTCTAAGGTACCGAATAAGGTCCTGAAAACAGATCCAATTGCATTAAATAGAGCGCGTTTTGGTCTAAAATGTTCATGCAGAATTATGTTTTTTAAAGTTTGTTCATCTTGAAAGAGTCTAGGTATGATTTGTCCTAAGAGTTTTAGTGAAGTATCACATAATCGTAATTCAATAAGAACTGGTTTGTTTTGACACAGTCTTAATGTTTTTTGATAGGTGAGATCTACAAAATTTAATTTGTCTGTAAAAGGTTGTAAAGGAATATGACTTAATATGTTCCAATGAGTTTCAATAAATTGAACATTTTTTATGTGTTCGTAATAGATTCCAGGTGATTTGTTGATAGGAGTATTGGTATATTTCTTGTGAATTTGTTCACTATTTGTCAGCCATATTATTGCATACCTGAAACAAAAGCATGTTTCAATCTATTCATGTGAACTTTTATTGGTTTTTTATTTACTAAAATTGTGCAATTGACAGGAGAATTTATCTCTAGAATTTTATAAGGTCCATTATAATTTTGTGTAAGTTTTTTGGTTTGACCCTTCTTTGTTTGCTCATTTTGGAGATATACTAATTGTCCTTCTAAGAAAACGGTGTCATTAATCTTTTGGTCATAATATTTTTTACTGACTACTTTAGATTCTAATAGATTCGTTTTTGCTAACTCATGAGATTTTCTAAGTTTAAGTGTTAAATTATCTAAATAATCTTCATATGTATATTTGAGTTCTACTGGTCGTATTATACTGCTAGGTAGATTAGGTGTATATCCAAATATTAGTTCATATGGTGTGAATTTGGTTGAAGTATGATTAGTTGTATTATATGAAAACATAGCAAAATCTAGCCATTCGTCCCAATCGGATTGATCAGCTTTAATATAATGTTTAAGGTAGTCTGCTAAAGTAGCGTGACTCCTTTCTAATGCAGCATTTGATTCTGGATGATAAGCAGTACAATTTATATGTCTGATTTTAAAAAGCTTGGCGATTTGAGAAAATAATTTGGAAGTAAAATCTCGGCCTTGATCAGTAACTATTATATCGGGTTTTCCAAACTTGCAAATAAATCCACGAACCAGATTTTCAGCGATAGTCTTGGTTTCATGATTCGGAATTGCGTAAGCTTGAGAAAATTTTGTTAAGTCATCTTGTAATGTTAATATGAACTTATTACCTGACTCGGTTAAAGGTAAAGGACCTACTATATCTAAAAATATTTTTTCTAATGGATTTGAGCTTGTTGTTGTTATCTCCATGGGCTTTACGAATTTTTTTCTAACGAGTTTATTTTTCTGACAAGATTCACAGGTTTTTATAAAGTTTTTAATATCATTTTTCATATTATTCCATTTGAAATGTTTTTTTATACGATTGTATGTCCGATGAAAACCAGAGTGTCCAGCCGTAGGACTAGTGTGATTCTCTTGTAATATTGTAGTTATTTCCTCAGGTTCAGGATTTGTTAGTATATCATGATAAATGATAATAGATATATCAGTTTTTCTAAAAATAAATCTAATCATAGATCTAATTTTTCCCCAACTTAATTTATCGTAGCTAAAAGTTATTCTGGGTAGGCAAATTTTTAATATTTTATCGTTTAATAACCAGTCTCTTAATTTTATTAGGGAATTAAATATATCTTCATAAGAGGTATTGTCCCAATAATTATTTTTTATAAATATGTAATAAAAGTTTTTATTTTGATCAGAAATATATATAATGTCATTTAGTCTTGGATTTTTGGCTTTCAATTTTTCTATATGACTGAATTGTTTATTTATTTGTTTCTGAACGATCTCATTAAAATTTAAATCTACGGAAACAAACAATGCTAAATTTTGTGAAAATGATGTAATCTTTTCATTTGTTTCTTTTATATTATCATTTGTTATTAATATAGTTTCGGATTTAGATAAGAACTGTGAATAAGTGTCATTATTTTCTTTACTCATTTTGTTTATTTGTAAGGTGATTGTTGCCGGGTTTTTGTTTTCTTCGCAAATATTTGTTTCAGATATGGTTAAAGGAGGACGACTTAAACAATCAGCATTTTGATTTAATTTACCTGGTTTATAAATAATTTCATAGCTATATTCTTCTAATGCTAATCTCCACCTAACGAGTCTTGATCCGGGATCTTTTACATTAAATAGCCATGTGAGTGGTTTATGATCCGTATAAATGAAAAATTTATTTCCGTACAAATATGGTCTAAAGTGTTTAACACTCCATACAATTGCAAGTAATTCTTTTTCTGTTGTGCTATAGTTTGATTCCGCTTTGTTCAAGGTACGACTAGCATAAGCAATAGGTAAATCATCTGGTACTTTACCTTGAGAAAGTATGGACCCTATTGCATAATTACTAGCATCCGTTGTTAAGACAAAGGGTTTGGTAAAATCTGGATACTGAAGTATTGGTTCTGAACAAAGTATTGATTTCAGGTTCTCAAATGACTGTTGTTGAATGCTTGTCCAATTAAATTCAACATTTTTCCTCAGCAGTTTTGTTAAAGGTTGTGTTAAAGCACTGAAATTTTTTATAAAGCGTCTATAATAACCAGTGAGACCCAAAAAGCTCTTAATATCTTTTTGTGTTCTGGGTATAGGAAAATCTGTAACAGCACATACCTTTTTTTCGTCCGGTTTGACACCAAATTCAGTTATTAAATGTCCTAAATACATTACTTCGCGACGAAAAAATTCGCACTTATCTGGTTGTATTTTTAAGTTGAATGTAGACAATTTTTCGAATACTTCTTTTAATCTTTTATTATGATTTTCTAATGTATCGGCATGAATGACTATATCGTCGAGATAGACAAAACATCTGTAATTTTGTATTCCTGAGAGGACAGTATTCATTAGCCTTTGAAAAATACTGGGAGCATTTTTTAATCCAAATGGCATTCGTGAATATTGATAATGTCCAGACGGAGTTGAGAAAGCAGTCTTTGGAGAATCCTCAGGATCCATTTTGATCTGGTGAAATCCTGATGTTAAATCTATTGTTGAAAAATATTTTGAATGACCCAATTGGTCTAATATATCGACTATATTCGGAAGTGGAAATGAATCTCCTATAGTAATATCATTTAGTCGTCGATAGTCTATAACAATTCGCCATTTCTTCTTTGCTGAAGCATCGGCCTTTTTTGGCACAACCCAAAGGGGCGAATTCCATGGCGAAGTTGATTCTTCGATAATACCTTGATCTAGCATACCTTTTATTTGAGTTTCGACTTCATGTTTGTGTACTTCAGGATACCTGTATGATTTAGTGCTAATAGGTACATTAGAATTTAAAGGAATTTTGCAAGTTATGGCATTTGTACTGGTAAGTTGATCTCCTTCCAGATAAAAGATATGATTGTACTCCTTGCAAATAGAAATTAAAGATGATTTTTCTTCACTATTTAAATGATCTGTTCTCAAGGCATTTTTTAATTTAGCAATTCTGTTAGAATTCGTATTATCTTTATAAGAAGACATTTTTCGTATATTTGCATTGTTTTGTAAATTTGGAATTTTTTCTATTGCTACTTGAATATCGTTTAATTCAACATCCGTTTCAGTAGTGTTTACGATTGAGGTTAAAAGAAATCATTTTTTACTTTAACAACACTAGGACATAAAAATACACCTTTAAAGATTTCGCGTTCGGGACATAATCCTTCGCTTAATTCATTATTTATTACTTTAATTTGAACAATTGTTTCAGTTCTTGCGGATAGAATAGTTTTATTACTTCTTGAGTTAGAATTAGAGTTTTGATTTAGTATAAGATCGTCTGAACAGGATTTTTCTTCTGAACAAGATTTTGATTTATGATTTCGTGAAGAGTTACAAGTTTTATTTGTGCATATCTCAGTGGATTTTACACATTTTGGACTTGAATTTTCTTTGGATTTAGAGTTAGATTTAGATTGAATTGGATTGGATAGTAGTTCTTCACTACTTAAGGTTATTTGGATATCATTGGTTTCTAAATAAGAATGATCCTCTATGGATTTAGCATCATAAGGAAATATTTCATCGATATTAGAACTTGTCTCGATATTTTGATCTCTCAGAAATTCGTCATTGTCATTGTTTAATGGAGATTTTATATATTCAATTGGAATAGAACAATTTTTAAAGTTTAATTTATTTTCTTTATAATCAATTTGGCATTTATTTATTTCAAAAAAATCGCTACCTAATATACCGTCGAAATGAAGAGGAAAATCGTCTTCTACGACATAGAAAACATGAGTTTGGACAAAATCTTTTATCTTGAAATTTACGTTACAACTACATATAGTTTTATTTGGATTTAAGACATTTTTATCAATGCCTCGTAGAGTAATAGACTTAGAATAAATTTTTGGAATGTTTAGTATTTTTGAATATTTAATTAAAGAAATATCTGCGCCTGTATCGATTAGAAACTTGCAAGAGGATGGATTAGAATTATTTACTAAGGGTAAATCTACATAGGAAGTGACTGAGAAGTTGATGGTTGTGATACGGCCTGAACTGAACGAACTCCTCGAGAATCGACCGTTGGTTGTCGAGGATTCTGGAAGTTTAAAGAATTTGTTGGATTTTTGTTTTTATTGTTAAATTCGCGTTTTCTACATTCTTCTATAACGTGACCTGGTTTTTTGCAGTATCTGCAAAAACGTTGGGAAGTGTTGGTATTTTCTTTTCTTAAGTTTGGAGGAAAATCAGAATTGGAATTTGAATTTGAAGGTTTATAATTTTGATTTTGAGAATTTGACCTTTGAAGATTTGAATTAGGATATTTTGGGTTTTGAAAACTAGAATTTTGAAGATGTCTAACATTTCTATCTGAATTGTTTTTATATCGACAGTTATTTGAGGAATGGTTATTTCGTTTGCAAATATTACAGAATGGTCTGAAAATTTCTTGTCTTGATAACTGTTCTTGTTCTTCGGCAATTGCTATAGCAACAGCTCTTTCTAAGGAATCTGGATTTCGGGCTTTGATTAAAATAGAGAGGTCTTTGTTTAATCCTCTAATAAAGACATTTAGTGCTTGAGTTTTTAAGAGTTTAGTACATGCATTTCTTGCATCTGGAGATAAGTCTGGATCAAGTGTATTTATTAATTTTATATAGCAATTTTCAACTTTATTTGCAAATGACATTACATTTTCACTGGGCATCTGACGTAAGGAATGTAATTCCAATTGCCACTGACCTTCAGTTCGGCGTTCAGAATAAGCATCTAATAAGAAGTCTTTTAAATCTTTCCATTCGTCAAATGTTCTGTTTCTAGTTATGGCCCTAGCTTTATCGGTTAATTTAGTTTCTATAATGGCTAATAAGATGGGTTTGGATTGCGGATTTACTAAATTGTATGCTTTATCACAATTGTCTATGAATTCGTATAATTTTGATTTTGTACCATCAAATCTAATGAGAAGTTTTTCAGCTATTTCAATTGATACTGACATTTTATTTGAATTAGAAGTAGAAGAATTTGAAAGAGAATTTGAGTCGGGAGAAGGTATTTGTTCGTCAAATAAGTTACTTATATCAGGATATAAAGTAGACATACGTTTACAAGATTTTTAAAATATGAGACAGAATTTAAGATAGAATGTACTTACAAGTAGAATATTGTTGTTGGTCGCATAGTCTATTATTCCACGGGTTCACCTCTACTTCCGATGGAACTACAATTGGGTTATGACTGGAACTGGATTTCGAACTGGATGTACTGGACCCCAATGTAATTAGTTGTAGTGGCGATTTTTCCACACTGACAGTTTTTTTTGAATGATTCCTCGAAGGAAACAAGTCAATTCAAAAATTCCTCAGCTCTCCTTCTATCAGCAATCAGAGGAACTCTGCTACTAATATCCCACGTTCTGACACCAAATTTTGTTATGGAATACTATGCGTTTATTTCTTCTCCGGACTAACTCTTTGTTTTGGAATTAAACAGAATATATTGACATGTATAAATTTATTATATTAGAGGATGAAAATTACACTCTGTTTGTTATTTCTTAAAACTATGAATTTATAAGTTCTGTTATCTACAATTATTTAACGATGTTTCTGGATGGATTTGAGTACAAGAGATTGGACTCAAATATTAATATTAAAATAGCAAATACGGATAGCTTATCGAACAAAGAAATAAGAGAAATAAATTATTATTATTCCATAGATACGAAGTATTAGGCGAATAAACTAGCGAAACTTATTTATTCTAAATAGGAAAATATTTATGAAGAGTATTGATTCTGATTTCTAACAGCAAATAATTATTAGTGATTATACATGAGAACTTTTCATAATTGTAAATAACATATACCAGGTGACTAAAAACTATATAGAAATACATAGATACTTTAATTATCTTACATGTGAGTAGGTAGGTACATTACACGTATAACGAAAAGATCGCCAAGTACAGAAATCTGGAAATACGAAGATAATATAGAATGGAAGGTACCCGGGCAACCCCTATTATTCTGTCTACTACTGGAATCCTTCCGAAGAACCTACTTGAAAATATAAAAAATCAGGGTCTAAATGAACATCTCTATAAGACCATACAGAAAGCTGTACTACTTTGGAGTTTGGACGTCCCGATATGTACGAAAATTTTTGGAAGATACTCCAACATACCAAGGTCACTTAGGGCTCAATAGCATGAAAAGAGACCAGAGATCAATCCTTTTGGCACCGTAAGTATCTGGGATCAGTAAATTTTTTCATTAGAGAAAGTGTGAAATAATATTTTCGTTAAGTCCAGCCCCTCTCTATTATGAATTTCTAGGTCGGCAACTATATATATATATATATATATATATATATATATATATATATATATATATATATATATATATATGTTAGTAGTTTCCCCAAGTCTACATCGTAAAATTGTATATTCCTTATGTCTACATATATATAAAATTCTTCCTCTGTTCAACTTTTTCTTATCTTGATTTACTAAAATTTATACATAAATTATTAGAGATTTTGCGAGAACGGGAATGGAAACAGCCATTAATCATCAACAAATCGTTTCTAGCTATGCTAACTAATTATCCAGTTTTGGGAAGTTTGTCGGGTCTATTAATATCCATTTCTTGATATAGAATAAATCAATACTGTATTGGAAAGTAAACTTAAGACTGCATGGTCATAATGAAGTTGTGTCAATTATGTAGGTAACGCTGTCAGGGACGGAGTTAGATTTAAAAAAGTTTTACTTTATTTTACTATTATTTATTTCAAGATTTTGATTTCTGATAATCATATAAAAAAGGTATTTAAAGTGGTTTTTCTAAACGCAAGTTATTATTAATATACCTGCATCCCACGATTAAGAACAAGTTATATTATTTTTTAAATATAATTATTATTTAGGTATAACTAACGGATTCAACCGTTATTTGATGGAAATTCATTTCATCTAAAAATAAAACACTGCAAACTTTTGTTTTTAAATTAGCAATAGTAAAAACCCAATATTCATTATACAAAAAGCTTTTTGAACCATAGTTTTTTCAATAGATTTATAAATTTATCAGTTAGTATTTATCATTCACGCAAAAGTTGGTAGGTCCAAATTTTAGATTTTTGAGTTAGGCATGGATTCGGCTCCTAAAAGCAAATATCTATCGATATTTTCATTAAAACTCTTACATAAGTTGATAAATACCATGCAAAATAAATATGAAAGGAGTCTCAATCAAGCAAGTCATTTTTTCCATAATATAGCACTTATATAGTTAAGTTCAAACAAAACTCGATAATTCCTGTTAATATCTTATGGGTGAATTAGGATTTAGTCATAAGTTAATAAGTACATTTCGAGAATCACTGCGATATGTTTTTATTGTTTTGGCAATGTATGCCTCCTATTACCAAGTAGCTGAACCTATGTAATTAAGAAGAAATATATCACTACAGTATTTCGTTATTAGTTTTGGTATTTAGTGTAAGGTAGAGATGGCGTAAGAAGTTCTGTGGTTCACATAAAATATTTTTTGGGTTTAGTTTTGGTTATGGCAGGCAAATATATTGGTGTGTTGTCGTTGTGTAGTTATGGATGGTTATGATGAAAAATTACTAAGCGCAAACGAGAAAAAGCTGACAGGTATTTATTAATGTAGTTTATTCTTATTAAACGTTTTTCCGTTGAAGTTATGAATTAATTTTAAATTAATCAAAACTCAATGTTTATGTTAACTTACTCAAACAAAACTTAATAAATCCATAAAATTCAAGCAAAAGTTGTTAATTGCAAAAATTAATATTTTTTATGGCTGTTATAAAATTGAATTACCCGCCAATAATTATATCTGATAAGTAAAGTAATGAACATTTAAAGGCATTTATCCGAATAAAACATTCATTTACTTCAAAGAGCAATAGCAAAACAACTAGTTTCTCAAAATTGGTAAGTGTTTCTCAAATTTTGTGCGAAGGCTCTTCACTACTAAATTTAGTAATAGCGAGATACAACTTTTAGAGAAAGGATACAAACACTACTTGTCTCAACATAATAATCAAAGAACTCTAGAATTAGATGTAGAATGTGAAGCGTTCAACAAAAACTCCAACAATATCGAATTGTATCATTGCACAATATATTACCGATGTGTGTAGTGACACTAAAAAATAGTGTTACAGAGAGAATCAAACAACCATTTCAATTAAAAATAAATCAATAGAAAGCAACATAGTGTTTATAAAACTGACAAAGGTAACACTACTATTGTTAAAGATAAAATCGAAGATAATAAAAAAACAATAGATTTTTTAAATAATCAAAATATTAAAACAATTAACAAAGACCCCAAGGAAAAGTATCAAAAACAAATTAAATTGGCGTTTAAAAGTTCAAACTCAATATTAAATTCAACAGAACAGAAATACCTTAATAATAATCTTCTAAATAATACTATTCACTCCAGTTACTCGGGCTATTCACCCGCAAATTTAAGCTGATTGGCAATTCCTCAAATAACAAAAGTTATATAACGACGATGTGTGCTTCCGCACCAGGGGTGGTGGCCACCCCTTTTCGGGGATGGACTTCTTTTACTCAAAATAATCACGGTAATCGATAGAAAATTAAATTCTAAGTAACTTTTGTTCTATCGAATTTTCTCAGAAAGTCTATGAATAAAATTCTTTTTTTACAAGATCTTCCTAGATACCATACAAAGTGAGATATGGTGATATATAATACACATTTTATTAACGAATATTTGGATCAATGTATTCAACGTTAAATTTTAAGAAAAGGGTTAATTTTTTCGGGGTAATAGTGAAAAAAGTTTTTATAGTTCATGAAAAGAACTTTAAAATGTCTGCAACAAAGTCATTTTCATGTAAACTGAGTAAGTTACAGCTCGTAAAATATGGACTCTTCGAATAGTGTAAGGAAGAAAAAGAGGAAGTATAATTAACTTAAAATCCACAAAAATTAAAATTAATCGTTTTTTGTCTACATTGCATTTTACTTTAGTGTTTTTCATTAGATCCAATAGTTTGACTGGTTTAAAATGCATTGTTTCTAAAAGTTTTTAATTTAATTTTATAATATATTTTGAAAATTTCTAAAAATTGTTCTTTCTTTCAAAATAACTTAAAAGCTATAATATATACGTAAAAAATGACACAGTATAAAAATGTGGTTCTTTTTTAAGTAAATATAGTCGTTTGTCATAAAACTCTGTACCACAAACCAGAGAAATACCTGTGTACTTAAGACATTGAAATTAGCAACCTGGAATGTCATAAGTCAGAATGAAGAACGCACTGCTTTAAATGGAAAACCTCCAAATTGATGTTTTAGGTATAAGTGACGTACAGTGGCCAGGTTCAGGCAAACAAATTATAAATAATTGAACCATGTATTATTCAGGTAACAACGAGGTCAATCATCGCTATGGTGTTGCTATCTTAGTTGCAAAAAAGGTCAATTACTCTGTGAGAAGTTTTACTCCTTATTCTGATAGGATCTTATCTATAAAACTTAAGTCTAAAAAAGGTACAGTAAATTTTATTCAAGTTTTTACTCCTACGGCAGATAAAGATGACGACGATATCGAATTATTTTACCATGATTTGGAACAAGTCTTAAAATCAATGAAGAAACGTCACACGATATGGTCTAGGAAATAGAAATAAACGTGGTGATTTTTGCCAGACGGAAGAATTTGTAGTAGCTAATACACTTTTTAAGCTACCAAACAGAAGATTGTATACATGGAAATCTCCCGGTGATACAACGGATAAAATAATCCCAAAAAAATTGACTTTGTCCTTATTAGACAAAGATTTCGTAATTCTATACTGTCTGCCAAAACTTATCCTGGAGCAGACATCGGTTCAGACCATAACCCCATAGTAGTCACATTATGAACCTAATTGAAACTGGTTAAAAACCCACACAAAGTAGAATTGATATTAAGACATTAAGAGAACCACAAACAAATGAACAAACGGTAAAAACTCTTACTGAAAATCTACGTAATGCCCAAGAACTGAATAAAAGAAGCTATAACATTGATCAGAAATAGGAAAATATAGAAGTAGCAATAATTAAAACAGCAACTGAAAACTTAAAACCAAAGAAAAGAAAACATAAAGTCTGGATGACTGAAGAAATACTACTATTAATGAATGAAACAAATCATTCAAAACAAAAAATCGAATTAAATATAATAAAACTGATCGATTAATTAAAAAGAGAATAAAAGAAGCCAAGGAGAGAATGTTACATGAGTAGTGCCAAGAACTAGAAGAAATTGAGAAAAAATATGACTTTTTTAACATGCATAAAAGAATTAGAGAATTAACAGGAATGAGAAAAACACTTCAAACTAGGCAAATAAGAGATGAAAGTGGTGCACTTATAATAGATATAAACAATGCAGAGATAGACACACTATATAGCACAACTTTTTGAAGACAAAGAGAGAACAGAAGCACCAAAAGCATTTAAGGATGATACTGTACCTGACATTATACGAGAAGAAATTGAATATGCAATGAAACAAGCTAAATGTGGCAAATCTCCCGGGCCTGATGAAGTTCCTATCGAATTACTCAAAATTGTGAATACTGAATCTATTGATCTTCTTTTGGATCTATTCAATACTATATAGAAAACAGGTATAATACCTAAAGAATGGCCCCAATCAACATTCTTACTGTTTCCCAAAAAAGCCAATGCAAATGAGTGCAATGAACATCGCACCATAGCCTTAATGAGTCATGTTTTGAAATTGTTTTTAAAAGTAACTCACAATAGAATACATAAGAAATTAGATGAAGGCATAAGTAATACACAAATGGGATTTAGGAAAGGACTGGGAATACGAGATGCACTGTTTGCATTAAGTGTTCTTTCACAGAGATGATTAGATATAAATCAGGAAGTATATGCCTGTTTCATTGATTTTGAAAAGGCATTTGACAGAGTGCAGCATAATCGGCTTAAAGAAATTTTATCAAATAAAACAGACAATAGAGATATTAGAATCATATGTAACCTCTATTGGAACCAAACAGCAAAAGTGAAAGTTAAAAAGGAACTGACCGAGGATATCCAGATTCACCGTGGGGTTCGCCAAAGGTGTATTTTATCACCGTTGTTATTCAATTTATACAGTGAAGCTATCTCATAATTAGCGCTTGCCGAGGTCAGTGAGGGCCCTATAATAAACGGTGACCCACTTAATAACATAAGATATGCTGACGACACCGTCCTTCTGGTAGTAACACTAACAGAACTGCATCACCTTACTGAACAACTAAATATATATTGCAACGATTATAAACTTAAAATAAATTTGAAGAAAACCAAGTTCATGGTATTTACAAAAGCACAAAACATCAAAGTTAAGCTAGTTCTAGATAATACAGAAATTGAACAAATATCTTCGTACAAATACCTTGGAGCATGGATCACAGAAGATACTGATCAGACAAATAAAATAAGATGCCGTACTGAAATTGCACGGTCAACTTTTAATAGAATGAGAAAACTTTTTTGTAATCGCGATATCAATATATCGCTCCGGATGAGAATGCTTCGATGTTATATTTTCTCTATCCTTTTGTATGGTGTTGAAGTTTGGACACTTAAAAAGTCCAACATTAAAAACCTAGAAGCATTCGAAATGTGGTGTTGCCGACGTATTTTGAAAATATCATGGATGGATCGCAGAACAAACGAACAAGTTCTCGAACAACTAGGAAAACAATGCGAAGTTTTAAATTACAGAAAAATCAGGAAATTGGAATACTTGGGGCACATTATGAGAGGTGAAAAATACGAACTACTAAGGAATATAATGCAGGGTAAAATCAAAGGCAGAGAAGCGTAGGAAGACGTAAAATCTCGTGGCTACGCAATCTCTGTGAATGGGTTGGATGCAGCTCAATTGAACTATTCAGGCGCGTAACTAACAAAATTATAATTGCCAGAATGATTTCCAATCTCCGATAGGAGCGGAACTTAAAGAAGAAGAATAGTTCTTAAAATAACTTTTCAAATTCCTATGTATGCATATATGAAAGCTGGAAAATTAACTGATTTATTTAAGAAAAACCAATTATATTTTTGGAGATAACTTTGGAGCGTAAAAAATATACGTATTTTTTAGCTCTCATATATCTTAAGTACGCATAATAGTTTTGTAGATGAATATCTCCGCACCAACAAATAATATTGAGTGCTTTTACTGTTAGTAGCATAGGGGGAAGTTTCTAAGGGTTAAAAAGTTGCAACCAAAGAAATAATGTTTCATAAGCAAGGAACAATTTTTTATTGATATAAATACATGAGTTTAGAATTTTGAGGTGCACAAAACTATCTAATGCCGTAGTTTTTAGGGGTGATTTTTAGGGGTTGCAGGGTTTAAACTAAAAAATATCGTTTCATAAGCGAGGAATGAATTTTTAGTTGTCTAAAGGGAATTTAAAACATTTTGAACTATAAATAGGCTTTTTAAGTATTTTTTGCATAGAGGGATGCTTTCTACAGGTTAAAACTTGAAACCATTGAAAAATTTCACAATCGTTATCGATTTTAATTCATAATTTAAGCATTTTACATCGTAAAAAATTATTTTTTATCGTTATTTACGTCATAAGCGGTGGTTTCTAATGGTTAAATTTGAATAAAAGTAGAAATTATCATTGAATATGTTTATTTTACTTAATTTAATCAGATTTTAATGCATAAAATGATTAAATATGTGTTTTCCTATTGGTTCCATTTAGGGGTAGTTTTAACCCCTTAAAAACAAAAAGCACACTTCGCCCATATGTAACTTTTGCAAAGGAAGGTTAGACAAGGTTAAATCCACATTTTCAGCCAAATCCATACAGTCCTTCAGGTATTGGGGTTCAGTATTGTGAGGTAAGGTCCCATTTTCTTCCCGAGTTACTGGACTATTTATTAAACTACACAAACTTTCAAAAAAACTGTTACAGATTATTTTAGAACACACTAAATTTTTATCTAAATTTATTGTAAAAAATACAATAGAACTAACTATTTAAAAAACACATTTTCAGTTACCTAACAACTCCAGATTAATTTTATTTGACGTAAAAATGTTTTCCCTAGTATTCCTACTTTTTACAGAAACGTTTGCTCTAGTAAGAAACCTACAAATCCAATCATTACATCTGAAACTTTACATTTTCTTAAAATTTGTATAAACCAGGACTACTTTGAATTTAATAATCAGTACGGGAATTATAATGGGTAACGCTCCATAACGATTGACTAATATGTTGTTCAAGAACTAACAGGCAATTTGACTAATTCTTATCGTTCACTCCATAATCATATTGAAATAACAATAGAAATAAAACATAATCAATTAATCAATTTTCTAGATTTAAATATTATCAAAGTCAAAAACATAAGTTCTCCGTATTTCATAAACCTACCAATACTGACACGACTACACACAATTTATCATCCCATTCTACATAACATAAATTGGCAACTTACCATTCATAGTATGTTACATAGATTAATAGAAATTCTCATGTCAAAAAACAACTTTGAGATAGAATTGAATATTATTTAGCAAAAAATAGTACATAGGGGGCACAACCAACAAACAATAAATAAAATTTTAAATCAAAAACTACATAAGAAATCCCTGAAATTACTATTTTCGCCACCAGAGAAAAAAGCCAGTACCTTCTGCTCGATTATATATACAGGCAAAATATCAACAAAAATAGCCAAACACATAAAAAAGAAAGGGATAATACCAGTCTTCAGAACAAACTACAACAGGCGATTATATTAAGAAAAACAAGAGCCATAAGAAAAAACACTTACATAGTGGTGTATACAAAACTTAAAATGTGGCGACTGCCCAAAAACTTCGTTCAAACCGGTAGAACTTTTAACAAACGGATAGAAGTACACAAAAGGGCTTTAAGTCCTTGAAAAACAGATTTTAAGTACGTACATTACCTTCTAGACCATAATCATTCTTTTAAGGACCAATTTCAAATTTTTCACATTCAAAACTCCTCATCTTATTTAGTTGAGAAATTCATGATCACTTGAGAAATGCACTCTGCAGCAGTAGAAACGTTCTAAACGTTTGGCAATCCTTTCCTCAGGTAGCTTAACTTCCTCCGTGGATATGTTAGTTGTTGCTCTGGAAACCTCAGGGTCTTCTAAGATTATTGCCACAAATTGGTCGCATTGCTTCTGTAGTGAGCCTTTTCCAAGTTAATAGGCTCCTTTTCTAACTTGGCTGCACCGTACTGAAGAAGCTGCACCTAGACCACGCCATCATCGACGGTATAAATGAACCGTCTCCTGTTCCCAGCCGTAGTAGTGACAGCGCAGTGATCGGTGTCTGGGTGCTCGGGAGACTTAGACCTCGGAAGCCCTGAGGAAGGCATCAGAGATAACTCAGAGAAAGCTCGGCAAAATGGATATCGACGCGGTTCAAGCCGGAAGACTGGTGAGTTTGATATTAATTTTAGTAATAATATTAATCTTAGCTCTAAGTTTCATTGTACTAACCGCGGAAATCTTTCCGAACATTTTATTCGCCTCTACGGGGAGGATTTTTACCAGCTCACTAAATCATATAGCAACCTACTATTACGTAAGAATCGTCTTCTTTGTGATTTAACTTTCCTTAAAGCCTGCCGAGACCATAAAGTCATTCCCAAATTTCTAAAACTCAAACACCACACTTCTTCTTCTTCTATCTCCCAAATTCTTAGGAAGGCCAGTTTTTCACTTCTCCGTGAAGCTATTCATTCCACTAGACGAAAACTAGATGTCACAAATAGCAATATTTTCAATATCTGGTCATCTATTCATTCTTTCAATGTACATCCTATATTATGGGATAGTTTCGACCGTATCAATACACAATCAGCCCTAAACACTTTCGAATCTAAAAGTGAAACTCAGAAACGCAAATTATTGAATCTCATTTCCGAACAAATTCCAAAATCCTCAACATTGGAATCCACTACAGTGGTCCATAACCTTTCTGATACCCCTATTTCAAGCATTGCCACTCAAGCTTTAGCAAAAGGTTTCAATTACTCTGTTACCCCAAGTCACATTCAAATTGAGACAATCATCTGTCAAACTGAAGAAGCCATCTCCAGTTTATCTTCCGAATATGCTGAAATAACCAGGCAAGACATCTCTAGAGTTCTTAGAAACTCACAGCCGCCTATTCAAAATATTAGCCAATCCGAGAAAAAAGCCCTGAAAGAACTTCAGTCAAATCCAAATCTAGTCATTCTTCCTGCCGATAAGGAAACGCCACCGTCATCCTAAACACTTCTTCTTACATTAATAAACTTTCAAATCTTGTTAATACTTCAGACTACAAACCAATTCCTAATAACCAAAAACCTATCTGGAGAAAACAACAAAAGCCATTATCAATAAAACCTCTCTTCCTGTTGATATCAAAAAATCTCTAATTCCTCGTGAAATGTCTTCAAGAACACCTCGAATATATGGGCTACCCAAAATTCATAAACCCGATATTCCTCTTCGTCCCATTGTTAGTGAATACAACTGCCCTACACAACCCTTGGCCAAGTATTTGGACAAAACTCTACAACCTTTCGCCGAAAATGCTTCATCCTTCGTCAAAAACTCTTTTCATTTCATCGAACTTCTTAAACAATACCCTATTTCACCGTCAGACATTCTAGTAAGTTTCGATATTATCTCACTCTTTACAAACATTCCAATCGATGAAACTTTAAACATTCTGAAAACTAAATACAGTATTCAACAAGATCACTTATCTCTCATTAAACATTGTATGTCCAACACCTATTTCATCTTTCAAAACAAATTCTACAGACAAATAAATGGTGCCCCAATGGGCTCCCCTCTATCTCCAGTAATTGCCAATATCTTTATGGAAGACTTCGAGACCCGAGCACTATCCACATCAATGCTCAAGCCCACATGTTGGCTACGATATGTTGACGATACATTCGTCATTTGGTTCCATGGCAGGGATGCTTTAGTATCTTTTCAAACTCATCTGAATGGTATACATCCTAGTATCCAGTGCACGATGGAGATGGAAACTGATTCATCCTCGTTTCTCGATGTTTTCATCAAGAAAAACCAATCTCAAGGTTTCCATTTCTCTGTTTATCGAAAACCCACACATACCAATCGTTACTTGCATGCCAACTCTCACCATCCACCTTCACACGCCTTTCCGATGATGCAAGTAGACCCGCTGAGCTCTCTTGTTTAAAACAAGCCCTAATCCCAAAACGGTTTCCACGAAAATCACATCAATAGGAGCATTCACAGACATCAATCTCGCACTCATTCTCAACCCAAAGACTCAGACCGTTATCATACGAAAGCTTTTCTTCCTTATATCAAAGGTGTCACTGACAAAATCGACAGAATTCTGAAACCAAGAGGAATAAAAACAATATTTACTCCCCAACAAAAAACTTTCATCTCTTGTCCGATCTATCAAAGACAATATTCCAAATGAACAACACGGAGTTTATGAAATACCTTGTGCCGACTGTCCCCGATCCTATATAGGCCAAACAAATCGTAGAATCCAAAATAGGATTTATGAACATTCCATTTCTGTTCGCAATTCTAATTCAATTTCAGCTCTCGGTCAACACCATCTTCATAGAGGTCATAAAATTGATTTTGAAAACTCCAGAACCATAGCCCCCATCCGCTTCTATAAACCAAGAATTATCCGAGAAGCCATAGAAATAGAAAAAAGGCCAAATTGTCTTAATAAAAGAGATGACCCCATACGGTTACCTTCTACATGGAGACGTCTCATAAAGAAAATATCGCCCCATCCATCCTCGAATCAAATTTCACAGTCGGAAATGTTCGCGCCAACTCTCGCGCCAAACCCGCGCCAAACATATATATATATATATATATATATATATATATAATATATATATATATATATATATATATATATATGTGCGTGTGTGTGTGTGTATGTGTGTGTCTGTTGTGTATGTGTGTGTACAAGATTTACAAATTTCAGTAAAAGCTTTGCTACGGCTTTGATGAATTGAAACGCCAAATATATAAATAATGAAAGGAGCTCAATTCGTCAAACTTTTCGTGTATGAATTGGTATCAAATAACTTTATTCGTGTATGCCCTGTGTGTTCAGACTGTCTGGTAGATACAAACTCACACATGTAGCTGCAAAAAGTTCCACCTATTTTGGTAGCCTTAAACGAAAACGACTGTCGTTTTATGTATTTTTGAGCTGTACGAAATTTGTTAAAGATTTACAAATTTCGGTAAAAGCTTTGCTACGGTTTTGATGAATTGAGCAAGTTCTTGCTCTATGAACGGCATCATAAGATTTTCTAATCAGTTTAGTTTCGTTGTCCACCGAAATTTTGTTTTTACAATGCTTAACTTGGAAAATCATCGTTCGAAAGTGAAGTTTATAGCTGCAATAAACTGATCTTCGGTCCACAACGAAACAAAACTGATTAGAAAATCTTATGATGCCTTTTATAGAGCAAGAACTTGCTGCGAATTTAGATTTTGATTTAGTTGTAGATGAATTAAAAAAAAATAGACCAAAATTTTCAACAGAAGAATGTTATAGTTTTATTATTCAGTATTAGTATTTTGTTTTATTTTCATGTTTAAAATTACTTTAATACTTATGAATACAATAACAGTTTAATATTTTTGTGAATTTATTTTACACTCGTGTTTAATTTTTTACTCATCCTCAGTTTATTGCCTACAATAAAATTTTAATATTAGTCAAAAGATAATTAACATTGAAAATTATGAGAAGATTAACGTTAATAATTATTCTTATGAAGAGAAAAAACGATTTATCAAGTAATAAAAAATTATTAATAAAAAAAGTCAATGACTAAACTAGGGGGCGCTCATTTACGACCTGAGCACCCATACAATAAATCCTAAACACGCCTATGGTCATGCGCTAGATAATAATAATCTAAAATTACTACTCACATTTATAGAATACTAGGAATTCGTTCATAAACTTATTTTCTATCTACATAAGTACATTGATCAGGATTACCGAGAACTAATCAAAATATAATGACAACGGACATTAATGGGTTTCAGTTCTGCTGTGTTTATAGGTAACCACCATATGATTACCACAATTTTACCTCGTAGTATTCGATTAAACGAACTTGGTTCATTATTTTTCTTTTGTAAATGTCACTTACAACGTTAACGATTTGTTAATAGTTTGTTAAAATTTAAAAGATTAGTAGTTTTAGAATAAAATTTACTAAGTTTGTTTTTAATTTCAAGACAGCATATGGCGTAGAATATTACCAAAATTATATAAATATTTCAACCAGTTAAGAATTCAACAATAACTAATATGATTAATAAAACAACTAGTTTTTCACGTTATAAAAAAATTTCAAGCTCAACTGGGCACGCCATTAATACAGATATGTGTATATAAACAACATTCTCTTTATCCCTTGTAAGTCTATAAGTTTCAACGAGTATCAAAACGATAAACTAGGACCTCGAAGTTGTAATATTTTGAGTAAGAACTTCTTATCTACTGGAACCATTTTCTTCCATTGGCATTTTAAACATAAATTATTCATTGTCGATCTTCATATCCCTCTAACCTATACCTAGAGACTGGCTGAATGACAAAAGTCTATGTCACAAAAAAACCTACATCTAAAATAACATTATGGAGTTCTCTGAAGTCCATAGTAATAAAAATTGATATACAATACTTAAAAAAAACCTATGTAATATTCTTCAACCATCGATCTCAATGTCGATCAACATTTCTGTAGCGATATTGTTCTTTTTACAAAGAGTTTGAAGTCTTTAATCGTGGTGAGTAGCACCAGCATCGATAACCATTGGATAATCTTCTTTGGCAATTTTGTCTTCAAATGGAAGACTGTTTTCTCCACCATACAGTTGTGGGACTTTGAATTTGGTATAGGGGACGTCGAATATAACAGTCAGCTTCTGGCCCCTAAAGCTGACTACTCACCATTTTCCTATTCTGTGACTTTTAGTAGATTTTCTTGCCGGGTGGTCATTACGATCTTCTTGTTAGATGTCCTTGTTTTTGATAATTGTGTTACTTCAACTTTTGTTGTTTAAGAATTAATTTTGAGGAGAATGCATCTTTAAACTTGTTAAGTAACTGCTTTAGTGTTGCCAGGAAGGAACTGTTTCTTCTTATTAATCTTATTTATCTCTTATTAATTATTAGTGATTTATTTATTACTTATTACTTATTACTCTTATTTTAATATTGTTGTGATATTGTATTTATTTTCTATCCTATTTTTCTGATAAGCTTTTGAAATATGGTATTGTTTTCATCTTCAAATCCCTTCTTGTTAGCGTTTCTCGATTTTTTTGGTGTAATATTGTTTGGCTTCATTTGTGTTAATTGATATATTTTTGTTTTTTTAATAAACAATAGGTGAATAGTTTTTGGTTTTCAAGTTACAATTAATATTGGCTTTGAGCACGTGTGCTTGGTTATATATACAATTTTAAGCCAGACTCAGTCAGTCAAAATTTAGCTAATGTAGCAAAAAATTATTACCAAATTTACTAGACAGTGGTTCCTGTTCAAATTCCTTATCCGACCATTCCATCGATAAGCAAGCAAGCAATTTAATTAAACCCAGCCTGTGAGACAAGTTCACCCTTTAGAACTACTACGTTCGGGTGTAACAATTCATTGGTACGAGGTGTATTGATTCGAGTTATACAAGAATCACTTCACCGTGCTCCAATGCTCCAGGCAATCCCCTTCACCCCTATAGCACTCTGATGCGCCATAGGGGCACAACTATCAGCCTATTGCTATTCATGTGGGAGTCCTGAGTAATAGAACTCGAACATGGTACCATATTCGATTAAAAATTCAGGCTAGCGTTAGTCGCTTTATTCCTGTTATCTTCATGTGACTTGTCCGCGAACTAAAATGGCTTACTTGGAACTCAAGTTTCCGCTCTGGGCTAAGCAGCTCTGGGCAGTTCGGAGACTTGGTGCTCAAGGGTTTGGGCCCTACATGCCCGGGTTTTTTTATGGTTTTGTTAATATGTTTATGTTGGCTTTCACTTGATTTTTTGTTAATAATTTTTATCATATTTTGGTGGGCGAAGCCGTTTTTTGGGTTTTTTATATTTTTTTTTAGGATGTCCTGTAACAGAAAGTCATAATAATTGTATATATTGGTGGGCGAAGCTGTTTTTTGGGTTTTAATAATTTTTTTTGTAAAATGTCCTACAACAGAAATTCATAATTATTGTATATTGTATATAAATAATATTTTACCTGCAGCCTACACCATGCTGCGTTTGTGCACGTTGTTAGTTAGCTACGAACTATCCGCTTTTATGTTACGTTGTTGTTGTTTTATTTTCTCTCCGGTGATTTTTGGTTTCTCTCTGGAATATTTATTTGTTTTCTATCTGGTATTTATTTTGTTTTTATTCAACTATTTGTTGTTTGGGTCTTTTGCGCACCGTATCACATGATCTCTCGCAATATGTGACTTTGGTGGTTCTCCAGTTCAGCAAATTTTGTCGTGGCTTTATCTTTCATTATCTCAGTCACTCTGATTAGTTGTAATTCTCTGAATACGAATCTTTCCGCAACGTAGTTTACTAAGTGGCTGCCTTTCTTAGGCTGCTGTTTTGTGCTGCTTGTATTCTTTTCTTTGTGGTGTTATATGTGTCCCCATGCGAGAGATGGATATGTTTCGATGAGTATCTGTAGAATTGTTCTATATTTATTAACCTTATTTTTGTTTTAATCCTCAAAATACTGTTTCTGCCTGCGAGTCCCTTTTATTGACGCTTTTGCCATGTTTGATTTTTGTATTGTGGCATCTACGTGTTTTTTAAATGTTAATCCTTTATCCATGGTAACTCGTAGGTATTTTGCTTCGCTCTTCCACTCCATGGGGCTGTTTTGCAGTTTCAGTTGTTCCTCTAGTTGTTGGTGCCTCTTTTAAAGAGTACTGCTTGCATTTTTCAGAGTTTAAAGCGATTTTCCATCTTAAACTCCACTCTTCGATGTCGTCTAACGCTGTTTGCAGGTTGTTTATCGCTATGTCTATACATATTTCGATGTTTTGCCGCCATTGCTGTGTCATCGGTATAGAGGTTTAGTAGAGTTCCTGCTCTTCTTGCGTAGGCGGTGTATATCGTGTACAGCAGAGGTGACAGAGGCTCTGTTAGGACTTGTCCTATATTAACTCCGAAACTCAGGTTGCTCAAGTACTAAGAGATTAATCTCGTCATTGCCCCGCTGTATCTATATCCTCTCATTTTGTAGATTAGCTCTTTATGTCAGACTCTGTCAAAAGCTTTGCTTACTTCTAGGAAGGCTGCTCCTGTGTATTGTCCGTCGTTAAATCCAGCTGCGATGAACTCTGTTAATCTGAGTATTTGTAACTCTGGAGTGCTCTGACCTAAAGCCGAACTGTGCCTGTGGTATTATATCTAGCTTATCTCTTTTGGTTTGGAGTCTGTTGAGTATGACCCTCTCTACAATCTTACTCATTGCAAGTAGTAAGCTTATTGGCCTGTAATTTTGCGGGAATGTACTATCTTTTCCTGGCTTTAGTATCATCACATTTAGTATCATGGCTCTTGCCGGTAAGTATTTTAGAGCCCTGTTCGATAATTGGTCTGATCCAGGTACTTTTTTCGGCGAACTATTTTTAATTAGCTCGTTTGTCTCCTCCGGTGATGTTGGAGGAATGATTTTGTTTGGGTCCTCGGACATTCCATCTACTTAGTTTTTGTTTCGTTTATATAGAGTCCTTTTTTGGGCTGCTTTTTCTCTTTGTTCTACTACCTTTGTTCGAAACTCAAATTAGACAGTAAATATTTATTTATTCAAAAATTATTTGTACCCGTATAATTTCTACTTGAATTTCAGAGAAGTACGCTAAATTTTCCTTTGTGAGTAGCTTAGTACGGTACGGTAGGGCAATAGCAGGGTATTTCCGATATCTGTGACGTCACGTAAAAACAAAACATTATTAGACAGTCGCCAGCCAGTCTTCTTTTTCTTCTTCCTTCTTATATGTAGGCTTTAAAGCCTGTTTCTTCTTCAATATTAGCCTCCTAAATTGTTTAAATTGTCGCACCATCTTTTTCTTTTTCTTAGTCTGCTAATACTTCTTCGTCCATGTGGTGACTTATCTCGTGCTATTCTACTATTCTATCCTCTGCCATTCTACTGTTGTGTTCGTTCCACTCCTGTTTTCGTTTTGTCACCCATTCATTTATGTCTTCTATATTGCATGCTCTTCTTATGTTTTCGCTTCTCTCCCTATCCAACAGACTTCTCCTTGATATTCGTCGAAGTATTTTCATCTGTTGTTTCTAGTAGTTGCAGTGTTTCGTTTTAGATGTGTCAGGTCTTTTCTTCGCCGTGTATGTTAATAAAGATCTAATTGCTGCTTTATAGATTCTTGTTTTTGTGTCTTGTCTTATTGTCTTAGGTGTTTGCTTTTCCAGATTGTGTCATTAAGAGATCCCGCCACTTTACTTGCTTTTAAGCTTTGTTGTCATACTTCTTCTTCAATATCTCCGTAACTAGTTATATCTATTCCCAGATATCTAAACCTTGGTTCCTGCTTTATTATTTTCCCATCAATTTCGATTTTACACCGAAGTGGGTATTTAGATTTTATTTTATTTGTTTTCTCTGCTGATATTATCATATTGCGTTTCTTAGCTGGTATATTGAAGACATGTATTAATCTTTGGAGCTCGTCTTCTGTCTCGGCGATTAATGCGGCGTCGTCTGCATAACATAATATTTGGATTTTTTGTTCCTTATTCTGTAGCCATTACCTTTACGTACTGCTTGTATTATTTCGGGCATTATTATATTAAAGAGAAGTGGGCTTAACGAGTCACCCGTCTGACTCCGCTTTGTACTGGTATACACTGTGTAGATGTTTCGATGGTTTGTTTAATATTGATTGGTATGTTTCTTTTATACAGTAGGTGTAAGACGTCTTCGAGTTGGATGGATCGAAAGCCTTTGTCAGGTCTATAAAACATAGATATGCTGGTTTATTGTACTCGATGGCATTTTCTGTGATTTGTCTTAGTACAAATACAGCGTCTAAATAGGATCTTCCGGATCTGAATCGCCAGCTAATCGTTGTAGAAAATTTAAGAACTGAGACTATCTTCACTCTCATGAAAGTCTCAATTAGTGATGCAGAAGGCACAAATTCTCGCGTGTCTCATCTTGTAATGTATCACAGATACTTATATCACAACTCAGAAAGTTAAAAAGGTTAACAATTACATTTGGCACTGGTAAGTGTTCGTGTAAGTAGTATATTTGAAACTTCAAAAATAAATTTTAAACTTAAATTCTTGCTTATTGCTAATAAAAATACTAATTTTAGGAAGCAGTCTCGCAGGTACATTAACTACACTGCTAATTACCTATTCCCAGTGAACTAGTACCTATAGAACCTTGAGTTAATTAATAATTTCATACACATTGGGGTCTTATTATCAGCCACCCAACAATGATTTTAATTATTTCTTGATTCTGGACAGAATTACATCATCAGCGAATGTCAAACATAAATATTTCTTATGATATATATGACCTGATCTTAATTACTCTCTTTAATTACCATTTCCAATACATACTACATTAAATAACAATGACGACAACGGAGCTCTTTGTCGTACTCCTTCTCTCACTTCAAATTTTTTTCTGTTAGTTTATTATTTACCTTTACTTTATTTACTGTTTTCGTAATAGTTAAACTTTATCATTCTTATTATTTTTGATAAAGCTTCTAGATTTTTTAATGCTTTATATATTTCTTTTCTTTTTATTCTATCAAATGCTTGCTTAATATTTATGAAGAGAACCATTGTCGGTATTTCCCTTAAAGCAAAGATGTTGCCTATAGTACTTCTCCCTTTTCTAAAGTCACACCGGTATTTTCCTATGCTATTGTTAAGACTTCCTGCTAACTTGTTTTTGATGGATTTGAATTACCAATATCTTATATAAATAGTGCCACTCCAACATAATTGACATTCCTCTATCTCATTTTTTATAAAGAGGACATAGTGCAGGGATGACGATAACAGGCCTGATGTACTGCATGCTGGCGCCCCTGTTTTGGTGGCGCCAAAATGAGCTTTCGATCTGCTAGTACTATACATTATACAGTACATATTAAATTTTGGTGTTACAGAAGAATCCTACGAATATCATGGATTCAAAGAATGTCAAACATAGAAGTAACTAGAAGGATAGGAAATGAGGCGGAAATAATATTAACTATTAAAAGACGAAAACTTGAGTACTTGGGACATGTGATGAGAGGGCAAAAATACGCATTATTACAACTTATTATGCAGGGCAAAATCCGAGGAAAGCGAAATGTGGGAAGACGAAGAATATCCTGGCTTAAGAACTTAAGGGAATGGTTTGAATGCAGTAGTGCAGAACTTTTTAGAGCGGCAGTCAACAGAGTCCGCATAGCCATGATGATTTCCAACCTTCGATAGAAGATGGAACTTAAAGAAGAAGAAGTACTATACAAAAAACTAAAATAGAAAAATTATTTTTTTTTGGTTTCATTTAGTCATACGCTTATCTGTGTATATTTTTGCATCCCACACACGTAAAATATACAAGAATAGAATTCCTACCGTGTTTATAATCGAATTTATTGGTAAATATATTATGTTTCAAAAAACAAGTAACTTTTCACTTATTCGAAACACTTTGCTTATTTTCTTCAAATTTTTTTGAAATTGTTTAAAATTTTTATGTCAGCAGTTGGGAGAGTACATAAATGATTTGTAGTAAAATAGTTTATCAGGAACTTCGTCAATTAGTATTATATCTGTTTAGTAATATAATAGAAGATTTCAATAGAAAAATATGTGATGGATTCAACCGTTACTTGACGGAAATTCATTTTATATAACAATAAAAAACTGAAAACTTTGTTTTCAAAACTTGGATTAATTGGTTGATCAAAAATCCATGTCGTTGGATTTTTTTTCCTCTCTGAGGGTGAAAATTTCTAAAAACCGTACCAGGTAACTGGGATAACCCATTCCTAGAGATGACTGGCATGTGTTGGATTCAGGATAGAGTACTTCCGAGCCCATTTCCCCTTAGACGAAGGAGGTCCTGCAAACAGATGCCTACCTGTTATCCTGCCTACCAACTAACACCATCATCTTCTACTTGTCCGCAGTTTACTGTTGCTCGTACCGTACTCCGAAGGTGGGATAGCCGCTATAGGGCTGACGACACTATCGAAGCACTATCTGCTCTTATCTATGTCGATGGTCCGAATGGTGTTTCTATTATTCTTCTTTTTTTTTAATTACTGCTGGAATGTAATTATGTACAATATTCCATCCTTGCATACTTCCTGTCATCTTCACAATAAACTCTCTCACAGTACCTATTTCTTTATACACTCTGTTTCTCTCCACTATCTATCTATTACACTGCAGCATTGTGTAACAGTGTTAGAGTCTTCACAGTATAGTCATTTATCTGTATCTGTCTTCCAGTGATTCAGTCGCCTGTGACCACAGTTCATCTAGTTCCTTAGGCTCAGGATCAGCATCTTGGTTCACTGAGCAACATCTTCCGTGTTGTTCGACTCTCCTTGCCATTTTCTATTGATCTTTCTGTCTTTTTTTTATGGCTGCTGTAAAATATTCTCTCCTTTATAGATATGTCTCCTTGCGACTGCTAACAAATGTAGAGGGACACAACCCATGATAGTCCACAAGGCCGCCGCAGATATAGTCCTGTAGGCGCATGCTACTCGCAACAGACTTGTTCTGTCTACTCGAATCATGAGCCCTTTGTAGGTCAGTATCTCTATCGCCTCACTCAAGACTCGTGCCGCGTGAAGGATGATACTGCATAACACCGTGTAAGGCCCTCCTCCTTTCTGATTTGGGTCCTCCAATGTAAGGTAGCCTACCCCTCGTTGCTTTCTGGGCCACCACCCGTATATACTCCCCCGATTCGCCGTATTAGTATAGTGTCACTCCTAGATATTTGACGCATTTCTTTGATGTTAGTTGCTAGTACCCCTGCACATTCCAGCCCTTGTCTTTTCTGTTTACCCTTTAGAATGATGGCTTTGGTCTTCTTTGTTGTGAATTCTAGTTCGTGATCCATCATCCAGTCCTTCACGGGATCGTCCCGCGCTACTAGTAGCACAGCGAGATCATCCGCAAAAGTGAAGGGGAATATAACTTCTCCATATTCGCAGTTCATGACCCCTTCATATGCCATGATTCCCCATGCCTCTTCTCATAGCTATGCATTCATCTCTCAGTACGACATCCTGCTCACCTCTCGATGATGTATTCTACTACCTTCTACAGCTTCCTGCATGACTCGTTCCAGGTTTTCCACCGTTGGTGTTTGACTCTGTGTCATAACTACTCTCAATTTAATGAGTTCCTCATATGTCTTCCAGTCGTACTCATCACCGAATCTTACTCTGGACAGCCCGGACTTGCAAACGATTTTAATAGTTCCTGCTCCGGTTATCAAGAATCCCACTTATCGATGTTCCATTCCGGTGTAGTCAGACAACACCGACGAATCTTTTGTTTTTGCTGCTACTCCCTGTGGTAACATCGACGTACGTACCCGTACCTCTCCTCACGAATGTGGGTTCAAGACCGTGTTCAGTACCACCAAATCCAATGTGCCCACCCAATCAGATAATATTCTACTGTGACTATCGGTGATGAGGAACCCCCACTCCGCTTTTGCGTTGAATTCTCCTAGCACCATGCATTCTCCTCACATACTCACCTTCTCCTCCACGATCTTATCCATCTTTCTCTCTGGTCTTTTCAGTTGCAGCAGCCTTCCCACATTTGTTTGGAGTATCCTAAACTCCAACTCCAACTTGTCAACTCAACACTCCACTCAAACACTCTCCAACACTGTCACTCCAACAAAGAGAAGCTGTTGAAGAGTATACTGTGACAGCGTGGAACAAATGTCCTCTGCAGCTAATCTTTATCATGCTTTTGCCAAGATCCGACTCCTGGCGTGGTTCAGGTGTCTTTTCATTGGAAGTGTATCCTTCACTGACGAGGGAGGAGGCCCTAAGGACTCTTTTTTTATGGTGAAGACGGTAGTATCGTATACGAAGGTTTGCTAGGCTGTTAGGGGTTTCGCCCCCTTCCAGTAACCAGGCGAGGACGGAATTATACCGGCTCTGCTTCAGCAGGGTCTGGATCTTATTGCCCCCACACTCGTCAGGATATTTAGGGCCTATCTTGCGATATTATATATTCTTTTGGAGTACCCTTCAGTTGGTCGGGGTAGTCTCAAAGAACTTCTTCTGTGGAGGTTCCAGGACTCCTAGGCCAGTTGTGGAGGTATAAGACAGACTAGACTCCACTAGTCTCATACATGACATGCAAAAGTCTTACAGCCCAACTTCTCCTTCTAGACCGTAGAAGGTGCTCTCTGGTAGTCAGTATGCTTACCGGTGACTGTAGACTCAGGCGGCAACTTCATCTGCTTGGATAGGCGGAATATATACCTAAATAGGTAGATGGGATTCCCAAATGGTAAGATTGTATAACACTAATTTTCTACGATAGTATAATTGGCCAATAGATTCTTTTGGTATTTGTAAAATTGTTTGTATATCCAATGTTACAGACATAAATGTCTTGTCTTTATTTGCTTTGTCTGTATCTATTCTTTTAGTGGCCTGACAAATTTCGTTGCTTTTTCCATGTTCTTCATAGGCTTTTTCAAGGTCTTTGCTCTAGATCAGCCTTAGCATATTTGACACAGATAAGACACTGGTCCTTTTTTGGTGTGAAAAAACAAAATATAGATCGATATTTGCGAAAACCAACAAGGTCTCGATTATTTTAGATGCAGCTATCTAAGTAAAGCTGATACATTTTTTAATATTTAGAGTAGGATCTAAGTATTTTCTAATGGTATCCTTTCGGGTATAGTGTGATTTCATAACCGGAAAGGATTCAATATGATTTTTAACAAATTGACCATCTTCAGCCTTTGTTTTGTTAACTGGTTCCCGTTTTCCGCGATTGTCTTCTTTAGAATAGTAACCAGTAGAATCACTTTTAGCTGCACCATTCATTATATATAACATTTAGGGATATACACAGCGTTTTTGTAAAAAACTTTTGGCACACTGAAATTCTTTCATGGTTAGCTAGTGGAAAGTTTCATTTCTTGTTAAATGTTCGTTCTTTCTTTGGGAAGTTTTAATTACAAGTCTAGTTCTAATTTGTTTGACAGTCATATTGTACAAAATAAAATGTTTGAAAACTTAAAACCTAGACTCCAGTAATTTCTACAGAGTTTGTTTCTATATTCAGACAACTTTTCAGTACTTTTCAGTTTAATTTACATTTACTGCAATTGACTTGCTGGGGTACCATGGGAGCTCCGATTTTGTTGTTCGTTATATATGTGCTCCCTTCTAAACGTCTTTTTTTTCGCAATATTCAATTTCCATTCAGCAGGATGACTTTTACGCCATCTTTTCGGCTTCGTTACCTTACGCAGTACTGTTTCTAAAATGCCTTTAATTATTAATGTCACCACTGATGTAGATGTCTCAGAGCATAAAATTTACTTATGTTGAAGTTTCACAACTTTGTTTCGGATTAAGAGATCATTTTCAGATCCACCAATATGTTCAGAATCCAAAGATGACTCTGATATCGATGATGACGATGATACCGATACAAAAATGTAAATCATTGTACTTCGTGTAAAATCCTAAAATTGATTTATTGGGTTTTCGCATGAATATATTTTGTCAAAATTAATAATTTTGTAATCTTCATCTCCGATAAATGTTTTTATATGTTTATAAAACCTTAACTTGTGATTGTTTTAAAAAGAAAACAGTTAAGTTGTTCTAGCTTATTCTTTTAGACGTTTATTATGAATTTAAATTAGGGATAAAATTAATTATATGTTTTTAACTCAGAAATACCCATTTCTAATAAAATTAGTAACTTTAAATAGGAAAAAGAAAATAAATAATTCTACCGGAATCTCATCTTATAAAAATGTTTGCAACAAAGATAACGGTTTTTACCATTTTTGGTTTTTATCAATTATTGTGCTTAAAAATTTTAGTACCAAATTAACATTTATCAGTGGTAGGAGACGCGTTTTTAATACAGAAGAAATTAAAATACCGGATTTCATAATTTTGTCATTTATCGGGTTTTCGCTCGAACCCCTCGATATATTTATTGTCTTCAGTACTGAGATATTCACTTTCACAAAGCAGCGGTCTTCTTAAAACAATTATATGAGTAAGAAATTATCGAAATTATGTAGGTAGGTGTTCATTATGTCATATTACCAAGTATTGAAGAGAAACTAAGTTCGCGCGAAAGAAAGTTCAGTTACGTTCGAAATGTGTACCACAGGTTCAAGCAGATCTCTATAAACAGCGATACCCAAAATGTCGGATCAACAAATTAATCAAAATATTCACCGGGTCTGGGATTGTAAAATAATTTGTTTTGAAAGTTTTGATTTTCAATTCGAAAGTCGCAATTTTAAGAATTTTTTGTTTAAGCGATTATAGAATAGAAGAGAATAGAATAGAAATATACTTTATTGTCACTGAAAGTTATACAATTTAATGGACAAAGCTTCCAAAAGGTCAGAAAAATAACAATAACAATTTAATATTTATTGAAATTACATAAATCGTCAATATCACAAAATATTATAAAATATACAATCAATTGCAAAATTAAAATAACTTGCAACTTGCATAATAAAACCTTGCGAACTAATGAGTTTAGTTGCTGCATGTGATACCCAATTATAGATAAAAATACTTTAGTTACTTGTATATAAACATACTGTAATTTCTTAGGTATTCGTTAATCAACTCTTATACTGAATATTATGGTCTTTCAGATAGATAGGCCTTTGTCATTTTACGGAACTTAAGAAAATAAGTTGTAGATTTAAGTTGCAAGGAAAGATGGTTGTATAATTTTTTTGCCGAATGTAATATATATATACATATATATATATATATATATATATAATATATATATATAATATATATATATATATATATATATATATATATATATATATATATATTTTCTTTACTAACTCAGTGGACGGGAACAGTAATACACACCAAAGGTTGAATTTTTGGTGGAGCAGTCATGATTAGGTCTTGCTGGAGAAACCTGTAGGTGTTTACGAACTAAGCTTCTAAAACAGTTTCTAAAATATATAAAGGGGGAAGAGTTAAAATCCCGTGATTTTTGAAGTAGCTTCTGCAATGTGTTATTCTACTGAGGCCAAAAAGATACCGTATTGCTCTTTTTTGTAATTTAAAAATATCATTAGATTGAGCAGCTATACTAGAACCCCATATCGGAAGGCTATATTAGGAAGACCACATCGAAGATGAGACTTGAACAAAGAAAAATATGTTATTTTGGAAGATGCTAAATTCATTTTCTTCGAAACAGATCCTATTGCTTAGCAGGCTGTTTCTTACTTAACAAATCGATATGAAGGGACCATTTAATTTTGCTGTCTACAAAAATACTAAGAAATTTTACAGAATCGACGATACTGATCTTGCTGTTATTAAGAAGCAAGGCTTGAAGGGCTCCTTTATAGGACAATGCTACTGTCTTATCCACGTTAAAAGGGAGTAAAATTAAAGTCGGATCAGGTTTTTATTTTAAGTAGATCAGAACTAATAGTTGCATAAAGAGTTGCAATATTAGAGTTCCTCCAGGTGATACTGGTATCATTACCAAAAAAAAAATTCCATCGATTTTTAAGTTAATGATGTCATTTATAAAGGTAATAAATAGTAGAGGACCCAATACTGAACCTTGTGGTACTCCCCATACAATACTTTTGTGACTAAAGTCAGTATTATTTGCTCTAACTAGTTATTTCCTATTCCTCAAGTAAGATTGGAACCAGATCAATGAAATATTTCGAATTTCGTAGAAATTTAATTTTTTTATCAAAATATCGCGATTTACACAATCAAAAGCTTTGGCATAATCACAAGAAACAGTAGCAGTGTAATTATTATTTTTTAGTGCTATATAGACCTCATGTAGTACAGAAAACATAGCATTACTGGTACATTTATTAGATAAAAAGCCGAACTGATTTTATGATAAAATGTTGTTTTCAACGAGAAAGATCATAAGTCGGGCTTTTATAAGTCTCTTAATAATTTTGGGTAGGGCAATAGGTCTATAGATGCAGACATTAAATTTTTTACCACTTTTATGAAAGGAGATAATAGTGACTGTCTTTAGGCACTCTGGAAATATACCTTTTTCAAAGGAATTATTAATTAGTGAGACCAGGACTTTCAATACATTTTTTGAGAGATTTAAGAAAATTTTTATGGATAATCCATCAGTACTACAGGAAGATTTGCTTTCCATACTACTGATTGTTTGGATCAATTCAGATTTATCAACTGGTCTTATAAAGAATGAATTCGAGACCTTTTTTTAATTGGGAAATGGGAAATAGGATCTCGTTGTGGCAAAATGGTTGATGTTATATTTTTACTCACATTAACGAAGAATTCATTTAGATTTTCAGGGTTTGGAAGAGAAAATGTTTGAGCTGTGTTAGTTTTATTTCGAAGATCGTTTAATATGAACCAAATTTCTCTTGGAACATTTTTAGAGTTTTCCAGACAATTTTGGTAGTACATTTTTTAGCTGTTTTTATAATTTTTAGATAGATTACTCTGTACTTGGAGATATATTCAGTGACAAAGACGTTGATAGTAAATTTCTTGATGTACAGTAGTGAACGCATATTCTTGGCGATATGCAGATACCTTTGGTAGTCCAGGATTTGTGATGTTTCGACTTAATTGTAATTAAAGGAAATACCTTGAAAATACAGACAAGCATATCTAAAAAATCACTGAAATTATAGTCCACGTCCACAGAGGAAAAGTGCCACCAGAAGTCAAGCACAAATTTTGGAATTTACGAAAGTTCTGAGCTGAAAAATCATATCTAAACGTTGGGTTTTCGAGGATGGTTTGTTAAGAGTGTTTAACTTGGTATATACTGCTTCATGATCAGACAGCCCTGCATTGAGTTATCGGGTATATTGGGGAATTCTCCTACCCAATATCGGGGCTATTGGGTAGGAGAATTAACGTGCATTGTGAAACCATACGATTCGAATATATTGACTAAGGATAATTGGGTATCACAAGCAACAGCGTAATTAATATTCAAGTCACCGCATAGAATTTTTCTGCTTTTATTAGACAGGTCTTCTAGCAGATTTAACAGGTTCTGAAAAAATAATTCCATGGAAGAATCAGGTGATCTATAAATGCAAAGAGTGTATAGATTAAGATTCTTGTTATAAACCAATAAAAACTCAAAAAAGGCTTCATTCAATATAAAGTCGTATTTTGTTATAGTAGAGAAATTATTATTTGTAAAAAGAATTAGGGTGCCGCCATAAGCTGAACTTGAACGATCATACCTAGCAATTGTGATATATTTTTGTACAAAAAAGGCTCTTTGACTTCAAGCCAGTGCTCGGTAACCACATCTATCGGGGAAAATTCCAAATACTCTAGAAACAAAAATAATTCATCTGATTTATATCTTATAGAACTAATATTAATCAAAACGATGCTAAAGTTATTTTATTTTTACGCACAACAGGCTGTTAAGGCTTAGGGCATTTTTTTACAAACATAATCCTAATATTAACTAAATACAATTATTTTAAACAAAAACTTTAACTTAAATATGTATATACAACATTCTTAACTACTCTGAAGGATCTGGTGGGACAATATTTCTCCATTCGCTTTTATTTTGTGCTTTTCTTTTCCAGTCCCTCACCTTCACGTGTTTAAGGTCTTCCTCCACTTTACTAATTCACCTCGTTCTGGGTCTACCTCTTCTTTTGGGGATCTTTTTCTTTTCCTGTGCTATCGCCTGACACTCTTCATCAAACCAATCTTTGTTTGTACTTCTCTTGGAGTCGCAATTAACTACTTTCTCGCTAGCTTCTTTTACAGCAGATTTAATTTGTTTCCAGGCTTGATCTGTCTGTAAATTTTGGTCTCATTGTTGTATAATTTTATTTATTTCTTCTTCATATTTATTTTTTATTTCTACTTCCTTAAGTTTTTCAATATTGTACTTTCCCTTCGTTTTATTGTTCGATTTCTCTTTTTCTTCCATCCTCCTCCCACATGTGACTTTAATGAGGTAATGGTTCGAGTCGATTTCAGCTCCTCTCATACTTCTTATCTTCTGAATGATATTCATATATTTACTTTCAATCATAACATGATCTATTTGATTCGCCGTCCTTCCATCTGGGGAGACCCACGTACCTTTGTATATCTCTTTTCATTTTAGTTGTGTGCTTCTCACCACCATGTTTTTCTCCATCGCAAATCCAATAAGTCTTTGACCATTATCGTTTGTTACTTCGTGTTTACTATAGTTACCAGTTACTGCAGTGTACAGAGGTTCTTTTCCCACTTTAGCATTACAATCACCCATTATTATTTTTACATCACGTTTAGTTAGGCGCTCGTATTCATCATTTAGCTGCTCATAGTAAAGATCTTTTATTTCGTCGTCCTTGTCTTCTGACGGTGCATGGATATTGATTATACTCCAATGCCTTTTCTTACTTTTAATTCGTATTGAACACATCCTATCAGAGATAGGATTAAAAGCTATCACTTTGTCCTTGATACATTCAGCTACTAAAAACCAGTTCCATCGTGATTCGTATTGAACACATCCTATCAGAGATAGGATTAAAAGCTATCACTTTGTCCTTGATACATTCAGCTACTAAAAACCAGTTCCATGCATTCTATCTTTCCACTTTTGAAGAACACCATATCTTCTATATCAGCTATTTCCGATCCTAATTGTTTTTGTCTCTTGAAGGGCCATTAAATCTATTTTATACTTCCTTGCCTCATTCATTAGTTATTTTAGCGCACCTTCATAAATGGTTCCTCTGATATTCCATGTAGCTAAATGTATCTTGTCTTTCTTCGGCTTTACCTTTGTATTACTGTCTTGTTTTATTTCGTTTTCATAGTTCGTAATCCTTTTCTTCGCATTGTTCGTCTTCATTTCTTTCCTTTTCATGCTGGTGCTTAGTTTTTTGCTTTGGTCTCTACCACCAACGTTTGGTTCATGCCATCCCAGCGCCATATTTCCTGATCGGAATATATTTTCTTATATCCTACTTTCACTTTTCTCCCTTCTTTTCTTAGTTCTTGCGCTTTCTCTCTGACATATTTCTGTACAATTCTATCCTTCTTTGACAGGTCATCATTGATATAAACTAGACATTTCCTTCGGTTTCTTAATTTGCTTTTCTTTCGAATGACTTTTCTTGTCCTCTTCCTTTTCAAGCTCAACCAGACAGACTTTTTCTCCCAGCTTGACATCCTTCTCTATTTGAACATCGACTGCTAATTCTACCTGCATAAAATTTGTTATTTCGTGTTTTAGAGTTTAGAGTGGGACATTTGTATCTATGTTCAGGCTTTGTATAACTATATTTTTACGCCTTTTTCCATTCTCCAAACTTTCAAGTTGTTCTTCTATTTGAAAAACTACCTTTTTTAGTTTTGTGTTTTCCTCTCTTAATGTTACATTCTCCTGTCTTAACTGTCTTATTTCTTCTCTATATTCTCTTTGTTCTTTATGAATTTCGCTGAGTTCTCTTGATTCTGCACAGACTGCCCTGCATTGAATTATCGGGTATATTGGGGAATTCTCCTACCCAATATCGGGGCTATTGGGTAGGAGAATTAACGTGCATAGTGAAACCATACGATTCGAATATATTGACCAAGGATAATTGGGTATGTCGGTCAGATAGCTCAGCGGGCTGTGCGGCTGCCTCTCATTCGCTTCACTGTCGAATGGTTTAGTGGATGTGGGTCGAGCCCAAGCTCGGTGTACAGAAAACAAAAAGTCTAACGCAGCAGTTTAAAATTCTAGATGAATCTGCGGCTTAGACTAGGATATGCTGGGTTCTGATCGGCCTATGGTGGAGCAGTACGGCAAGAGATAAGGGCTTGCGGCTCGGTGATACTCCTCCATAGATCCCTACCGGACGGGCGTAACGCCTAAAAAAACCGGATATATATATATATATATTATATATATATATATAAATATATATATATATATATATATATATATATATATATATATATATAATTGGGTATCACAAGCAACAGCGTAATTGATATTCAAGTCACCGCATAGAATTTTTCTGCTCTTATTAGACAGGTCTTTTAGCAGATTTAACAGGTTCTGAAAAAATAATTCCATGGAAGAATCAGGTGATCTATAAATGCAAAAAGTGTATAGATTAAGTTTCTTGTTATAAACCAATAAAAACTCAAAAAAGGCTTCATTCAATATAAAGTCATATTTTGTTATAGTAGAGAAATTATTATTTGTAAAAAGAATTAGGGTGCCGCCATAAGCTGAACTTGAACGATCATACTTAGCAATTGTGGTATATTTTTGTACAAAAAAAGGCTCTTTGACTTCAAGCCAGTGCTCGGTAACCACATCTATCGGGGGAAATTCCAAATACTCTAGAAACAAAAATAATTCATCTGATTTATATCTTATAGAACTTATATTAATCAAAACGATGCTAAAGTTGTCACCACTAAAATAGTTTGAGGTTTCTAGTCCCACAGAAAACGTTTAAAAATTTCGTTTTGGAGAGACAACGGAATAGTAATTTTGGTGACTTTCCCTTGATCTTTGCAGGTGAACATCCGAAGTAATGAGTATGAAGTATGAATTTCCGAAATAAAAAAGGACCTAAAAACAGCAAGATTAGCTTCCACCTCAGTTGGATCAATTCCATAGGAATCGTTAAATTCTAGAAGGATTTTTCGTAGATCTTAAGACTTAGCGTGAAGTCCTTCAAAGTCAAAAATAGTTTAACGCTTGTGTTGGTGGATCCTTTCTAATATACTGAAGCAGGTTGGTCGTGTAGATCTAAAAGTCGCGTTGATCCCTTAAAACCATTGACCCCCCAAGATGCATATGCCTAGGTATTTTGCACAGTTTGTAGGCATTATAGTGGTACTACCAATTTAAAAAGTCATGTCGGGTCTTCATCGTGGTCCTTTTAGTATGACCACTTCTTTTTTGCTTCCTGTCAGTTCGAAATCGTTTCTAGCCATCCAGCTGTTGACTTTTCTGCAGCATGTGTTAACTTTTTCTTCGATTTTCCAGTTCTGGGCCCTGATTCTAATTGAGATTTCGACTCAAAACATCTCGAAATTAATATGGCGACGTCGAAATGCGACTTTGCGAGCCTAGTGGATTTCAGCTAAACTAACCAAAGGACGTCCCTAATTTTCGATTTATCGAAATTAATTTCAACTTAAAGGAAGTGGTTGACTTTTCATTTCGGGTCGAAATTAATGTGCCATGACTGGGAGAAGTGAGATTAGGTTCAGTTTAGGCGGTGTTGTTTTGTTTTATTCTTACAAGGAAAACTGAGGCAAAAAGTATTAATATGGCTGCGTTTTATGAGAAATTGTATGTGATTCGGCACATAATTCTTCGAAATTTTGACACCTATAAAAATAGAACTGCAGTACCTGGGGACCCCAAGCCAGATGCTACTGATTATTTTTTAAAATACTGTGGTGCAAAAATTAAAGAAATACAATAATGTCCCAATATTAAAACTTCAACGAAGATATTCAACAGGCTGTAATGGAAGATAGAAATAATAAATAATTTGGTTGTAATAATTTATTTGTTCTTTTTACAAATTACATGTGTTTGAATGGCATGCTCTTTAAATTCTACTCTCTTATTTGGAGATATAAAATAATCTTTAAACTCATCACGAATTTTGCGGTTATGTATTGTTGTTAGTAATACATCTCCTCCAGTAGTTCCGATGCAATTTGATCCAATCCCTGTGATTTATTGTTTTTCAATTTGGCTACTGCTGTTCTAATCTTGGTTATTGTTGGTGCCTGGTGAGCACAGTTTAATTGTATATCAAAGTTTTCCTCCAGCCGCCATTATGACATAAGTTTTCCGTTTTTGCCCACAAATTGACGCATTTCTTGTACAAGAAACTGCAACGGGCACAAATTCTTGTATCGTTTCTAATATAAGAACTATACGCTTGTATGACACTATCCATTTTTTTGTTATCAGAAATGATACGGCCTTAAGAAGAATGTTACGGGATACTCAAAATCCTTTTTCACTAAGTGATGCTCAATTTAGGCAGCAATTCCGCCTTAATAAACAAGCTGTAAATTATTTGATAAGGATATTAGAACCATATTTGGAGGAGGGTGTTTATGCCTCTAGGAGACCCAAAATGTTTAGAATAAGTATTACTAAGTTGCAGTAAATTTAAAAATATATTAGAATATAACCACTAAGTCAAAAGCCACCATAATTTCTTTTTGGTCCACAGACAATTTAGTGCCACCATCACCGACAGCCTCTCCATCCATTTTCTTTCAATTCAAAATATAATAATTGAGAATGACCACTAAAAATTTAACAACTCAAAACAAGAAACAAAAGGTGTAACGTAAACAAAACAAACATTTAACAAGCGTCGTGCAGCGTGCAGCCAATAAACAAGACGACCAACCCAAATTCTGAGCAGTGTCAAAATGATAAAGTAAATAGGTTTGTTCTAGCAAACAGACAAACTAGTCAGAAACCGTCAGCAAACAGTTGGTCAGCGAGAGAAAATAATACAGTCACCAGTGCTATATCCCCTCTACTCGCACTGGTCCACTATTCGCTGATGGTTTCAAACCATTTGAAACTGATGCTAGAACAAACCTAATATCTCCACTTTTAACTAAAATCGAAATGAATGAGAATCGCTCGCTAGCGATTGCGACTATCATGGCGTAGTCGCTTTTAAATTTCGACATCGAAATGAAAGAGAATCAGGGCCCATGTCATGATACTATAACAAAACAAGATAAGTCAACGCGCATGTTTTTGTGACGTAAACCCGAGACAACTTTAATGACAGCAAGTTAAACTTTAACAGTAGAGCAAAAAATGTTTCTATGGATAATAATAAATGTTTCTATAGATAATAATATATATTAATGCCCATTTTAATAAAACTTGAAGTAATACTTTATTTTTGATATGTCTTTAAAAAAAGTTACTTTGGATGTATGTAGTGAACTTAAACATATTTTTCGTACTTATAATGGCGATACATTAAAAATAACAAAAAATTATTTAAACAACTTAATAGAAACTGTAAAATATGTAAACGTTAGCGATGATGCAGAATTACTTTTTTTTATGTAAAATGTACTTTAAAATATATATATATATATATATATATATATTATATATATATATATATATATATATATATATATATATATATATCCGGTTTTTTAGGCGTTACGCCCGTCCGGTAGGGATCTATGGAGGAGTATCACCGAGCCGCAAGCCCTTATCTCTTGCCGTACTGCTCCACCATAGGCCGATCAGAACCCAGCATATCCTAGTCTAAGCCGCAGATTCATCTAGAATTTTAAACTGCTGCGTTAGACTATTTGTTTTCTGTACACCGAGCTTGGGCTCGACCCACATCCACTAAACCATTCGACAGTGAAACGAATGAGAGGCAGCCGCACAGCCCGCTGAGCTATCTGACCGACGCTAAAATACGAATTAAAGAAATATCACAAATATTGTAAAATAAATGCCTAAATGATATTCATAAAGTCTCAAGTATGACCCGCTTTTCCTTTATGGTCAAATTCTTTACATTTTGCCTGCCTTTTATATTTAATTTATGTTTTGTAGCAATATTTATTTTGTTTGTAATACGCACAATCAAATCGTAGATTCATATATTTCTTTAAATAAATTTACAAATTACTTATTAATTTTTAAAACACGTTTTTACAGAAAGTAACTAGTTATGACTTCTTAGTGCAAGATATGGCATCGAAGTAGGTATACTTACTAGTAACAGATTAAGTTTTTGCAGTTGTTCATTAGAGTAATGGAACAACTTTGCCATATGATGCATCGTTAAAATATGATACATACAAGTCCCCTGGCTTTGTCTCGCTATGACGACATGCGCAAAGTCAATTAAAATTAGAACAGCAAGTGAGCATATCTTGTTGTTATAGTATCATGGGCCCATGTCAGTCATGACTAGTATTGCCAGATCATCTGCGTATGCAATAGCTAGAGTATCTCTACCATAGTCTATTTCTAGCACCCCGTTATATAATATATTCCAGAGTGTCGGACCTAATACGGAACTTTGCGGTACGCCACGCGCCGGCTATTAACTTCTGTTCTGTATTTTTTGCCAATGTAACGTATCTATTAGTAAGACACCTTTTAATGATATTGATGAGATATCCTGACACTCGTGCTAATTCCAGTTTTGTTATGATATGTGCCCAGTTGGCAGAGTCGAAGGCATTCTTCACATCAAACATAACCGGTGTGGCCCATTTTTTCTTTGTGTTTTTTACAGTATCGGTTAAACTTTTTACCGCGTCTATGGCTGATTTAGCTTTTCTAAATCCGTATTGTCTCTTGGATATAATCTCTCTTTCACTTAATTCATCTTCTAGGCGATTTTTGACAATCTTTTCGTTTAGTTTTCCCAGACAGTCTAATAAATATGTAGGCCTGTACGAATTGGCTTCGTCCGGGTTTTTACTGGGTTTATGTATTAGTGTAAATTTAGCTAGTTTTAGCTGGTCTGGAAATTCTTGTCTTGTTAACAGCTCTTTAAGTGCTCTTCTAGTAGCTTCTGGACATTCATTCACTAGTATTTTTATCGCCTCTGGTAGCACACGGTCCGGTCCAGGAGATTTACCTATTATGATGGAATTGGCGGCTCTGATGAGTTCAGCCGCCGTTAGTTCTTTGGGACAGTTCTGATAGTCTCTCATAGGTAGTAGTTAATAGGCTTGTTGGGAAACAGGGTATTCGCTATTTCCCTTCTTTTGTCATCGCTTAGGTTATATATGCATAAATTACCTAATCGATAGGGGTAGCCAGTATTTATTGCTGATAAATACGCTGTTAAAAAGTAGATATTGGAACCTGTACCCTAATTAAAACCCTTCTGGCCAGAGGTTAGTACGTAGTCTTATTAAAGTTGTAATTTTTGTTTGTTTGTAGTTGCTGTAAAAATTAAATTATACGTCTTAAGTCATTTTAATTTTTGTTGCTATAGAAATTGAATTATTCCTCTTACGTAATTTTAAGATAGTTTAGTTAATTTATTAGTTTTAGATTAAACTATGTGTTATTGTAATATACAGGGACATATACAGGGAGATATTTTATTGCGTTGTAATTGATTTCCTCGACATTATGCACTTGATCGAACACATCGAATACAACTACCTCCGCTAGTTTTATTGTAACCACTTTGTTAATTGTTCATGTTCGTAGCTCTATAAAAATTTTAGTTTTAATAATTGTAAGTAGTACCTAGTGCATTTTCGGTTCGTTTTTTTTTTATTGTTTTATGTTCTACAGCGTTTACGCCTGAGCTCACACGACGCTTATAACTTGCGAATAATTATTTTTGTGGGCAGGAATACTTATTTTTTTGGTGCTACTGATTACGGTGTAAGTTATCCTGGTGTTTGTTCAGTAGTGTTATATTTGTATGGTTTATTTTATTGTTAATTATTTCATATTGATTTACGGGCTAAATTTATTTTTGGTCTAATTATTATTAAAATAAAATGTATACGTGAGGTGTGGTTTTATTTTCCTTGTTCTATTATAGCATTGATTTAGTGCTGCACCAATTTGGTAGGTTTGAAGATGTAGTCTACTTTAACGTCCGTGCAAGCGCAGCAAATATTGCATTTCTGGCGCCTAATGTGGGGCATGATAAGAAGAGGAAAACAAGAATAGAAGAAGACAAACTACATAAACTTATAGTTGTGAAGTTAGAGTGTGAAAAGTGTTAGCGCATTATATATAATTAGGATATTTATTAGGTATAGTGCATTTTCACAACATTAGAGTGACCTAGTAAAGTAATAGTGATAGAAACAAAAAAATGTCTGATTTTAAAATGAAAATAAATAGATTAAGTCAGGTACAAATTAAATATTAGGGTTATAGCGACTGGAAACTTAGATGAAATGAGGAAAATTTTGTCATCTGCATTGGATTTTTATAGTGTTGGTGATAGTTCTTCATTCCTTTCTTACCCATCGTACCCATTTTTATCCAAGAAGATATTGAATGAGCCCAAAATGGGAACCTGTTATAACCCAAAAAAAATTTAGAAACAGTAGAGATGAAAATACTTTAAAAAATTGAATGCAAAAAACTATAAGAAAAGCTAGAAGTACAGATATACGACATATGCAAGGTGGATAACATCAACGACTGAGTAAGCAATAGAAGAGTAAAATTTAACGATCATGTACGCCGAGTGACGAGAAATAGAGTAGTAAAGACGGCAAGACACGGTTCCCCAATAGGAAGACGATCAGTAGGAAACCCACGACAACTTACTGAAGGTACATTGAAAAACAGAGTCATGTCTACATAAAAAGAAGAAGAAGAAGAACCTGTTATCGAAAAGTTTAATGATTCAAGTTCTAGTGGGCCGTATAAGAAGTTCAAAACGAAACTCATTCATATATTCCACAGAATCGATCATATTCCAGAGGATAATGAAGAGCGACAGATTTTGTATAACAGAGCGCCTTCGCTTTTGGAAGATCTTCAAAAGACAACAGAGGATTTTGTGGATCCCACTACTATTTCTCCTTAGCTTAGTATAATACAGCAGTCATGTTTTGATAACAATATAAGTTCATTGTCAAGTATTTCAGTGACCCCCAATTGTGGACATATGCAAGAACCAACACCCATATCTGGCAATTTCCATCCTATCTTACCGAATAAATGGGAATGTAAATTTTCGGGTAAAAAGAAGGTATTATCGTTAAATGCATTCTTAGGACGTGTAGAAGAACTTAGAATAGTGCGTCATGCATCTAAACAAGTTTTTTTAGAATCTGGAATTGATATCTTTACTTATAAAGCTTATCAATTTTAAATAGGTAAAGAAATAATAAATAAGACTTACTCACAATCAATTTAATTTAACTATCAGACGACCGGTTTCGCTTTCTACAATATGCAAAGCATCTTCAGGTCTCGATACAAAGTTAAATAAATGCTGAAATGATAAAAACCCATATTAGGGTGTTGTCTAATAAAGATAAACAAAGTAGATGTTGTAAATTACAATAATTATGCCAATATTACATGTCTGTGGTTTTATTTCAAAATGAGTAAAGCCAGGTTTATAAACGGACATAGTACATAATCATAAGTCATAAACATAACTTTAACCACAATCATAATTCACAAGATTTAAGATTGGTTTATAACTAGACATAATACCTAACCATAATATTTAAAAACTACTTCAGAAAATACAAACCTTACCAATTTTTTATAGATCTTGAAGAATTTTTTCTGGTCTTTAGATTCATAGAAAAGTGAAATAATTTTAAATAAATATAAAGATTAATAGAAAAGTTGCTTTGGCCATGGCAGCAGTCCCACTTTATTTAACAATTGTAGCGATTATATCTGCCAGAGTTCTTAATAAGCAAAGGAGAGTAAGAAGGTATAGTGTAAGACCCATAAATAGAAAGCCTGATAAGGAATGGGATGAGGAACAGTTCTTTAATTTTTTACGTTGGATTACACATGCGCATATTCCAACAATTCCATAATGTTTAATACTTAATTCATAAATGTTGAAAGTTACCAACTTTGAAGGTACGTTTTAAGGACTAAATTTATGTTTTATGTATTATGAATGCTTTTAAATGGGTACATTTATTTATTAACTTTCAACATTATGCTTATATAATAAGATTATGGTTAAAGACTAAAATTATGTTTATGTCCGTTTATGAATCCGGCTTAAGTTGAATAAAAAGGTATAAAAAGTTTTAAAAAGTTTAAACAGACAAGGTAAGGCCCACAAATTGTTATAAATAGTCTATTATATTGTAATAAATTAATAAATGAGCAAATAAATAAACATTACTTACATGCTGGTACTCTCTTAATTGATGGATGGTAGAACATGGTTGAAACTACTATGTATTGTTGAATGGAGAACTCAATTCTGCTATTATAGTTGTTTGACAGTAAACGGGAAGTTCTTGAGAAGATAGATTTGATCCAATGAAGCAGAGATATGTGTGTGAATGTTTGTTAAATGAAAGTGATGTAATATACCATTGTATTATTAAAAGTTATTTATACTTATTCGAGAGATATATTTATGAAATGTGTGTTATTTATTGAGTAATTGTTTTATGAAGGTGAAAGTTTTATGACAATGAATAAGTTTAGATGTACAAATTGTGTGGGTGTGCAATTATTTTTCAACTTGCAGTTACCAAATTTCTTTGATAAAGTTCTATTGGCAAAATAGTAGATTATTGCAAAGTGACTTTGCAATAATGGATGGCAATTACTAGGTATAGAGTTTTCTAAGTTTATTTAATAAGTAAAAAATATGTAAGATTAAGTTTATGGCTAATTACAATCCCACGGCGAATCCCACTGAGCGTCAAAACCGTGTTATTAAGATTAAGATTGCCATGTATATGTCGGATAATCACCGAACTTGGGATGCACATATTAGCGAGATTGGTTGTACTGTTCGTATGGCAAAACATGAAGCAACTAAGCTTACTCCATATTTTATTAACTTTGGTCGCAATATGATGTTAAGTGGTGAAGACTATACAAATAAGGAACTACTTGGTATGGAAGATAGTACAAAGTTGGGTGATACTAGTTGAAATAAATACTTTAAAGAAATGTTTGCAGATGTTAGAGAGCGTTTAGAAGTAGCTGGTAGAATCTACATCTCGCTGGATGAAGCGAGATGTGGAGTATCTACCAAACCAGCTAGTATGGCGTCGTAATTTTGTTCTTAATCTTAGTTCTCTAGTCTTAATCAGAAGCTAATTAGTATTTTTCTAAGTTGGTACCGAAGTTTGATGAGCTCTATTTTATTTAAAAATGAATCTCAACATGCAGTTTATATAAATCATAAATGAGGTTCGTCTTATTTCTCTTGTTCCATATAGCATTGATTTAATACTGTAACAATCTGGCAGGTTTGGAGTTGTAGTCTACTTAAGACGTGGGCCGTGGAGCAAATCTACCTGGCGACAAATTACTAATCATTCTATTTAATAGAGAAGTCTCAACGAATCCCCCATCACCACTTGAGCACAGCGGACTACTCCTTTGTTTTATCTGATAGCCGGTGTAGCAACTTAGCATCCGAGAGAGTCCGGCGAGTTGTTGCGTTTTTGGTGCCCAACGTGAAGCATGATAAAAAGAGGAATAATAAAACAAGAATAGAAGAAAACAAACTAGAAGAAAGTATAACTGTGAAGTTACAGTGTGAAAAGTATTAGCGTTTGATTATTTACACATTGCTATTAGGTTATTTATTAATTATAGTGCATTTTCACAGCATCAGTGTTATCTAATGAAGTGGTAGTGTTTTTAAAAGAAGTTCTGCCTCAAGTTCTGAGGAGTTTAAATTGAATTGATCTGAGGCACATTTGAAATAATTTTTATTTAACTAAAATTTACCTTTAGAGGGTAGAGACTATTTGGAAATAAGCACATATGCTTTCAATTTATATTGATCTGAAATTAATTCTGATATAATTTTAACATATTATAAAGATTAGATAAACCATTTGCGCGAGTGAACAATTTTTCGTATTTGCAAGAAATCTCCCATTTAAAAATTTTAAAAAACTTATTATTTGGTGGGAATACGAATTCTATAGGAAATATTTTGTTGATTTGTAGGAAGAAGAAATAGAAAGTAACAAGAAATAAAAGCAAATAAAAAACCCAAGAAGCAAATTTAGAGCAAGAGGAATTTTAGAAACAACAAATTATGGAGACAGAAAGTCAGGAGAAAGCAGGAATAGAAAAAATTGTACACACAACAAGAGTCAAAACAAGCTATATAAGAAACAGCAAGCCTTGGAAGAAAACAGACAAGCGATAGAAGCGAACAACAGGAAATTGGAGGAACGTATAGAAAAGTATGAAAAGGATATTAAAGAATGTTTGAAAATGATGAAGAAAGAAATGGAAGAATAAATGAAAGAAAATTAAGAGGAATTAAAAACCAAACTCGAAATCGCGATACAAGAACACAGAAGAGAAATAGAAGGAAAAGTTAAGCAAAACGAAAAACTAGTTGAGGAAATTAAGATGCAAAAAAAATTCAGAAAAAGAAACGAATTAATCGTTCATGGTACAGGTAAGGGGAAAAACTTATCAAGTAAGATAATTTATCAAAAATTTGAAGAAAATATTACAATTCCTCGAGGATTTTGAGGCCCGTAAAGAGACAATAAGAAATCATTTAACAGAGGAAGCTAGTCTGTGGTTTTAGAGTAAAGAATATGAATTTATCAGAAGGAAAATATTTGAAAACAGATTTTTACAATGTTTTGGGATAAAATCCAGCCCATTGAAAATTAACAAAGAGCTCCAGAATGGTAGATATAATGAGACAAAGAAAATCTCAAAAAAAACATACGCTCCACAAATTTCTAATAATGCGAAACATCTCAAATACAATTATTCGTCGAAACAACTGGTTGAGCTAATTGCGAGACAACTTGAAGAAACCCTAGAAGTCTACACTACGTTGCAAAATTACAAAGTCATTGATCATCATCATAAGTGGTTCGATAATCCATTGTGGATTTTAGCCTGCTCACAAAGAAGTCGCCACTTCTGTCAATTCCTGGCAACTTCCCTCCATCTTCTGACCCTTAGAATCTATAGGTCTTTTTTCACATCATCAATCCATCTCCTTCGTGGTCGTCCTCTGCTTTTTCTGCCCTCTGATTTTATATCTGGATCGGTCTTTCTAAGAATTTTTCTCTCAAAAACTCCAAGAAGCCTTTCATCATTTTGAAATGAGGTCCACGTTTCAGCCCCATAACTCAAAAACTGTCTTATTAAGGTCTTGTATAATATATTGAGCTTTACTGCATGTTTTATATTTTTATTTTTTAAATGTTTCTGGAGACCGTGAACAGTTATGTTTGCTATTGCTATGCGTCTTTTTATTTCGCCGTTTGTCGTGTTTGTTGCGTTTACTAGCGATCCAAGATATGTGAATTCTTTGACTTGCTCAAAGGTATGGTTGTTAATTTGAATTCTCTGTTGGATATTTCGAACATATATTTGGTTTTTTCCTCGTTTACCACAAGTCGTACAAGCCGCAAGGCTTGTAAAACACTGCACCATGTCTCTCATACTTCTGCCCACTATAACTATATCGTCAGCGAATGCGAAAATTTGCGTCGATCTATTAAAAATAGTTCCATCCATTCTAATTGTCTGATTGCCTTTTCCAAGGCAATGTTAAAGAGGAGACACGCCAGCACGTCCACCTGTCTTAGACGCATGTCAAAGAACGTAAAGTTTTCTTCTTCAATTCTAACGCATGAGCTTAAGTTTTGCATTGTTAATTGGGTCAACTTAACTAACTTAGGTGGGATCCCAAAGTCTATCATTGATTATATAATGCAGTTCTTTTCACACTGTCATAGGCTGCTTTGAAGTCGACGAAGAGATGGTGTGTATCTATGTTATATTCTAGTGACTTTTCTAGAATCTGCCTATCTGCTTGAATTTGATGTGTAGTTGACTTTCCAGCAGTAAAACCGCATTGATATTGACCAACAATATCCTCTGTAAAATATTTAAGTCTTTCAAACAACACATTGCCAAAGATTTTATACGTAGATGCTAACCGAGTAATGCCTCTATAGTTCTTACACTCCAGTTGATCACTCTTTTTATGCAACGGACATATTATTCCCTTTAGCCACCTTTCTGGTACCAATTCATTCTGCTATATAAGTACTATTAGTTTATGGATTGCTGCAAGAAGTTGATCGCCACCTTTTTTATACATTTCCGAACAGATTTCATCGATTCCTGGGGTTTTATTGTCTTTGAGTTTTAGGATGGCATTTGACACTTCTTCTCTTGTTGGGTCTTCACTGTGTAGTTGACGTAGATTTTGTTGATTTTCTATGTTGTAATCTCCTTCAATATCGTTTATATTTAGATATTCGCTGAAATGGTGTGCCCATCTGTTAAGAACTGAGTTTTTATTATGTAGAATTTCACCGCTAGTGTCTTTACAAAATTTTAATCGTGGTTTAAATTCTCGACAACTATTATTTAAGGATTTGTAGTATTTCCTCGTTTTATTTTATCGAATAAACTTTGTATCTCATTGAGAGTGTTCTGTTCGTATTTCCTCTTCTTTCGTCGATGGATAAAGTCATTGACATTGTCAATTTTTACAAGTCCGAGAGTCACGACGTTAAAAAAGGAAAACTAAAACACCACAGGAAAATTATATATTTCAGGAAACAGAGCATAACAGAAACCAGGGACAATTTTACTATACAGACCGACAAAGAAGAGAATTTGTGCCAAGAAGGAGATATGAAAGGAGAGATGAAAAATAAAATAATTATGAACCAAGGAACCGACAGTAGAATTGGAATAGTCAGAAAGAAAATAAGGAAAACAATACTGCACCGACATATTAATATAAAAAAATAATAGGAATACAAAGGAACAAAGATATAGTGAAAACCGTTTCAACGACGAACGATAGAGAGAAACGAAAGTTATAAAGAAAATAGCCATAATGACGAACCTAGAGACCAAGAGATGCAGCAGGCATTTTTTCTCGAAAGCGAAGCAAACGACCGGAATTTTTGTTACCCAAAAGAATTTATCAAACTCTTTGGAAACAATGAAAAAAGATAAGGATCAATTTTAAAGTTTGTAAACGGTTTTATAAACGAAAAACCAATTAAAATTTTAATAGATTCTTAATCAGAAATATCAATAATAAATAGAAAGTTGATCGAAGAAGTTGAGTTGATAAATTTTATTTACAAAATACCGCGGGTGAACTTAGTGGGCGCAAACAAAAGGACATTGGCAACGATAAATGAAGGAATAAAATTAATGATAAGGACCAACGAAAAATTTTATTCACTACAATGCGTGATAATGCCGAATATGTCTCATGATATGATCGTAAGTGTGGACGAACTGTCGGAAAAACATATATTAATAGGTTTCAAAAACAATCTGATGAAAATGGATGGTGGATTGGTTGAATTGGACGAAAAATTGTAATGAAGTAAAGAAAAATGAATGTAAAAAAAAATGAAACAAAATTTAAAAATAAATACAGTAACGGAACAAGAACGAAGAAATTACCTAAAAAATAAGCAAAGAAATTAGGAAAAATCAATGCCTGGGGGTCATTAAAAGAAATGAACCTGGAAGAAGAAAGAAGAATAGAAGAAAATAACAATACATGGAAGTCATGGTATGAAGTGAATTTAGAAGAAAGTGAAAAGAAAAACAAACATTAGTGAAAACGAAAATTGTAGAAGTTTCCGAAACGATAAGCGAGGAAGCTGATATACAGAAACAGGAGAAGAGGACGAAATTGAGACCTTAGTGATTGAAGACAAATGCGTTTTTCATGAGGATGTGGAATACGAAACCAACATATGTGAACAGGAGAGTGAAGGAGACAGAAAGTTAATTTGCAGAGAAAGCATGGACAATGAAGTACATTTGATATTGAAAAATTATGAAGAGTTTATTAATGAAGAACACAGAGTGCAAGAAATTATGAACATTATTTGAGAAAATTTGAAAAATGTTCGATCAAAAACGTACAGATTTAGTACAACAAGAACTCCTGTCATCAATACTAACGAGAACACCAATATACAAAAGCTTTCATAGACAAAATCATGACTAATAATGACTGCAACCTCAAAATAAAACTTAGTTTACATAACGTGTTAGCCAATAATACCTAACTACTTACTACTATATACAGTGCTTTTCAGATAAAACTATCCACCTTAAATAACTTTTGAACCTCTAATTTTTTGGAAAAACGCAAAAACACGTCAATTAATATTTGAAGGGGGAGACGTTATATCATATTTAAGGTTGCTGGGAAATGCACCCTTTTACCCCCTGTATCAACCCTTTGTTTTTTTAAATTACTTCCCCTTTTTTTATTTTATATTTAGCTTCCTCCTTTTTGTTTGATTTCAAAAATGTATAATACCTTTGGCTTGAAGTGATTAGTTTATGAGATAGACAATTTTCCTGTTAACAAGGATACTATCTCTCTCACCTTAAATGACTGTAACAAAATTGCTTGTAGCATAATTTAAACTTTTTAAATACTTAATCTTACTATTTGTAGTACTTTCAAAAACCAAGAAATAAAAAAATTCAGTTTTTATTAAAGTTTTATCAAAAGTTAAGGATAACCTTTCCGAAGAATAGTTGTATTTCAACATGATAGAGCTTCTCCACACTTTGCTTTACCTGTGCGATAATTTTTAAACGAAACGTTTCTTGGTCCTTGGATAGGGTAAAGACGATAGATGATCGATTAACCACCTAGGTCACCGAATTGAACACCCTAGACTTCTTCTTTAAAGGGTATTTAAAAACAAAAATTTATGCTATTCAACCAGAATCTCTAGATGATATACGACAAAGAATAGAGGATAAATGTCGACAATTAAATGCAGACGTGTTAAGCAATATCAGAGAAAAATTTCAAAATAGATTATACTATTGTATGGAAGTGAAGGTCAGTCATTTGATCAATTATTGTAAAAAATTTTAGTAGTGAAATGTTCATTCTAAATGTGTGTAATAAATTGTTAAAAAATAATTTTTTTCTATCCAATTTTCGTGCTTTTGTATTTATTTTTCTCATACACTAAATAATCACTTCAAGTGATTATATATTATACAGTCATCATATATTATACATTTCTGAAATCAGGACAAAGAGGAGAATCCAAATATCGAATAAAAAAAAAGGGGGAAGTAATTAAAAAAAAGGGATGATACGAGGGATGAAAGGGTGCATTTCCAGCAACCTTAAATATGGTATAATGTCTCCCCTTCAAATATTAGGTAATTGACGTGTTTTTTGCGTTTTTCCTAAGATTTAAAAGTTCAAAATTATTTAAGGTGGATAGTTTTACTGAAAAGCACTATATATATATATATATATATATATATATATTTATATATAATATATATATATATAATATATATATATATATATATATATATATATATATATATATATATATATATATATATATATATATATATATATATATATATATATATATATATATATATATATATAATCATATAGATATAATGTACCTTCCCAGAACATAGAATTCCTAGTACTCAGAATTCTAAGTACTACCAACACCAATAGAGCCTCCCCCCTTTGCCGCCTTCTTAACGTGAAATGAAAACACGTTGTTTCATTCTCAGAAAGTTTATAAACGGTCTGTCCTTATCTAATGCACAACACTGGCGCCATTACCTTTCTTCTCTCTCACTCTCTCACAAGCGTGCACTAGCAAGCAATCGTGGCCTCTACGAATGTACGTACGAATCTCGAAAGTCGAATCTCATTCGTTGTATGACTGTTGAAGGTAGAGTACATAATATTATGATCAATACATAAGAGATATAACCTCAAAAATTGTTATTTACGTCTAAAATTATGTACAGTTGGATTACCATTCCAATTCCAACTAGTGAAGCTTATAGTTTAAGTGTTAGTGTTATATTAGTTCAACATTACTTGGATTAAGTGCTCTTATAAATGAAAATGTGGTGCGTTATTTACAAAACTAGCAGTGTGTGCTTCCTTAACTTAATATAGGTAAGAATTTGTAAAGTGTAATTTCATTTTTGTTCAAAGAATTAAAGTTTGCTGTTATTTTAGAACAATTAATTTAATTTAATGACAGACTTATTACAATATAAAATGACCCATTTTTGTTACATTGATTGGTTTATCTAATAATTGAATTCTTCTTTTCATATTAATTTAACTGTATAATTAGAACAGTCTTACCAAAACTTATCCAGCGATAATAGACACACGTAGAACATTTATCTGTGTTCGTTTTCTGGTGAAAGCTTAATGACAATGTTGCATATGCATTTAAAAGGTAAAAATATTTCAAAAACTGTAAATTCGTGTATACCTAATTAGTGCTGGTTTTAATGTGATAAAACTTGCACTAATCAATTGATATTTTAGTGCTTTAATCTAAGAGTAGCATTGTTAAGTTTTCCTTAGTTTTTAGAATCGCCTTGAAATATATATTGAATTTAATTAGTTATACATTATACATTGATACTATTGTTTTTGGTTAAATAACGTCAGCTGCTTAAATTAATCGTGTTTATGTACGTAAACATTTTTTCACATTTTTGAAGATATGGTTTCTATGTCCACAATCTAAGAGGAAGAAAATAATTCGACATTAGTTTACTACAAATACGATTGATTTTATTATATTTTGCTGATTTTTGTGATAAATAAAAATAAGTTTGCCAAAATTCTTCTCAGTTTCTGTGGTCACGAGCCTTTCGGCTGCCAGTCAGGGTTTTGTCGTATGTTTCAAAAGTGGTTACTCTAAAAAGTAGCCCTTTCGTACCTACTTTATAATCAACGAGTATATTATATACGCATATGCGTCTAAGAATCGTTGCTTTAATATTTAGGTATCCAATTTTGATGTCACCAAAAACCATTATATTATTTTCTAGCTATTCTTTATTCAATTTTTTATTATAAATGTAAATGTTGTATAATGGTTAAATGCTTGATTGGTATTTTACCTATTTATAGCAACTTTGTCTGGGAATGTACATTTCATTTTATTTACTTCCTTTTCTTGGTTACTGCTTTAACCTGAGAACGTATTAAAAATACATACTAATCTCGGGAATCATGAATTAAGTGATGGTATCCACATACGAACCAGGAATTGGCTCTGGCTCAGTATGTAAATACAAATTGCGTAAGATATAATTAAGTAAAAATGTTATGTAATAATGATGTTGGTTCAATTTTACTTATATTCAATTTGAAAATGCATGATAGCACAGTTTTTATGACAGAGGATTACAATGGTTACATGATGGTTCAAAGCAAAACAATTCTAAAAAGCGATACTTTCTTAGCGTATTGTTCAATAGTTTTAAGTTTGCAATAATAATATGGTAATCACAAATCCATGTTCTTCTGCTACTTCATCTACAACATACTTAAATTTGCAATGTAATTTACAAAACTGTCAAAGCTGTTTGTTGAATAGGTATTCCTTCTTCTGTCTTTATTTCTTTTTTGTTATTTTATTAACCAATCTAACAGATCTTTTGTAATATTCCCACAGTTAGCAGTATGGCAGTACATTATTTTGCGTATATAAAGGCGGAAATACACCATTAAATTCGGTTGAACAATGTGATGATGTTTCAAAATGAACCAAGTATTATGCATTCAATAAAGCGTTCAACAAAATTGAACGTTGAAATGAGTGAGATAATTTCTACTTTCCTTCAACTTCGTTGTACAACTGGGATGATTCATCTACATTGAATCGTCTATACAAGTTTTGTCGATTGTGTTCGATTCAACCGTTTATTTCATACAAGTTCCGCACATACGTTTCGAATCATCCACATGGTTCAACCGAATTGAATAAAGAATAAATTGAAGCGTGTATATGTATGCTTCTCAATTTGCTTGAACAATGTAATTGAATCATCCACATTGTTCAACCGAATTGAATGGTGTATTTCCGCCTTAATACATCATACATTGTTCAATGGAAAACCCACATGAAACTATTGGCAGTTACAAGGTTGTTAAAGTATAGTATTCAGTTGTACTTTGTTTTTCCATAATCCTACACTAAAATTTTATGTTTATTTTTGTCCCTGAGACCTCTTCAAATTCGAATTTTCTATATTTATATAATTATTTATAGCTTTATTCCTTTATCGATTTTTTTCAAGGCCAACAATAAAAAGAAATGGTTACAAAAATATAAATATACTTAATGGTGTGTGTTTGATCTATTGTTATAAATGGATTTATTTTATAATTATAAGGATTTCTTTAATCTATTTGTTCCCAGTATTCTTTTTTATGCACAGAAAATTTGAAAAGTCTCTCCTATTTGAGTATCAAGAATATATTTTTTTTACATATTCCCTGGTGTTGATTGACATCTTATTATTTTAATTCAAGGAACTGTGTGAAAGCTCTTCCTTTTTGTATCTTCAAAGCAAAGCACAAAGAGAAGGTTTTGTACCTTCTAGGTAGGTACTGCTGTATTCTGGGAAATATTACCTAGAGGTTTTGTTATCAATGAAAACCCTATTGAAGTTGAGATCCTTAAAAGATTTATGTATGTATTATTTTGATGTCCTATATTCAAGTGACTGCCAACAATTGGCTATATATCAAGGCATTTGTAAGTTTCTATTATAGCAAAAATTCTTATAAAATGGTTTAGTTATGTTATAGTTTATTTCATTTAGAGTATTTAGTGTTTGTCATGAAGGTTGGCAATTAGCACACCATTTTTATCTCCCTGATTTTAGATTTAATCTTACCACAATAATTTATATATATATATATATATATATATATATATATATATATATATATATATATATATATATATATATATATATATATATTGAACATAAACAATAAAATACAAGGGTGGGTCAACGTCCAAAAACAGATACAGTAATTAGGAGGCTATAATTATGATAGATCCTCATATATACATACTAGGATAAAATAAGATTTGCTAAATTTATACTACACAGTAAATGATAAAAGACAAACTAGAATAATGGTATATAATGTTGGAAATATTTTTTCATTTTTAAATGGCCCATTATTACTTAGGAATAAAACAACAGTGTGTAATAATTTCCGAAAAGAAGTATTTATACTCTTATTAATATTCTCGGGATAATAAAACCATGTTCAGAAGATTATAAATGCATTCAAATAAAACAGAAAACTGTAAAACAACATACATATTATGTGCAATTTTAGTATGTACATACTTCTCTTTAAAAACTAAATGTAAATGACCCTGAATGTATATAGCGGTGGAAGCAGGCGGTCTTGAGATTTTTAAATGGAATTCATTATCTCAGATTTCTCGGTACTAACAATGAAATTTATTATTATCTCTTTCGACATTAGATGCGTAGTTGCCAGATGTTCCAACAAATTGATTCCTAAAATGTTCCACATCATTTTAAATATTGTGTCATTCATTCTTCATTATATCCATGCAGGTGCTCATATAAATTTAAATTTAGTTTGACAACTTTGAAATGAAAAAGGTCAATTTGTGTTTAGCTAATTTTTGCTGATATATATATATATATATATATATATATATATATATATATATATTAGTGGATTTTCTTGGGCTTAGGTTCATAAAAAAAATTGATTCAATACTAAGACATTTTCATATATTTTTTCGTCGTTTCAGCAGGAAATCCATGCTTTTTCAAGAAGTAATATTGACAAGCATGTAAAAATTTGGTACTAACAAATAGACGCCACAATTAAAATAATATTAAAAACATAGGACATACTCACTAAGTCACTACTTACATGTAAAATTTTTTATGATTTTAGTGGGTATGACTTCTTGAAAAAGGCATGGATTTCCTGTCGAAACGTCGAAAAAATATATGAAAATGTCTTAGTATCAAATCTTTTTTTTTTATAAACCCAAGCCCAAGAAAATCCACTAAAAATATATATATTAAGGTTCAAGAACTAAACTCAAACCATGGTCTCAAACTATATTATATTGGTCCAAATTTTTTTGACTATTTTGGAAAAAATATGTAAATACTTTTTTCTTTTTGGGTGTGGTAGTCAATAAAAAATAGAGCTTTGCTAAGGCGTACTATTTATTCTGAATCCAAGCTTTCGGTGGTTGTTTGCCACCTTTATCAAGGTCTACAATGAAAATTACTGTGTTGTAAAATTTGAATAATGCAATATAAAAGTTATAAAAAAACTTACCAGAAAGTAAGATTCGCAGCATATACAAACAACGTTAAATAAAATGATATGACGTGAATTGCAAAAGGCATTAAAACTGTTTATGTTTAAAATACACTTAAAATTTAATGAATACGTTATAAAGTTAAAACACAAAATGTAGGACGTGTTTAACAAAAAACAGTTGTCTTTGCAAGTTTGATTTCAGTCACATTTCACGAGCAGAAAGAGACAGTGGGAGGAACCATTGTTGTTTAAATAGTTCGATGAAAATACAAAAAACAATTTTCAAACTGATGTCTAACAAAATACCGATTGTATTTAAATATATATATATATATATATATATATATATATATTATATATATATATATATATAAATATATATATATATATTACACATTAGTGTGTTACACATACAACACAAGTCGGTGAAAACACAGACATTGGGAGGTTTTTGTAAAATGCTGATGAAAATTCATCACAAGGAATTAAGAAAGGCGATAGATTTGCTTTAATTGATGTAAAATGTGTAAAAATTAGGTATATCTTGGGTGGATCACGTCACAGATGAGGAAGTTTTGAGAAGAATGTAAAAAACGGAGAACTGTAAACATTTAACAAGATGGAAAAGACCACATATCTTGACACCAGAGGTACAAGCCGTAGGCAGTGTTCTTGGTTGAAGAAGATCCGTGGTTGGACAGTTAAACACTGCCAAATACGCTAAGCTGACGGAGACTTCGCAAAGACGCATGCTCCTCAGGGTATCTAGCGCATATGGGACAGTTTCAAATAAGGCTATATGTGTCATTTAAGCGGTAATACCGATCGTTTTGTTGTGCAAAGAGCAAGCGAGTCTGTATGCGAGGAGGATTAATGTAAATATAGATGAGAATGAGAGAGAAAGAACGATAGTAGAGTGGCAGAGAGAATGGGGAATGATAGCGGGAAGGCAAGGTAGACGGAGGAGGTTATTCCGGATCTGAAGCCGTGGTGGGAATGTAAGTTCAGGAAACTAGACTACTTCCTGACGCAGTTTCTGGCCGGACATGGTAGTTTTGGTACCTTCACATATAGAATAGGCAAATCTGCCTTGGCAGACTGTACTGTTTGTGGGGTAACGGACGCTCCCGCCCACATTTTTAACTGTCGAAGATGGGCAAATGAGAAGGGAGATTGCGAGAGGCGAATGGGTTTCGGGCTGGATGAAAAAGACATTGTAAACATAATGTTGAGAGGAGAGAAAGAATGGAAAGAAGTACACTGTCTGATTTCTGGGGTGATGAAGAAAAAGGAGCAGGAGGACAGAGGAGGAAATTGAGCTAGGGATCTGAAATTTATGGTTAATATTATTTATTTTATGGCCTAACGTCTGAAACTTTTTCTGATTTACAGTAATAGGTATGGTTATTTATAAATTTTTAGTTTTTTATTTTAGTTGTTCATTGAGTGGCAAGACCACCTCTCTGGAATGGTGGTTTAGGTTTTAGCCGGAACACGGTTAATCCGGCACTACCCTGAGGTCTTCTGGCCTTCTATCCTACACGGCCGAAAGATGCCAGGGTGTCTTGTTCCGTGATGTAAATGTCCAAAAAAGATTTCCCCCACCGTTGCCTGTCAGAATTCAATGGATACCTTCTTAGGTTCTTACTGGAATCTGGCAATACGGCATTTAAAAAAAGGCTATAAGTGCAATATAATCTGCAAATCTAATATTTTTCATGATTTAATTACTGATTTTTACATTAAGTTATTTTTATGAAGAATATCGATAGGATGAAGTTTTTATAAAAAGCAGTACATTTGACAACCATGTAGTAGCTCTCGAGGTTAAAATTATTTGATGCTTTCTATAAAACGATAGTCTCGAATATAAATAGCTTATCTATTAAAGTTAGTCCATTACTTACTTGTTTCGATTTTACTTAAATTTCGTCATCAAGTTCCCGGAAAAAATTATTGCAGTCTGGCACTTATTTCAAGCATACGCTTGAAATCAGTGCCGGATTTATTTAACTTACAAATCATGCAACTGGCAAAATTGCTGGCGAAATCAATTTGATATAAAAGTATTTCTATGAAAATATATTATGGGGAAATAATCAGCAGGTTTACACCGATAAAGCTCAATTATCCGAATATACATATACAATGAAATAAATAGATCAAAATAGGCTGCAATAAGAACAACAATAAAAATAAACTTAAAAAGCAAATAGAAAATTCTGAAAATAATGGAATTTTTATATGTCTTTTCAACTGAATCGAAAAAAGATTTAGACGAGTTGGGTTGGTGTGGCATTATGTAGATTGAATTTTACTCCTTATGTGATAATTTTTTATACACATTTATAAATCAGAAACAAGCTTCATTCTCCTTTATGATCTGTATGGAAAAAATCCGGTTATCGCGTACAAAATAATTATTAATTATCCCCCTTAAACATATTTTTTTATTTTATTTAAACTATAACCATATGTCCTTAACTGCGTACTCACCACAACTTTTAATATGCGTCTCAGTAAATCACTAGAAGCAAAGATAAGAAAGACTACATTATCGGCTATATTCATCTTCTAGTTTTAGACAAGGCGACAAACTCAAGGTTCATTCGAAAAACTACGAAATTATTAAATATACGAAAATCTCATAGGAATATTTTTCCGAACGAACCCGAACTTTTTACCTTGTCCATTTGTAAAAAGCCTTATCAAATTATTTTAAAGAAATTAAAACAAAAGATAAATATTTTCATGGACTACTAATAGACTTATAATAGATTGATGATCATTCATTATACAAAGTACGTAAAGTTTTAAAAAATTGGGAACAAAATAAAGTACCTCATGGTGAATGTCTAGATTGATATTTTTGAAAAATTCCTAAATTGTTTGAATAATTTATAAGTTTAAAAATAATAGATGTACGTAGTTATTTTAAGTGAAAAGAAAAATATGTGATTGTCATTTTCTATAATTCAATATTTATCTAATTTATATTAGTCAGGTTCCTAGATATGTTTTTGTTTTTCTATCTGGGTCTAAGGAAATGTCTGAATATATTGGATATGCAGCCAAACTTATGACGTTCAAATTGCGCTCCGATCCTATATCAAAAATAGATTTTACTCACAACTTTCGACGACGCAGAAAGCAATATTCGTTTTAGATTGGAGATTAAGCTAAATATAACGTCTGTAGACTTGATTTTCTTGGAAGTAACAATTATTGGAATATTTAGGACCCGTCTCTATTTCGTCTCACCGATTTTTGGCTGAATTAACAGACATCGCAACTGGGTTAATTTTAAAGGAATCAAATAAATGATTTGGCTAGACCGTTTTTCAGACAATTCATTTGGATGATTTTGGGTTTTTAAAACTTCACTGTTTCGTTGTATATTCTATTTTTTACATTATACGTGCATTTGAGACCTTTGCCAATAATTAAATAGAGTTTCATCAGATAATATCATGTTAAATGGGTTTTTCAAGGGTTTCATTTTATATTGTTTTTTTTTGAGAGACTGATCTATTTTGATTTTTGAGCTTACTGAATTATGACTTATAGTAATATACCCCTCTTAGATCTTATTTTCCAACGACAACTTCCACATCTTTTAATAAACTATTTATTGTGCCTTTTTGTATACAGTTTTGGACATCTTCCTGTGTTATCTATTGCTCCCTATCTGAGTTTTCTACGTATTCTCTTTTATTCACTTGGTCTTCAATATATTATCTTTTTTCTGTGGATTCCAGTATAGTTTTTTGTTTTTTTTTCATTGATAAAGAAGAAAAAATAAAAGAGGACCAGCATTTTTCTGTAATTTTCTTATTATATGATCTCTCCTAAATATTTGACGTAAGTGAAAATAATTCAAAAGTAGACAATATTACGGCTTAGACCCTGTTAGTCAAAATGTGGCGCTCGTAGAATATACTTTGTAGAGAGGTATGTGAATATGACGAATCCAAGAGTGGAGTTTTACCCACTGCAAGATTACACAATGTAGACTTAACGGATTTTTCCAATTATCTAAATTTTCTCTTTTGCGTCGTACCTTTGAAGAACGTGAAAGTGTTCTCTTTATAATTGTTACTCATGATTAAATATTTAGGTATAATAACTACTCCCAAATGCCACAACAGTTCCTCTTAAAAGAGAGGTTTAAAGAAACTTGATTATATAAAAAGTTAATATAAATAACTACCCTAATAATACGAGTTTTTTTTCGGGTGAAATCCCATCCATTACATACTGCATTTTCGCATGGTGAAGAGCATTCTTTCAATAAAGTTAACAGTTCATCAAAAGATGTTATGCCCATTCGGAAAATAGTTAAAAACATCTTGAGGGTATTTTCTCAATTTGGGATACAGAGTCACAAAAGAATCCATGGTCAACTATCATCAATTAAATGGTGCACCCACGATCTTCTTTGTCGTCTTTGCCTTGCTCTGAATCTACGGTATAACAACCATATACATGCTAACTCCTCTAACTCTACTGGCTGTCGACATTATGGTGAACCGCGGCGTTAAGCTCTTGTCATTGTGTCAACATATTTTCTGTAAATTTAAAGAAATTTGATTATATACTTAAATGTTAATATAAATAAATACCTTAATGTTACAACGATTTTTCTTAGGGTGAAATCCGATCATTACATTTTCTCATCGTGATAAGCATTGTTTTACTAAAGTTAACAGTTCATCAACAGATGTTATACTCATTCGAAAGTGTTTAAAAAACTTTGGAAAGAAGCTACTTTTTTAATTTGAGGTACAGAGTTACAACAGAATCCATAGTCAATACTTATATCTTTAATTACAGGCTCTAAGTTGCATTATACTCTAATCGATTTTGGGGGGATAAATCGAAACGTGTTTTCAATTAATAGTGTTACAAATATTTTCAGAACCATATTAGGAATTTTTTGTGAAATAGTGATGTATCTTTTTATTTGTTTGGGTTATTTATTTGGTTACCATAATTATTTTTTTGCAAATGCAGCAATATTCATCATCGCATATAGGCAAACTCATGACCAGCATTTTTGCCCCAAGGCGCTGATTTTTAACTTGGAAGATTGCCTGTTACAGGTTACTTTTCTTGTTTTCTTGGTATTCAATTAATTCAGAAATTATTTTAAGCGAAGTGCTTTCAAATTTAACTAATATATTTATATCGGATGTCTCCCGGTGAATGACATATACGATTTAAAATCTGAAAATTCAGCTGCATAGGATTTTAATAGTGACCTTTTTAATGAAAATATTTTTGAGCATGTACTATTTCCGGTTATATCTGAAATATTCCCTAACCTAGTTATCTTATTTCATTCGGTCTTGGAGATTGTTTTTTCAAATTATCCAACCTTAGCGGTTTGTAACCATTTAGCTGCCACCGTGTGCAGGTAGGCTAGTGAGCAGTTTGCAAATCTCTCCAGGTCTACTTAAATGAGTGTATCCTACTCAAAGTTTGGAGAGAGCATCTATCATAACATTTTTTGCCGACGAGCACTCTAACTATTATTTATATAAAAAAAAATAGATGTGTTATTTAAGTACGTACAGTAAATGCAGTATAATATATTAATACATAATTAAGCTAAATTTCCATATTTAATTACTATTTAATGAAACTTTTACTATAACTGTAATATAAATACATGAGCAGATATAGATTTACAAGTTCTAGGGGTATTACTAATATTTTATTAATAATAAAAAAGTGAAATGCTACAAAAAATACCTTCAGGCTCTTATTAATTATATACAGAATATTATTATAAATTAACGTTCAATATTATTCAGGTATAATAAAACTGACATACATTCCAAGGATGTGTTATTAACATTCTATGAATTATTTTAAGCTATTAACAATATGTATAGATAAAAAGTCAAGTACAGGTAATGTTTTAATAAGGAAATGAATCACTATCAGAATATGATTTCGGATAAAGTTGATGTTATCCACTTGCTTAGTACTGCGAAATTGTGTGATAACTTACATCAGCAGTTTATAATGCATGATAATACAATAAGATAAACAGAATGCTAAGCAATTCTAACAGTGAAGTCCTGTCCCGATATTGAACAGTACTATTATGCTATAAATCGATCCACTATATTAGTGCATTGAACAGTTACAGTATAGTCGGTGAGTACATTTATTTTATTAATAACAGCAAATAACACAACAATAAAATTACTTCTTCTTCCTTCTTGTGCGTAGGCATTAAAGTATGTTTTTTCTTCAATATTAGCCTCCTAAATTGTTTAAATTATCTCACCATCGTTTTGTTGGTCTGCTAATACTTCTTCGTCCATTTGGTGACGTCCATCTGGTGCTATTCGTACTATACTATCCTCTGCCATTCTACTAACGTGTTCGTTCCACTCCGTCACCCATCCATTTATGTCTTCTATATTGCATGTTCTTCTTATGTTTTCATATTGGTATCATATTGTTTACTATTGGTATTATATTTGTTCACGGAATCAAAATCGAACGATTTTGTTGAAAGCTATCGGATCAATAGTCTACCCCAAAAAATGTTATCTGGGCATCTAGAATTGCCAACAGCCGCATCTGTATCTACCTCTCATGCAGATTTGTTGTAGACCATTTTCTTTCCCCCTATAAACTTCGTTTTACTTAAGCATATCTTCAACAAAGAAGCTACACTCATAATTTACATTAAAATTGTAGCTCTCCACATTAAACACGTCATTCTAGCTAGAGTGCCCATTATACCAGGCACGAAGAATTGTAAATTCGCTTAGTAATAACCTTAAAGCTATGTATTTTACCATCTGATTACTATAGTATGTCAATTTTTCTCAAGGCAACCAAACTGTATACGAAACTGTGAACTTTATTTTTTGTACAAGAAATTTTTTATACGTACTATACAAGAAACTTTATATACATACTATTGTGTGTCCTCCACTAATAACTTTTTGCAGTTAATTCGAGTTTACTTCTAGTAATAAAAATTTTTTAACAGTAATCCTTATCATGAATATATAATGGTGGAGATTTTGCTTTTTGTACTTGTTGTTTCCTGTCAGTCAATGTTATATTTTATATATTTCAATTAAGTATTGTATTAAAACTAATAATAAAAAAGGGTGGTATAAAACACTAAAATTTTTTAAACGTTTATATATATGTAACATACAAATAAACAATATGTTGAAAGGGGCAGGGGACGATTTCGCCGATGGTACCTGATATAATCCGGTCTATATTAAGGCTCATGTTATGAACGAATGCGCCGGAAGCAGATTTAATCCTATAACACGATAATTATTAGGAACTCACCTACAGCTTTAATCTAATTAATAGGGTATACATATCTCAAACAAAAGTAAAAAATGTTTTATACTTGGGGATATACTTAGGTTTTATACACGAGGAAAACTAACTAGCAAAAGGAAACCATCAATATAATTTTTGGAGTCCATTGAAATTAATAATAATAAATAATAAAACATATATTACGTCTACATAAGGTAATTTATTCTGATAAGAGTACAGCGCAGTTTGCCTTAAAATCTAGGCATATGCTAACTAACAGACATTATGAAATTAGCCAAGACCAAGTAATACTACAGCGTGAAACCAGTACAATAGAACACGTGATAAGCTTAGGCAAAAAGTGGAACAAGAGCAAGACAATGAATACAGTATTCTTTATATTATTTGATATTCTAATATTAAAAAAGAAGAAATTAGCTATAAGATTATACTAATAGTAACGAGTACTTAGGCATTGTTATGAGTGGGTAAAGATACTCATTATTCCAGCTTATTATGCGAGGCAAAATTCGAGGAAAGCGAAATGTGGGAAGACGAAGAATATCGTGATTTAAGGGAATAGTTTGATTGCAGTACTACAGAACTATTTAGAGTGGCAGCCAACAGGTTCCGCATAGTCTGTCCCCATAAAGAAGAAGAACACTAATGAATTAATAGGTCAGAGACACATCATCTATAATAATGATCGAAATCGACATCAAACTCTGATATTTTTGCCGTCTTTGTCTAAACAGCCTTCAAAACATCAATTAAATATGCCGTTTTAATTATAATATTGTCGTTTATTCTCAGAAAAAATATAGTAGTCAAAAATATTCAGCTGTAGGGACCAACTGGATGTTAGACTACAATAACTACTCCTACGCTGTACTATTGATATAATTTCAAAACTATATTTAGACCACAAACTTTTATTATCCAAAGCTATAAATAGGTCAGTATAAATAGTAAAGCCATACATAGAGATGTTAAGTTATAAATCTTAAATATTAAAAAAGATGAAGAAAGTAACATAGAAAATAGGATGTAATTAAAATACGAAAGATTTATCAATATTAAAAAAAAACAGTAATAAAAAAATGAAAATTATCCAAGTTACACTCATTTTACTATACTCGATTTGAAAATGCATGATACCACAGTTTTATGGCAGATGATTACAACGGTATTTATACAGGACTATTCAAAGCAGAAAAAATATTCAGCAAAAATTTAACGACGAGAACATATCCAGTTTTCCCATGAACATTAATTTGTTTAAAAAAAAAATTCAAATAATAATATCGATAACATCCTTTTGTTTTTAAAAGACTTTACTAAAAAAAGTGTAATTAGCTATTACCTCTCTGGTAATAACCTTATTAGGTAAAAGCGGGTTTTTATAAAAAGTACATAATATAATGAGTTTTTCTTGGCATTCTTCAGAATTTACGATAGAATTACTAACAAGTTTTGATCTGATAATTGGATATGATTGAGTTCCTACAGAACAACTAGATGTTGGCACTGCTTATCAGAAGTTGATTCCGTATAATTAAAAGGAACTATATAAAGTTGGATTTAGATCGGGACAGCACTAACGACCACTTATTAGTGATAAAGAACCTAATAGAAAAGTCTGCAGAATACAATAAACCATTGGCCCTGATATTTATCGACTCCAAAAAAGCATTCGATACCATAAGCCATCAGAAAATATTAAAAGCATTGACAGAATGCCGAATAGACCATTGCTAGACTAATATAATTAAATATATCTACCAAAATGTTACAGCTAGCGTAAGACTATCTGAATAAGAAACCAACTAGTCTCTCAAAAGCTATTCACGACGCTTTTAGAACATACTTGTACGAAGGCACATCTGAACGAGCATGGTATAAACATAAATGGAGAAGAAGCTCAGTCATTTGAGATTTGCAGATGACATCGTCCTTATAGCCGATCGTATGGATGATGCAATAATAATGTTTGAAAAATTATATCACGTTTTCTTGGAGGTCGGATTAAAGAATAATATGAACAAGACGCAAATAATAACTAATCGTGTGTTAAATCGAAATATTGCTGTTGATGGAAGGGATATTGTGCAGACTACATCGTATAAGGGTATGAAATTCGGTAGGGCGGAGATATCCAGACATGTGAGCTCCCACGTCGCAGAGTATTAGCCTGGGCAGCGTTTGGTAAATTAAACTATGCATTTAGCGCCAGATGTTGGGTGTTTCTCTGAGAGACCGAATCCCAAACGAAGAAATACGTCGTAGAACAAAAACAACAGACGCTATCGAAAAAATCGCGGCTTTAAAATGGAATTGGGCAGAACACGTCGCCAGATTATCAGACAACTGATGGACAAAACGTATTTAAGAGTGGAGACCAAGGCAATACGGAGCAGAGGACGCCCACTAACTAGATGGACTGACGAACTGAAGCGTGTTAGCAATAACTGGATGCAAGCCGCACAAGACAGAGACAGATGGAAAGAGCTGAGGGAGACCTACGTCCAGAAGTGGACGCATACAGGTTGATGATGATTCAAATTTTGATTAATCAACTAAAAGACTCGTGAAAACGCGCCTTTAGTAATACCTGATCAATAACTTGTTTTATATTTTGTATACAGTTTTTAATTAACAGGAAGTGTTAAAATTGAGAATTCGAATCTTACCTTATGTTATTATCTGCAAAATGGACCGATTTTAAATATTGGAGTTATAAAAACAATTAATTTTAGATTTGCTACTATGTTTAAATAACAAGTTTCGGTTTTCGTTATTTTTGAATATATGTATATTAAACTTAGTGTCCATAAAGTTGTATTTAATATCATTTAAAAATATATTTACTATTTCTTTCGGTTAACGTTGGTATACCATAAAAACAGCTAATAACAGTTCAACGACATATTCTCGTCTACCGGAAGTTTAACTTTCTATAAAATGAATTATTTTCAACCGTTTGACAATAGACACGTAACTTTTGTTCCCCAGTGTGCCTACTTTCCGTGTCCTATTATTATTCTAGTCAACGAGCATTGATAACTTTCCTGTATATATCTCATTGTTTTAAAGCTATTTTCTTGTGGCATTTTAATGCAATTACTATTTTTATTGGGAATAAGCCACAATTTAAGTTTATAATAAGTTTATTTTTCACGTTTCGCTTTCCACTTCGGAAATCGTTCACAAGATACAAAACGTTGTATTTTATTTTATAAGGATTTTTTTTTTGAGGCTTATAATGTGATTTATTCTATTCTCAATAATACCAGTAGCATAGTTAATCTTGAAATCTAGATCATATTGATCATCAAATCACCATAATTATAATCTCAAGTTAGTTTTATTTCTTTTACAAATATTTAACAACATACGGCAAACGTCCTATCTTTTGTATAAGTTATAACGTATAAGTTCGAATTGATTGAATCAATGGTAAAATAAAGATGATAAAAAATATAGTATCACATATATAAATGATTTTAGGGTTTGTTTGTGAAAAAAGGCACATTTTTATTAATACATTTCAAATATTAATCCCATAATAAAATTTCAAAAAACAAAAAGTTATACAGATATTTCGTACACCTTTATAAAGAATCAATAAAAACCTTTCTAATAGAAATAGTACATTCTCCTCATATCAAGTTTCCTTGAATAAAAAAAGATTTCTCTAGGTACCCAGCTGGTCGGGGCCTCGAAGGCGGACTGCGGTGTGGGTATTGGGTGCTGGCATCCAAGGCAGAGACCTAATGTGTTTTCCGCGAATATCTTGCTGTCAGACTTCTTGGAACCACATGGAGAACTAACTATTCATTTATATCTGTCTGCATCTTTCATAGAAATCCATACATAGTACGAGACAATTGTTGAAAACTGAAGAGAAATATTTATGTCGGTAACATTAGACCTTATTTTAAAATAGATTATTGTACAAATATATTTTCTTTCTTCTGCATAAAGTTTATTACTTCACAAAAATGCTTGTTGATCAAATAAATTAAAATTAGAAATATACTCTTTTTTTAACTACCTATGTATAGACTTACACTAAATGTAAGATATTTGTTTAAGTATTATTTCCATGAATTGCCAGTGTTTTATTTTACTCTCTTCTTCTTCTTCTTCTTCTTCTTCTTCTTCGCTCTAGTATGTAGGTTTTAAAGCCTGTTTTTTCTTTAATATTAGCCTCCTAAATTGTTTAAATTGTCGCACCATCTTTTTCTTGGTCTGCCAATACTTCTTCGTCCATTTGGTAACTATCTCGTGCTATTCGTACTATTCTATCCTCTGCCATTCTACTGATGTGTTTGTTCCACTCCTTTGGAAATTAAACTCCCTTTGAAATATTTATTCTCAATCATAGCTTCCAATATTTTATGGTTGTGATAAACGTGTATTTATTATTTACTTTATCTTCTGTGCTCTATGACTGCTTACAACTTAAGAAGTCCAGCAAATAACGTGGACCATTTCAAAACAGCAGGGTCTAAGAATATCAATTTGAAATGACACACCAAAGTTTATAATAGCTATGTTCAATATTATATGTACTTTGTACAATTTATGATATTGATACAATATCAGCTCAACGTATGAGAGATCAAGGTTTTTGTGGTTGTGTCTTTTAAATATTTTTACAATAAGCTCTTCTCAATATTAGCCTTCAAGGGTCTTGGTACGCTTTTTCATTGAGAGGATTTATTACCAAAATATTTAAAAATCAACATCATGTAAAGCACTATCTATCGGAAAGCTATAACGTCAAGCAAATTCAATTAATATTTTTCCTCACATTTATTTTTAACCAAGCAATCAACGTAAAATAATACCCAGTTTATTGTCAATTAACAGATCTGGTTCACTTATTTATTTTAATTTAGTTTTGATCGATAAATATTCAAAAGTTGAATGCAACATCACAGTTCAGATAAATTTAACCGTACTATTGAATATGGGTGTACCGGTTGTCGACACAGTCACAAACGCACACCTGCAGTGAGGTCCTGTGCTTCTCTTTCTTAGCAAACCAAGGCACCAACCACTGTTCATAATACCGGGAAATTCGAATTTTGAAAAGCAGGTATATAAAAAATTGTATTTCAAAGAAGGACAGCAACCTCGTCCGATTACCAGTGGCGTACGAATATAGGAAAGTTAATATGTATTTAGACTATTGCATATTAAACACAACAAAATTTTTATGTATAAGAAGTTTAATTACATTTATTATTAGATGATATACCTTATCTACATATGTCCAAAATATCGTATGATATTTTTGCTGGGGAAATCCTTTCGGATTGTTCCGGAGTCAATTGCATATTTACTCCTGTTTAATGGCTCCTGTTACATCGGCTTTACATGTCCTCTGAAACACGGTGAACGGCTCCTATTATTTTTAGAAATAAAAGAGTTTTTCATCATAATACCTATTTGGTAAGGGGCAAATTGCTTATTGTATAGTAGGAAACATATTGAATTTTACATTGTCAATGTATTTATGAGTGATCTTAGCTTTCTTTAATCGGATATTTTTCCATTCTTAACGATTCGAATTTCTTCTTCTCTTCGAATTGTGTTACAGCCAAAATTGATTTTTTTCCATTTTTTCAAAATAACTCCAACTTTAAAGGTTAAAGGTTGTATTCGCATGCATTGAGCTCCGCATTCGAGCACTTTTCGCGCAACTTTTTTTAAAGCGAAGGTCTTGAAAAAAACTTTAATATACACTATCTTCTATCTTTTAAAATAAACTACAAAATAGTTTTTTGGCGGACTTGTTAGCTTAAAAAATAAAAGATAAAAAACCAATTAACTCTTTTTCGAATTTTGGAGCATTCATAAATGGGCACTTTCAAGTAATTTGTACTTCCTGTGTTCATCAATTGGTTGTTACCACACGTTAGACGAAGTCCATTTTCGAGCTGGGAATTTGTGAGTTTCTTTAAAAATGTAATCTTTTATCATCAACTTAATGTCATAATAATTATAATGTTTACTACTTTAATTATGCAATTTAAGGGTCATCCGATCTTGTTATGTGGCTAGTTACATACTTTATAGACGTTTTCGCTGAGGATGGACTGACTAAAATTTCTAATAAATTTTATACCATTATGCTCAAGGTGTGTTTACTTCATAGTAAGTTTTAAACATTGACAGGCACAGTATTTAGTCTAGGATGGATACAGTTTCGACATTTTACACGAAAATGTCGAAACTGTATCGACATTTTCGATTTGAAAAGAAAAGAAAAAAGATTTTCGAATTAATTGAAAAAATACCTGATTTGAGGTAACAAGTAGAGATATTTTACAGTAGTAACGCTGAACTAGAAAATATTCTGAAATCTGGTAGATACTGTGTAATATTGGTATATGGAACTGTCAAAAATATACAAATAAATAAATTGAAAAAAGTCGAAGACTTGGAAAATTATCTTAAGCAGATGCGATATGATTCCTTTATTAAGGCTACCACCAAAAGCAGTGCCTTCAAACTATAATCCCTTGTTCCTACTGTAGATGCCATAAATGAATACATTAAGCAAATTTATTGTGTTTGGCAACAAAACCATTCGGTCAACTGATTGAGGGTGGAACATTATTGAAGGATGTTTGCAACCAATCAGAATCTACAAATAGGATGCACCTAAAGAACATAAAAATGATTTTTTGTAGTTAAAAAATGTTGTTGAAATTTGCATTCCAACGTGTAGTGGATATTCGGGAGAAAATTGTTACAATGGCACTTTGATTGATGCCGAACGTCAGTGCTCACGATAATAATTTATGATTTTGTATTTGTAAATATTATGAGAAATTTGTGGCTTTAATTGTAAATGTTTCAGCGATATAAAAATTTATTTAAATATGCCATTATTTTTACCAATGCCATTAAAACCTGCTGTAAGATTAAGGTGCAATTTTATAATGTTTAGAATAGGGGTAGTTTTATGGCATTAGGGGTATAGGCAATAGTACAAGTTAAGTTGTGCTTAACTGCAAATTCATGCAAATCTATACACATCCATAAAATCTGGAGATTATGCAATAGCGGAGGCTTCTAAGGGTTGCAATATTAAAACTAATTTTTGAAAACTTATAATGCATTGATTAAGTTTCAATAAAGTTAATTAAATCACACAATTTACATTTAAAAAACCCTTTATATCAAGGTAGGTATATTTATTTAAAAAAAAGCCGCAAAAATATATGGAAAAACCCTTTTAAATCTTGTTAACTTAGTTAAAGCTGATAATTTTATATGATGTTTGTTTAAGCTTTAAACAGATTTATTATACATATTATATTGTATTCGGTCTCCCCGAAGTTTATTATGTAGGCTTAATGGCAAATTTTTGACGTTAAATAAATTTCAAAACAAATATAGTAAAAAAAATTTAATTTTAAAGTCCAAAGTAACCTAATGAAGTTTTCCAAGAAACAATATGTTTTTTCCTAAATTGTTTCCTTGCAACGTCTCATTATCCATAAATATATCTAAGAATAAACCACATGTTTATTATAAAGTGAATTTTTTATTTAACGGTTTCTAGATTAGAAACCATTTTCAAGATATGAAATACAGTATTTTGAAACAGCTTACTATCTAGAAATCTAAACGCCAAATACAGAGTTCCATGAAAGACTCATGAAATAAATATGACTGTCAATATATTTTGTTTATTCGTGATAATTCATAATATAACTACTTATAGCTCTCGTGTAAATTAACTCAGTTTTTATTCAGCTACATTTGTAAAAGTTAAGTTTAGAATTCCAATAAACTTTGCGTAAACAGTCGACAGTCACTTATCAGATATAATTCCTTTAATAGAAACAATAGGATAATCAATAATAAAAAACAACGCTATAATTTGTGGAGTTCTCGGAACAGAATGACGTTGGCATTTTAAACCTTGAATTCACAACTTAAAATATTGTATACAAGATTTTTACACATTTCTATAATATATTTGATGATAGCGAATACTCCGCAAATGAGTGTAATTTCAAGTTATGATTTGAGCAAAAAATGTAAGTTACTTCCACATTATACACAGGATAGTGGTGCTGGTTTTATTTTTTAGATATAGCAATATTTTAGAACCTGTGTGTTAATCATAAGTGTGACAAATGATGTGTTTTTGGAAGCTGGCTCGAAACAATTTCTATTTAAGTTACGTATATTGTTTACTTGTGAATTTACATTTTGTTCTTATATTTTCTAAGTAAATTCACATTAGAAGAGGTGATATCTTCATTTTTTTTATTATTATGGGAACAATTTTCCATCAAGAATGATTTTTTTGTAATAACTACTAAATATTGTACTAAATAAGTATCTGTCAAAATTTCTTTTTTTACTCGATTAAACTGGATTTCCGATAAATGCATAACAAAGGAGGACGAACTATAGGTTTTGAAGTTAAGCTTTTACACTGGTATCGTATTACTTTTTCTTTATAGTAAAATGCTATAGATGAATCCGGTGTCGACATGTCAATAGCGACTTTACCATTTCCAATGTCTAACGACTGCCCCGAAAACACAATTGTCTTTTGATCTTTCTGCAAAACACTAGCATCTTCTAGCATATCGTTATTTATTTTAGTTTATTCTATTTTATTTTATTTTGTTTTTCTATTTTATTCCTTTTTATTCCATTTTAAGCTATTTTATGCTCTTTTATTGTATACTATTTTATTTTTTATTATACTAGCTGACCCACCGAATTTCGCATCGGCTTAAAATTAAATAATGTATAAAAGTTCAATAAGCTCCTTTTTCGAATCTGTTGAGTAACAGAAATCTTTGGATAATTAAATAAATCCAGTCGTGGTATCAATAGCGATTTTGTCGTATGTATTTCGTGTAGCTAATTAAATGAAAAATGTCTATAATGTTTTATAACGGATTTCTCATTTTCGACGTTTGTTAAACGTCATTTTATGCTTATTAAGATTAAATGAACTAAAAATGTAGAGGTGAAGTCATATAAAACATTTTGAATTTACAATTAAAAAAATAAGAGTCAGTCCTAGAGATTAAAAATATCTTATCTCCTATTCAAAAAAATACACTTTCATACAATTTTATTGGAATCGGTTGAGTGGTTTCGGATATTAGCGTGGACAAACACCGTGATATGAAATTTTTATAGATATAAAGATAAGAAACAACAAGGAGACCTCTTCGACAGCGAATTAGCTGAACTGCAAATCCAAGCCTACGGGAAGATATTGGACGATGTTAGAATAACTTTTTATTCCGACAATACGTCTACAGTTCACCCGTGAAAAACACCATATTTTGCATAGAGAAAAGGCGTTGAAATGAAAATAGACGATTGGATTTTCTTTCAACTAACTCGACCATTGTACCACACGGTTTTCGAGGCTTTTTTCTCATCGTAACATTTTTTGAAATTATCAGGAACACTGATTTATTGTTGCTTCATATAGAGGTCGTCAGTAAACTGTAGATATATTGTCGGAATAAAAAGTTATTTTTAACATCGGCCAATAGCTTCCAAAAGTCTCCTTTATAAAATGTAGTTTAATAATTATTGAAAGTAAATAAAAACGATAAAAAATTAATCTAAAAATGTTGAATGTATGCAATATAATTTTTGAATTTATTCCAGTTAACAAAAATCCGAAATTCAACGTTTCTAATTTATATTACAGATTGATTTATCCGAAATGCAGACCTTTTTTATAACGGGCATATTATTAGTCATTTTAGCAAATCATCCTAAAATTCACATTTAACATATGGTCAATATCTTTGATATATTATTGTACATTAATTTTAAGAGTTCATGTATTAATTATATTTTTCTTTTGTTTTCAGTAGTGTCTCCTTTGGCATGGCATTAGCGTGCAATGTTAGGGTGTAACACAGCATGTCCCAACTGCAAGCACGAATTCCAGTGCTGTCCTCCGAAGCAACAATGTTGCAGCACGAGAAGATCGTTACATGTACTGAGCGGCGGTGGCCTTGTAACAACTTTAGCTCCGACGACAGCTCAGAGTCCATGTCCCTCCCCACAAGTTTCGCCCAGTGTACCTCTAGCATTCATTCTACCTCCTTTGGATACGCCTTTTCAAAGTGCTCCGGCGCCTGTAGAAAACAATTCCGAAACCGAGTTACAAAGACTGTCAGACACCGTACGGGCTCTGCGCCTATCCGGTTGGTATCATGAGGGTATTACTTATGCACAGAGTCACGAACTTTTAAAAGGAACCAGTGTTGGAAGGTTTCTAGTGCGAAACTCTTCAGATCCTAAATTTTTGTTTTCCCTAAGTGTGCAAACAGAGCGTGGACCGACTTCTGTTCGTCTCTTTTATACCAACGGATATTTCAGATTAGACGCCCAACCACATCTTCAAGCTGCAATGCCAATGTTTCCTAGTGTCATAGACTTGATACATCATTACGTACTACAAAGCAAACTGTGTCGTAGCAATGCTCAAGTATGGGTTGATCAACAAGGGAAGTGGTACTCACCAATTCTTTTGGACAAACCACTGAGGAAACGGTCTGAACCTTCGAGCCTCAAACACCTAGCAAGATTGGCCATACATAAAGGATTGCAGGCTTCTCCTAAACCGAGATTGGCTATGTTGCCATCTCCACATACTCGATTAGAATTACCCAATTCATTGATTGGCTACTTATCGGAGTATCCTTTCTCCATCTAATGTTGGGCCAAAGACTGGTTGGTACCTTTACATACCAACATCAGGGAACACCAATAAAAGTATTCTAAAGTAGCATTCACTACAGTGCATAGTTAGGTAGGGTAACAAATTGATACGAATAAAATTCTGTTTGTTAGTCTATGTCTTCATAAGTATTTATAAATTATTTTTTTAATTATATATTTGATAAAAAGTCTGATAAGCGTATTTAGTATAAAGTTACATATAGTAGAAACAATTGAGCCAGCGTTTAGCTTAAAACATATCTCATGTAATAAATTATTTTGTGTCATAATTAAAATATGATGTGAAAAAATTAAATAAATGATGTGATTTTTCGGCAGCTTTTGACTTTGACAGAGTTAAATTTTCTTTTTGAATTTTTCTAAATGTATCCACAAAAACGTTAATTTGAGTGTTTCATGCATTTCAAGAAAGAATAAATAAATTAACAATAAAGGATTCGGCCGAAATTAATTCCAAGTAACACTAACTTTAGGTATGGACGCAAAATAATAGATATTCTTGATCAAAAGCAGAGTTAATAAAAAGCATTCATAAAAATTCTATGTTATCACAAAACTGTTTTGATGCGCAATTCTTTATAAATGTAAAGTATTTATTAGTTGGTTTAGAACTAATAAACAAACATGAAGCATTTGTGACATAAAAGAAGAAACATTTTCTTTAGATTGTTCCAACTTTATATTGTTCTGATGTGTAGTTCGATGTCTGATACTGTAGAATATTCGGCTAGTTTATTTGAAAATTATTATTACACAAAAAGAATTGTTAACTCAGTCTGTTGGTCAAACTTTATTTGTTGATGGGATTATTTATCAACTAGCTAAATATTAAAATATCTATAAAATGAAATACTTCTAAGATCTTTACCATTGGAATAAATTTACTTTATTTGTGCATTCTTTGTTCCTCTTTTAACATGATAAGTACTAAAGTGCCATAAGCTATTATTTAATAAAAAAATTACGGTTTAATCAAGAAGAACTTGAAATATCTTAGATAAGATGGAATAAAAAAATTTCTTATTGTTTGATCCTTCACTTAATTTTTAAGTATTAAAGTTGCTTTTGTATAAATCAGTGAAAATTCTTAAGTAAAAATAATTTAGAATAACTTAGCTTATCTTTATTATTTTCTGCAAATTCTTATCAAACAAAATTGTGGAAGGTCTTTATCAAAATGTTAAAGAACGTCATTATTTTTTATAAAATAATTTAAATCCTTTTTGAAACTTAGCTTAACTTATTCCTCACACATAACTACTAATTTGTTATCAATTGTTTTTGTTAATATAGTTTATTATTTAACTTATTTTGCTTGAATGTTGAAAATACGATGGTGCATGACGTGTTCTCAGTTCATGGAATTTTCTGAAGATAATTTCTGATAAATAAAGCAAAATTTAAACAAATTAAAAAATACATTAATTTTGAAATTTTTATTCTGATATTGTTAATGCTAATGAAATGTGTTTTTACTTATTATTGTTAAATGGTAAATAAAGTGACTATTTACATAATACAGCTACAAATGTATTAGGATACCTTTGTGAGAAGGCCTCCACTACTCAACAGACCAATGTTTCTTGTTGTGGTTATTTCAAAAGACTCCTTCCGTCATAAATTCAGCCATAAACTGCTTCGTGTTTACCTTATCCTTAAGAATACTGACAAGGAAGATCTTTCGAGCCCATCCTAAAATAATTTATTGTAGTGGTATACTTCATTAATTTATACCAATTTTAAATATAATGATATATTTAATGACATGTAGTCCAGTTTTCATTTGTAGATTCTGGCTCAATTGGCAGATACATGTAATTCTAAATTTTCCGAAATATAATTTTATTAGAGAATCTCATATATTCGATATTACATGTTCCTGCGGTTTTACAATTTGCTTAGTGGTACTATTTACTAAATACCCCGAGTTCTGTCTTAATTGCTATATAATTCGCAGATAAGAATTCTTGGCAAAAACTAACAAGTAGACGAGTCTTAAATGATAAATGGTATTTTTTAATAATTAGCATAGTTTTCAAAATTATAATAATAACAGTTTAACATCGTAATCAAATCTTACTTAGCATATTGTTGCTTGTTTTTTACATTCATGACATATTTACTAAATCTCAGTCTGTTATGTTTCTTTGAAGGACCAGTTATCACGTGATCGTTTTTACGAAATTGGGAATCATTATTCACTTTGGTTAATAATGTTAATTATTTGTACATTTTTAGAAAATCATGTATTAAAATCATTATTAATATTTTTATTCTTAAGTTATTTAGCAGAAGTTACATTTTTTGAAAATCGACCATTTATCGCTCATTTTTGCATAAATAAGGGTACTAAAATTCTAGAGCTTCCTGTTAGTTGAGAATTTTCAATTTGATAGTTGCATATATAGATCTACCATGTATTAAACGTAAGAGACAAAGATAAAAAGTAATAAAAAGATATTAATTAATCTCTTACAGCTCTTACAGAAAACATCCTTTCTAGTTATCACAAAGTGTAATATACTTTGTTATGTATATAATACACAATCTTCAGTGCATTTCAATTCTTGGAAAAACCCATCATTTCGGCTGTAGCAATTCTGTGTAAAGAAACTTGAAAGTAATAATCTTCATCAAGCTCCGATACCCTTTTTTGATAATGAGAAACTGCTTATGTAGCAAAGTTTACTTTTTCTTGTGGTAGGTGTTTTACTGTTTCTGTCAAAACGTGAAAATATTTCCGAAGCATTGTGTATACGATTATGTTACGTCGCTGCCCTTTCTATATCTTTCAAATTTAGAAGAAGGCATTCCAGTTATCATTCTGTGTAAGAAATGTGTTTCATTAGAATTATACATTTCATTTTCGTTAAATTTTGTTATGAAATCCATAGTCTTTTTTGATTTTTGTGTGCATCAGACAGTCCTTAAAAATAAGTTGCCAATAGATCAGTTACATTTTATTACACTGTTTTTTTAGACAAAGGTCCTTTTCTTGAAAAATTTACCCTAATACTTGTAACACGATGCTTCATTCAGAGCCTCGTGTTTAGCTTTCGTAATAATTTTGAAAGTAAAGTCCTCAATTTTTGTAATGTTTTTTTTTGTGAGCCTAATGTAGTATTGACCCATCGAAAAAAACCTCATTAGTGTGTTCTGTATGGTAAAAATGACATAACTTATTTTTTGCCAGTTTTTGAATATAACTAAGACTTATTGATTTTCGAAATGGCTGAAGGGCCAACTAACGTCATTTAAATATAAAATCTATAATGTCTTCTAATTACAATTTTTTTTGATGACTTAGTATGTATTCCGACAGAATAATAACTTGCTGTTTTACACAACGATTCAATTTATCAATTATATCTGTAAGTGTGTTTCACCGCCATTGTATTTATCACTATTTTTACTTTTCACACATTAGAAACAACTCTTAGTGTACCTCGAATAGCAGCATAAATATGTACTGTTTTGGGTACTAAAAAGTCGGTCCGGGTTATCTGGAGTTGACTTAAAGGGTTTGTTCTTATCGAAGTTCTAATATACGATATGTAAAAATGGGCTAGTGTTATGACCACAAAGTACTTAGAAAGAAAAGTTCTCGTGCTATAGTGTTTCTTAGAAATTGACGGTTATGGTCACTATGATAAGTAAAACTAAAATTAAAATTATAATGTAGGTTGCTTAAGAATCCGAGTGCACATTATAATCAATATAGTATATAGCAAAGAACTGGGAAAGTTTGCAGAATAAAGATTAACAAACAGAGTTTTAAAAAGAACAAAATGTATTTATGGATGTATTTATACAATATAAAAATAGTGTGAATGCAATCAGTATGTATGTTTTTAGTCTAAATGTATTTATTTCCTTAGAACAATTATATTATTTATTACTAAGAAGGACTTCGTTTTATTTAAAATACCTGTTTATTTGAAATTTAAAGAAAAGATAATTTTTAATTCTTGATGAATATTCATCAGTAAGTAACAGCTCAGTTTACTTTATTCTGAAAAGATAGTTCTTAATATCGAATTTTATAAAATATCGTGTGGAATTTTGAATTTATTGCAAAATTAGAGAGGAGATAAATGATATATCAAAAATGAAGGAATTAATGAGACTTGGTAAATCTAATAATGTCTAACAACTACTAATAAGTGAAATAAGTTGGTTTTTTTTACTTAACACGAGAGTATAGACTGATTTGACAGGTAAAATGTGTAGTAAAAAATACTACAAAAAACTCACACCTAGGGATTTATCAATTTTTTAGTGGAACTATGTTTAAATAAACAATTAAAAACTTTTAACATGCTATTTAACATAGATTAAAATTTCCATGTCAAAAAAAGGAATTTGAGATATAATTGAACATCATTAAGCAAATAGCATTAAACGATGGGTACAATGAACAAACAATAAACAAAATCTTAAAATAAATACTGCATAAGAAAGCCCTGAAATTAGTATTTCCACGACCATAGAAAAACCCATTACCTTCTGGTCGATTACATATACAGGCAAGAGATCAACAAAAATAGCCAAACACATAAAAAAGAAAGGAATAACACAATCTTTCAGAACAAAAACTTAAGCACTGTATTATTATAAAGAATAATAAGAGTCAAAAGAAAAAGCAGTTTTGTATACACAGTGGTGTATACAAACTTAAATGTAGCGACTGCCTAAAAACTCGGTCGAACTAGTAAAACTTTTAACAAACGTATAGCAGAACATAAAACGGCTTTCAATAAGAGAAAAACACATTCTATATACGAATTTCACCTTCAGACCATAATCATTTTTTCTATAGAAATTAACAAATTATAAAAAATGCAGATATATTTCTAAATGACCAACTTGAGACAAACAGTTTTCCCCTCCTCATCTTATTCAGTTGAAGACTATAAAGTGAAAACGTAAACGCATACAAAAATAGATCACTTGAGAAAGGCACTCTGCCCAGACAGCTTTAGTGATAATACATTTTGTGAAAGTGTTGAAAACAAAAGTTTTCAATCTTTTATTGTTAGATAAAATGAATTTCCATCGAGAAACAGTCGAATCCATCACTTATTTTCTTAGATTTTTCGGCCAATATATTCGTCTTCCTCATACACTTCTGCTCAAATTCTGAAAGGAAATTTAGAAAAATGGAATTTTACGATATGTTATAGCTGCCACTCAACAGAACATAAATTAGGAAAGGGTTATATAGTCAATAAAACAGTGAAACACCTTATAATAGACTTCCAACATATCAACAAAAGACTTCAAAATAATAATGAGGTAAATTCTTTAAATATTTAATAATAAATGCTCATGAATCAATTGAGGAGAAGTTGGATGAAGAAAAAGAAGAATTTTACGAACAACTGGAAAGCAATATACAAGATTATCCTAGAAATGATGTAAACGTGTAATAGGTAAGGGGAGGGAATAGGCGCCATCCATTGGAAACTACAGTTTATATGAAGAGTCGAACAACAACGGAACTCGCCTTATACTTGTACCTTGTACGCATCAATGAACATGGTAGTTATCAGCAAATGTTTTATGCACAAAAATATACATAAGGGAACATGGAGAAGCCCTGATCGAAATAAAGTAAATCCAATCGACCATGTAGTAGTCGATGCTAGACATTTCAGCGACGTATGTGCAAGACCCAGGGCAAATGTAATAATGTTTAATACTGACTGTTGTACATCTTATTACTTTCTTGTATGCTGTTAAACTATTCTTAAATTCTTAACCTCTTATTTCTGTCATGAGACCTTGTTTCGCCTGTCCTGTTACAATGTGATGTCAAAAAACATTACTCCAAGTGATCCATGATCACAGGACTTTACATTCATAAGCTTTTCAGTCTCATGACATTTCCTTCCAATAAAACATAGAATTCACAACAATGAATGAACTAAGAATTCAAACATTCTAAAATAACAATACTAATTGATGAACTAGTACATCTCGAAATCAGTCAGTATTAAAACGTCTTTTGGTCAATGAAACCTATTGCTTCCAAACTAAATAAAACGAAAACAAGAAGTAGTTAGAATTAAACCAATATGAAGTTTGGAATACCTCAATCATTACCATTTTACCGGCATTATAATTTGAAGGTAGCGTGGCTGAAAACTTTCGGCGATTTAAACAGACATTTGGAGCGTTTTTCTGCCTGGATCATTTTGTTTCCTCAGTATAACATGCCATCCCTTCCTCAGACGTCCTATCTTAATATCTTTTACGATATCTAGTTCCTGGTATATTTTATAAAGTTCGAAGTTTATCGTATTTTCGACACTATAATGTCATTCACCGCTCCATAGATTGACCTTAGTACTTTTCTTTCAAAACATCCATTTCATTACTTTTTGTTATGAGTCCAGGTCTCTCAACCATATATTAGGACTATGCGTATTATTGTTTTGTAGAATTTTACCTTTGTATTTCTCCATATAATTAACACGTTGCCTGCCGTACAGAATTTTGTAATAGTTTCCGTTCACGCCATAGTCACCGAGACGGCACCACAGTTACATTAAAATTCTCGGTCAAATAGACCTCGCTGAGGCAATAGGCAAAAATAGAATCTGTTGGCCATACAAATTCTTTGGTTTATCTCTGCGGTAGTATTATTTTCAGTGTTAACAAGCGCTTCCATATATACAAATTCGTTTATTGTTCCGATGACGTCGTTTTCTATAACAAGTGGACGTAATATTTGTAGTTGGTGGTTGCGTGCTTATTTTCATTTGCTTCGTTTTGTTGGTGTTTATTATTAAACCCATTTTTGTAGTTGATTCTTTTAGTGCTACATATGCTTTTCCCGTTCTCCCAACAATATTAATATCATCAGCATGGGCAAGGATTTGCTATATATTGAACCGGTAATTTTGGTCCAGACAGTAGGTACCCCCCAGATTCCATCCGATTTCGGGTGTTAGGTTGAAATTCTTGTTTTCTTCATGTCTAGTTTATCGCAGATTCAATGGATTAGATCGTCCTAGAAATACCTTCCTAGGTCACTAAGGATCTCCAACGGTACCACAAATCAGCTGATGTACACTTTGATAAACATATCGGCAGGTCTTAGTGCGGTCTTCTGGTATGAAATTGCCCAGCTCTCGACCACTTTAATCGATCATGAGCAAAATGTACTTGCAACCATTTTCACTTTTTGGAAATCGTCTGGTAATGTCCAAAGCTATTCTTTTAAACTGGCTTCTAACATTGTGTTGTCTCTCAGGAACCTTTCTTTTTCGGTAAGGTCCGTTACTCGTGGCACATCTGGTACATTTCTTAATCCAGTATTTCACATCGTCGGAACTATTCAGTCAATAAAACCATTCCCAAATTCTCTAAAGGGTTTTCTTTAAACTAAAATGCCCTCATGATGGACTGTCCTATAACTGACGAAGTACTTCCGCTATTCTGTTCATTGGAATCACCATCTATGTTCTCTTCTAGGAACCGTTATTATTTTCCAGTACTCTTTTGAGCAAGCCGTCTTCCAAGACGATCGACGGTTTTTTTCGAATTTTCTGTAAAATTGGATATTTCTCTTGTTCTTTTTCTGTTAACCAGCTTTGTTCTTAGCACTACTGCTTTCTAGGACAATGTATTGTATCAGTGGGAACACACTTCTAGGTCCGCTGAGAGTCAGCGTTCTTGTAGCTAACTCCGACTCGATGCTCAATTTTGAAATCGTATTCTTGGAGTCGTTCAAGCTATCTGACCATCTGGAATCTTAAACTACATTAATCACATAAGGGCAGCATGGTCAGTTCGGATTAAAAACTTCTACTGATTTCACTACTGCCAGAAGTTCTTTTTTTGTTACGCAATAATTTCACTCAGGTTTTGAAAGCACTTTACGAAAATACCCAAGGACTCTTTCCTGTTCGACTTGAATCTGAGATAGCACTCCTTCAATCTCCACATTACTTGAATCTGTATCTAAGATTAACTATTCTTCTGGCAGTGGATACCCTAATATTGGTGCTGTAAGTAAATGATTCTTTAAGGTTTCAAGGGCATTTTGACAGTCTCCATCTCAGCAGCAATCTCTTGATTCCTCTGTAAGTTGAATTAATGGCTTGGCGATATCTGTAAACTTTTTAATGAACTTCCGATAGTAAGTACGTAGCCCAACTCACTTGGTATTTGTCAGTTGGTTCTGGTCATTCGGTAATGTAATCGGCGCTTATCCACGACCTTTCGTTTTTGAGTATATTACCAAGATAATTTACTTTAACATCAATTGGGCAAATTTAAGTCGATTAAAAACATCTTCAAAGTTCTTAAATTGGCCTTCAAAAGTCTTCCAAAAATGATTATGTCATGTAAATATATTAGGCACGTTTTTCAAGATAGCCATATCCACATATTTTCCATAAGCCTTTTGGAGCATTTCGAGTCCAAATGACATAACGCTGAAATGCCACAGTCTCCATAATGAAGGCTGTCTTCTCCTTATCTACTGGATACATTTCTACCTGCTAATATCCAGATTTCAAAGTAGAAAACAATTTACTTCCAGCCAATGTATCCATCAGAGTGTCTTCGATGCGAGACAGAGGATAACTATCTTTCTTGGCAAAATTGTTCCACAAACAAAGTTTAAGAAAACCAATGTCATCTCTCAAAAACCAAAATGTAACTCATTCTTGCAAAATAAACGAGCATATTTTAGAATAGGTCAATAGGTTCAAATACCTGGGATGTTGGATTGATAGCAGTCTAAATACTCATCTAGAAATAAGATCAAGAATAAAACAGGCAAAAATCAAAATACTGCTATGTGATTCTCGAATAAAACTGGAAATTCGACTACGTTTATGCAGTTGAAACGTGGCCTTAAAACATCAACCGTAAATAAACTGGAGGCCTTTGAAGTGTATATCTATTGGAGTTATGGACATCGCATACCTCAAATAAAAAGTGCTACATAGAATAGGCAAGGAATGAGAACTTTTCAACTCAATGAAAGTTAGAATAACATCATGCCTGGACCTGAAGTACTACTACGCTCAATTACTAGTGAAAGGAAATATCGAAGAAAAGATAGAACAGGAAGGAAAATACTTTCGAGGCTAAGAAACATCCGACAATGGACAGGGCTAAATTTTGAAAAGCTAATAAGAATATATGAAGACAGAGAAGAGTTTGCAATTGTAGTAATCAACCTTCATCGAGGATAGGGTACTTTAAAAAGAAGAAGAAGGAGGTTCTATAATCCCGTCTTTCTTCATTTGCCGAACAATCTTTTCAGTTTCCTCTATCTTCGCCTATGGTAATCGTTAAACTGTTTGATGAATTGGCTTTTCATTACCAGTATCGACTTTATGTTTGACAACGGTAATTCTCTCCGTCTTTCCACCTTTCTGTACGAAAATATCACGATACCGCCGAAAATATTCCCTTCGTTTTCTTTTCTCCGCCTGATTTAGAGAATTGCCATCAATTGCAATCATTACAAGCAATCATTAGGTCGAATTTGTCGTTGGCATTAACGGGTATTGTCATCTGCCGAATTATGGACGTCACTTGTACACAGGTGCCTATTTTGGCCTCTTTCTTGCTAATCACCGGCTAATTATTGGGAAGTTTTACAGGAGTTTCTTTAACAGAAATAACCAATTCTTTTTGTTTGTTTTTAGTGTTACAATTCCGTCACTGCCGGAATGGATGTCAGTTACTCTTTCGAAGGCCCATCTTACAGATTCCATTCCATCTTCTTTGACAAGTACTAAGAAACCAATCTTGTGACGTGAACTGCATTGTTTCTTCCACTTGACTCGTTGCTGAAGAAAAGAGATGCATTCTTTACACCATCGTGCCCAAAAAAATCGTACCATTTGGTGTACCCTTTGAAATCTGCTCAGTCTGTTTTTCATAACATCTAACATATTGATGTGAGGGATGATCCAGGAATTGATGTGAGGGATGATCCAACCAGAAAATGTACAGTTGTGACAGGAAATAGATCTGAAGGGTCTGAAACATAGGAAAAAGTGGTCTGTAATTAAAACATGCCTTAATTTTTCTCAAAATATTGAAGACCTCGTTCTAGAAGAGCACCGCATTGCTAGTGATTCATTTAAGATAGTATTTTTGTCGATTTTACCCCGGCTCCCTGATTCCTCCAAAGTGAGGCTAACGCAGAGGAATGACTTTCCAATCTGTACCATCAGAAGAAAGTACGTAAGTAAGAATTGTTAGCGTAAAGGAAGTTAAAAAATTCTATCGTAAAGAATAGAAGCGCATTTACCCATTTGAGAAGTAAAACGTCTTAAAGCAAAGGGTATATCCTTTGTGGTCAGACAAATATATATAGACTTCGGCAAATATGCATATTGCATATTTTGCATATCGTGCATATTTTATGCAAATATTTCATATTTTGGCATATTTGTATAAAAGTTTGCATAAAGTTCATAAAAGTTCAGATTTTTATACTTTATTTGAAAATTTTTAAACATACCAATTTATTTCAATTCTTGTATAAAATTTTGTAGTCATTTTAATCAAGAAATGATCTAAGTACGTAATCTCTACAGGTACAAAACATTTACAATTTCAAAGAAGATCAATTTAAGTAGCCCTCAACATTCTTAGAAAGTCTCGGTCACTGAGGCATTCAGTTATTGGATAATCGCTAAGGTTCGCTCATTTGCATTTTATGATCAATCCCCAAATCTATCTACAATTTATTGTATCTTAACAGCAGGTAAACGGCTAATAGTTTTGTTCCTAATTTAGGGATTTTCCAAAATCTCCCAGTTTATTGAATTAGGTACCTACCTAAACATTTCTAATTTGATGCTCAGATTTGTAAATCATTTTTGTTTTGATATGCAAAGCGTAAACACTCGTTGTGCGTAACAAAAAGGAAGATATAATGCCTAAAACAACCAGTGCTTCAACTTGGATTAAACCTTATAAAAAGCTGTCTATGGATATGGGAAAAATCTACTGTTCAGTCTGTGGCAAAATTGTAAGTATCTAATATTTTCTATTAAATATCTAATATTTCATACATACAGGGTGTTTCCAAATGACACTTACAACGTTTGACTGTAGATACTTCTCGAAAAATTGAACAAAACGATATAGTTAATGAGGGGTCAAACTTATTTACTTTTCGAGATACAGGGTGTTAAAATTAAAAAAAATTAAATTCTTTTAGTTAATAACAACAATAACTTTGAAACCAATAAACGTATTTACTTGAAATTTAGTACTCGTAGGTTGTTTTTAAATGAAAAATAGCTTCCTTTAGTGAGAAAAAATTGTCCATGGTACAATACAATGGTGTGTATTTAGAAAAATTTTTCACCTTTACTTTTTTTTATGAAGTCAGCTATTCTAAAACACAATTATTTTTATTGTAATTGAATTAACAAAAAAAAAACTTTTGTTGAATTTTAAAATAAGTTATATGATGTACTAATGGTTAGTAACAAAAACTAATTTGTGGATTAATACTGCATTTAAAACACTTAGCGAGTGTTTTTTGATTTACCAAAAAACACCTTGTATATTTTTATATTTTAAAGGTTGGGTTAAAATAAAGGTTTTTATTTTTATTTATAGATAGCATGTGAGAAGAAATTTCAGATAGACCAACATGTGAGAACTGCTTCACACATTGCAAAAAAAGGGAAAAATAGGAGGAAAACATCAAACTTCAATGGCTAAATGTTTCCAATCTACTTCAAAAAAATTAGATGAGCAAGAAACTTTTAATGAAGACTTGTGTCGCGCATTAGTGTCTGCAAACATACCGCTTTCAAAATTAGCAAATGTAAACTTTAGTTCGTTTCTAAAAAAATATTGCAAACTTAATGTTCCAAGTGATCGGTCTCTAAGAAGAAATAATGTGAACGGGCTATACTCGTCGGTGTTAATTAATATTAAGGAAGAAATTGCAGATAATTATTTTTACATATCTGTAGACGAAACCACTGATTCCTCAGGAAAGTATATTGCTCATTTATTGATTGGTGTTCTTAAAGAAGATACCTTACCAAAATCTCATCTTATTTTATGCCAGCAACTTGAGAAAACAAATGCTTTAACAATTTCGCGTTTTATACAAGAAACACTAGCAACTTTTTTTCTTCCGACAACTATTCCTTCTAATAAATTACTGCTTATTTTAACCGATGCTGCTCCTTATATGGTAAAAGCAGGACAAAATTTAAAAATATTTTTCCCAGATTTAATACATGTTACTTGTGTAGCGCATGGATTAAACGGAGTTGCAGAGGAAATACGAAAAAAGTTTCCTCTTGTAAATACCATGATATCCAGTGTCAAAAAAGTATTTCTTAAATCTCCTATAAGAATTCAACTTTCCTAGAAGAATTCAAGCAGCTAATTTTTATGCAGATCATTTTGTTAAAATAAAGAACATAATTGATACGTTAACAGATGAAAGTTCCCAATCTCTTTTGGATTCTAAACAAACTTTTCAGAGTAACTTGCTTCAACAAGAACTTTCATTTATAAAATCAAATTTTAGTTTGATTGGAATTTGCGTCATGTTGTCGGAACGTTAGAGGTAATATTGGAAAAGATATTTTAAAAAAATTTGAAGCTACTATGGAAAAAATAAAGGTTACCATATTCTTTCTGAAGTAGTCAGTGTTCTAGCTGGAAATATTTCGGAAACAATTAATTTAGAACCAAATGTTTTGGTTAGTTTGAAAAATGCTCCCGTTACATCAGTTGATGTTGAACGAAGTTTTTCCATATATAAATATATGTACTCAGACAGAAGCCACAAGTTTTTGTTAGAAAATTTTGAACACCACTTGGTCATTTATTGTTACCATAATTCTAAATAAGTTTATTCATACTTAAAAATGATGTAGTTACTTAAAATAAATGTAAATCTTAATGAATAGTAGAAAATATTTAGTTATGTACACTTTTTTTTTAAATAAAATTGTTACTATTTTACGATTTTTTTTTATTTATTTGTATGCATATTTTGTAAAATATTTGCATATTTTCGGGTAAACACGTGCATATTTATGCGAATATTCTCTACATTTTTATTTGCATATTTGCCGAAGTCTAAATATATATATATATATATATATATATATATATATAAAGTGCTACATAACCCTTAACCTTAACCATAACCCTAAAGAGTCCCGCATAATTAAGTCCCGAGTGGGTAAAAGTTCGTGAAGGAGTAAGACGTGAAGAATATAAGTTACGCATAAGTTTAGAGTTTTGGAGCTGCCTTGAAACATGTGACGCAGTTTCTAATAATATAGCTGTGGACTAGCATGTTGTAATTTGAAGTGTTCATGTCGTCCAAGTATGTCTGAGAATTATGTTTTAGTAGAATGACGATAGGATGCTTTCTATCATATGAGATATAAGCGTTTTGAAGTCTTACATAAGTCGTATTATATCTTTCTGACCAAGGAAAGGATTTACGGTGAGAAATTTTCTTTACGATCGACCTGGCCTTGTGTGAAATTACCAGAAAAAGACTTTTTAACAATCGGAACGTAATATATTGTTGTCTTTATTAATTCTAATTTATTGTCTTTATTATTTATTAAAGGTTTTATACTTATAACACTCACAAATTTATTAAAGTCTTTATTACTACTAATTTATTTTACACTTAATAATTATATAATTTATACATTTACATTTATAATACGTGCGTTACAATTCAAAACGCGAGCGCGAGCTTCTTTTGACTGATTTTGTTTACAACAAAATTTCTATTTAAATATAAACTGTCTCAAGTAAAAAAAGAATCCCATGGATGTTGACCTGAATTGCCTCGAATGAACTGGAACATAGACTGTTTTTTTATAGCAGCCTATTTCCAGAAAGTTTGATTGTTGTCTTTTATATCGGAGGGGGACCCATCGTGTCAGGTAGGTTTTACCTGGAATTTCTATCATCAGGTCAAATCTAGAACATATAAGAATTAAAATATTTACGAGACATATTTATCGTAACATTGCCCTCCTCTTAGAAGATGGTTCCTCTTGGAACCTTGTCGGAACTGGAACTGGAACGGCATGCTGGTATCGGCAACTGGACCATCATTTACAACTTCCAGTTGTATCAAAATGACAAGGGACGGTTTTCTCTCCGCATCAGTAACTATGCGGATTGCAACAGACTAACACCTGGACTTCGGTGTCTTTAAAGGTGTCCTCCACCATATTTCGGATAACCCTTCAATCTAATTGGCGGCTTTCCAACTTTGGCATGGTCGAACTCTGGTACGTACTCTCTTAATTGAAGTAATGCTTCCCATACTTCTCGATAGGTAGGTTGGTCACGGACAGTGTCTTTTGTTACCAGGTAGAAAAGGTAACGTGATGCATCTTGGAGTTTCAAGGCTTTTCCTGGAGCTGGCACTTGTCTTCTGGCAGTAGTGAAATCAGTAGAGCACTTCTATCAATACCTCTATGGAAGAAAGTTTTTAATCCGAACCGACCATGTCGCCCTTGAGTGGTTGATGCAGTTTAAGAATCCAGAGAAACCGTCATCATTTTTCAGGACTCGTTTGAGCAAGCCATCTTCCATGATAAATGAGTCCCACTGGGCCCAATACGTCTCTAAACTACTGAGCATAGGTTTGATATTTCCTGCCAAGGTGGCCGACGGTTTTCCTCTTTCCATTTTCTAATTTTCTGTACAACTGGGTCTCTCTCCTGTTCTTCCCTTATCTTGGTAGGCGTCCAGTCGTCGTTGACCATCGTCGTTCTTAGCACTGCTGCTTCCTTGGATTCCGTTTTGTTGCAGTGGGAACACTCTGCTGAGCATGGCCTTCTGGAAAGAGAATCAGCGTTTCGGCGGCTAACTCCGGCCCGGTGCTCAATCTTGAAATCGTATTCTTGGATTCGTTCGATCCACCTGGCTATCTGACCCTCTGAATTCTTAAACTGCATCAACCACTTAAAGGCAGCATGGTCGGTTCGGATTAAAAACTTTCTTCCATAGAGGTATTGATAGAAGTGCTCTACTGATTTCACTAGTGCTAGAAGTTCTCTTCTCGTGACGCAATAATTCCGCTCAGGTTTCGAAAGAACTTTACTAAAATATCCAAGAACTCGTTCCTGTCCTTGAATATGAGACAGCACTCCTCCAATTCCCACATTACTAGCATCTGTATCTAAGATGAACTCTCCTTCTGGCAGTGGATACCCTAAAATTGGTGCTGTGATTAAATGTTTTTTTAAGGTCTTAAAGGCATTTTGGCAGTCTGTATCCCAGCGGTATTTTCTTGCTTCCTCTGTAAGTCGCGTTAATGGTTTAGCGATAATTGCAAATTTCTTAATAAACCTCCGGTAATAAGTACATAGTCAAAGAAAACTTCTCACTTGATGTTTGTCAGTTGGTTCTGGCCATTCCTTAATGGAACTGATTTTTCCCTTATTCACGGCCACTCCTTCTTTACTGACTATATGGCCCAGATAATTGACTTTACCTTGAAATAGCTGGCACTTCTTGGGGTTTAACATGAATTGGGCAGCTTTAAGTCGATTAAAACGTTTTATAAATTCTTCAGATGGTCTTCAAATGTCTTCCCCAAGATGATTATGTCATCTAGATAAACCAGGCATGTTTTCCAAGATAACCCTATCAACACATTTTCCATAAGCCTCTCAAATGTCGCAGGAGCATTACAGAGTCCAAATTGCATAACGTTGAATTGCCACAATCCAGATACTGTGGTGAAGGCTGTTTTCTCTTTATCTACTGGGTCCATTTCTACCTGCCAGTATCCAGGCTTCAAATCCAAAGTAGAAAACAATTTACTTTCAGCCAATGTGTCCAACGTGTCGTCGATCCGAGGCAGAGGATAACTATCTTTCTTGGTAACATTGTTCAGCAAACGGTAATCCACACAAAACCTCGTCGTTCCGTCTTTCTTCTTAACCAGGACCACCGGAGAGACTAATGGCCTCGTAGAAGGTTCTATCACCCCGTCTTTCTTCATTTCCTGAACAATCGTTTCATCTTCCTCTCTTTTCGCCTGTGGTAATCATCGAGCTGTTTGACGAATTGGCTTAGCATTACCAGTATTAATGTTATGCTTAACAACGGTAGGTCTTCCCGTCTTTCCTTCTTTCGGTACGAAAATATCACGATACTGCCGAAGAAATTCCCTTAATTTCCTTTTCTCAACCTGATTTAGAGACTGTCCAGCAACTGCAACCATTTGGTCGAATTTGTCGTTGGAATTATCAGATGTTGTCGTCTGACGGATTATGGATGTCACAGGTACACAAGTTCCTACTTTTGTCCCTTTCTTGATGGCTACTGGGTAGTCATTGATATTGATAAGTCTCACAGGAATTTCTTCAGCCGAAGTCACCAATTCCTTTCCAATTATGATTCATCAGCCAACCTCGTCGTCATGGTTCCAAGGCTTCATCAGGTGTCCCTCCGTCCACAATTCCCTGTAGCCGCGCTACTATGATCGTTTCACTTCTCGTAGGCACTACTGTATCTTCTTTAACCACTGCTTGCATAGTGTTGTCATCTTCATCATACTTTTTTCCATTTTTGTGTGGATATTATTTGAATGTTTGTGCTCTTCCCTCCGTTAGTTCTTATTTTACTGAGGAACTTCCATGTTTCTGTACATTTTCTGCCTCCCAGGTAGGTATTAATTTCCTGGGACTTCTTATCCCACATTCCTCTTTTTGCTTTTACTGTTGTTCTTCTTGTTATTATTTTGAGTTCCAGGTATTCATCTCTATCTTTTTGTTGTTTATTGCTCAGCCATCTGATATATGCTTGCTTTTTCTGTTCTACGAGTGCTTCTATTTGTTTGTTCCACCATAGTTTTTCACTTTGTCTTTGAGTGTTAGAGCCGAGTGCTTCTTCTGCAGCTTTTTTAACGCTAACGACTACGTTTTTATATACGTCCCCTACTGTTGACGTTTCAGTTATATTCATTAGTTTGCTATCCAGTCTTTGTTGATGTAGTATTCTTGTACTCTCTTGGACCAAACTATCCAAATTATAACTTCTTTTTTCCAAAGTTTCTTCTTGTTGGGGTTGACAATTTGTTTGATTATGTGTTATTTTATATCTAAATGGACAGGTTACTTTTGATTTTACGACATAATGATCTGAACCACGCGTTATTCCTCTGTATGCTCTTATGTCCTGTACTTGCATATTAGTATTTTGTTTTATGATGACATAGTCTATAATTGATTTTAGATTTCTTGTAGTTAGGGTCCAGGTGTACTTGTGCACATCTCTATGTTTAAAAAATCCATTGGTTATTTTTCATTGATGGTTTTCACATATTTCAATTAGCCTCGCACCATTATCATTCTGTTTTATTTCTCCGCAGGGACCTACCACCTTATTGTACAGTACAGGTAGGATACAGGAATTAAACACTTTGGATCGCAGTCTTTGAGGTATATTTTTATTTTTAAGTACGTATGAGAATCTTCCGAATGCTGCCCATTCCATTTTTACACATCTGCTTATTTAGGTAGTCTGATTTTCTTTGCTTACCTTGACGACCCAGATATATAGATTCATCTACGTGTTCTATCTCTGTCCCTCGGATGTTTATCATAGGTTTGTCATCTTTGTTTGACATTAGTTTAGTTTTGCTGAAATTCATTTTCAGTCCTTTTTTAGGGATTCTGTGTGTAGCTCTTCAATCATTGTGTTCAGTGCATTCCACGTGTCGGCTATTAGTACTACATCATCTGCGTATCTAAGATGGTTCCAGTATCTTCCGTTAATAGGGATTCCCTTATTTTCCCGGTCTATTGACTTAAAGATATCTTCTATCTATCTTAAGCCACAGTAACAAATAAATTTCCTAAAGATATAAGACAATAAAATTGCTATAATGAAAATGGCACAAAAAATACGTAGGTAAATAAGTAAAGTGTTTCAGAATATATCTTTATTTGTTTATAAAGTGTACCCGAATCGCTAAAAGGCCGAATCGGTTTGTAAATATTACCCAAAAATTGTAAAATGTAAGAAAACATGTCAAAACTATCCAGAAAGGATGTAGAAAAGATTAGGTGTTGAATGTGTAATTACGAGTCACAAATTAACGAACCGTATTAGTTCTAAAAAAAGAACTTTTATAGAACTTTTTGTAGAAAATGTATGTAAATTATTCATTAGTTAAGTGTAAGTTATTAAATATATCCAAATAGGATGTAAAAAATATAAATTTTGAGTGGTGTAGTGGAAAAATGCAAGTAATATTTAATAAAATAAATAAAATTTGATAGATAGTCTTAATTGTAAAGAAATAAATAAAACAAGGTTCTGAAACTACTTTCTTGTGGCATGTCTAATTTAAATATTATGTTAATATGATATTAAACCACAATTATTGGTTGTAATGAAAATCTCATTTTAACTAACTAGTATTTAACATTTCGACCTCCACTCCGGAAATCGTTCTCAAAAAGATCATTTTAAAAAATCTAAAAAAATTTATAATCAAAGTTGTTTGTTATTAGGTTATGTCATTTCAAAATTGACATACTTCTGCTATACATACATCTATTATCTATTATACTATGTTTTTCTGCTTATGTGTTTCCTACACGTTTCTCTTAGTCAATTTAGATAGGGCTTTTTTGACTTTTCTCATTTTCACATCCGTTTATTTCATGATTATTGATGCACCTTTCCATTGTAGTCAATGTTCATTGTCCCATGTATGGGACTTCGTGTTTTGTTGTTTTCTTTCCTCAATCTTGTGGAATTCCTTGTTTATAGGTCACAATGGACCAATAGTAATTTTTAGTCCAAACGTTCGTTACCAGGTTTTTTTCTTTTTAAAATGCAATTTTACTGGAGCCGGTCCTACGGGCTCTCTCATATAGGGATTTGATAATTTCTTTTTTAATGTTGGCGATGTGATTGGATTGTTAATTTAAATTAAATTCAATTACCACCTGCAAACATCACCTACAATATTATACACAATATAGATGTAACACACAATATACAAAATATAATACACACTCAATTTTGAAAAAATAATAATATAAATCTCATGTAAAAAATGACAAAAGAAAAAGATACTTAACTTTGACCTTCGATTTCTAGTATTTCGAAACAGCAAGTATTCGGTGAAATACGGACCAAAATATGTTAGTAACGGTTCAGTGGAAAATGGATTTTTTAATTCTTCCAGTTACTGGTTGGTTTCAATGTTATTAGGACTTCCCGTGATTTAAATATAAAAACTTAATTGTTTGTAATAACGAAATAAATGAATTGTTACAATAGATTAAAAAACATTGTTGTTCGTTGGATGTCTTGGAACAGAGTTAGGTTCATTTCAGTTTAAAAATCCGTTTCAAACCCGGTTCAACATTTTCGCGCCAAACCGAATCGCTGGGAATCAAGTTTGGAAGACAACAGGCTATTGTCAGATATTTTATTTTGTGATATTAATTACTAGTACTATTATCACTTGTGTTACCAAGGAGTCAATGGAATGATGCACCATCCCACGTTCTACCTAAAGGCCCATTTTCACGCTACGTCTTATTGTACGTTTTGTTGGTCATATAAAACGTATGACAAAACGTACGTTTTGTCCAGTGTATACACACTACGTTTTTCCTTCTGACAAGACGTACGTTTTGCTGTTTACACGCCACGTTTTATTGTATAGGATTTGTCCTATCCAACAAAACGTACAATAAGATGTAGCGTGAAAAGAAGCTCATCCGTAACCACAACCGATGCGGTATAATTCAGGAGCAGGAGCTGAGCGCCGTACGATTGATATTAGTTTTTTTTTTTTAAATAATATAAATATTAGTTTAATAACCACATGAGTGCACGAGATGCAAAACTTGCTTAATGCATGTAAAGTCAATTTGAGAAAAGTGCAAAAAACGTTTTTTGCATTATATTTGTTAATAACCAATTAATGATGTTAGCGTGCCGTTAGAACATATACACCTCTAATAGTTTTTAACATATTTTAAAAAAATAGTGCAGATTTTTTTAATAAATGAAGAAAAAAGAATGCATTTAGCGAGTTTTGCACCAAAAAATGTTATATCAATAGTTTGGAACACATTGTATTCACAAAAAAATTAAACAGTTATTTACATATTACATTAAATTGGTAAATTAATATCGCAAGGTTTTAAACCACTGCAACCAGCTTCAACATCGTTTACAGAAGTCTGGTTTTCCACCCTTCGAGGGTTAACAAGATTTTCTTTAAAGAAAACCAAATCAGGATTTTCTTCCTAAGCGTTTCCATAATGTTTTTTGAGAAGACAAATTATTGTCGATTTATCGCCTTTGAGTTGGAAGTCTCAATAGGAAGTTGAGTAGGATTGATACGTGTCAACTTTATTCCTCTCTTAACAACAGACTTGGCTTCACCGACGTCAACACAATAATTGGGCTCACCTCGTATTAGTACATTGGTTTTCCCTTTAGTAAGCACAAACCTTTTAGCCTTATTAAACTGAAAGTGCCATAAGGATGGTGCTTTGGTGTTTACTTGTGCTTCATTCTTCCAGTCATACACTTGCCAATCTAAACCCAATTTTCTAATTATCGACTTATTTGCTATAATATCTTCGTAGTCAGAAGTTTTTAAAATAAAGGATTTCTTTTTTACCTCTCTTTCAATCATTCCGAATAACCTATCAGGTGGTATAAAAGAATGTCCCACTACGGGGAATATTATGTTAATGGTCTTTATGTTTGTGGGAACTTTCGTCATCAACCAAACAGAAAGCATGGTCATTATTATAATATTCTTATTTTGCCCCCCACATCCATCCAAAGTTAAACTTATTCAGTACATCCCAAACAGCTGAAGTTACCGAATTAGAATTTTTGGGAAAATCCACCTCCGTCCAAACATAAGAATAAACATTTTCTGGAATCAACTGTGCTGCTGATGATTCATGAATTACCGTAAAGTTGTAATAGTTAATTTGTTGACTAAAATAACTAGCTTGGTCTGGAAGCTTAGGCAAAGGCAATTTTTTCTGTCAATCAAACGAAAAAACCGCTGTATTTTCTAGCGGCTGCTTTAATAGGGCAAAAAATGCCTTTGCTATAAGTCTATGTATCCGTTGTTCGGTGATAATAATTTGCTTTTCTGAACTAGAAATATTTTTGTTTTTTAAGCAGGTTGAGCATAAATCAGTTTTTGGGCTGCCAAATCCGATGTTGTAATTAGAATTTATGTATGTCAAAAAACTGCCAATTTAACATATAGTTGGTTATCGCGAACTTTAGATTCGTATATTTTCCATAATTTTGTAAAATTAAGTTCACATGGTAAATAAAGACGAGTACTGATTTTACTTCTACAGTAATGGCTCTCTATGCATTGGAGAGATTCAATGAAATGTTTTATTGCTAACTTTTTATCATCGTTTTTTATTAAGGATGCGATCACCTCCTCTTGTTTCTCGTGGTATATTCCCTTCTAAAACAAAGTTTTTCATGACTCTCTCAATCCGATCTCTACTAAGGAATGTGATTTTTAAGAATGCCGTCTTACAAACACGGATTTTTTTAGCAGAAGTGGTTACATAATACAAAATGGATATTTTTTCCTTTTCCACTTTTGATCTTTTGCACTTCTAGCCTTCACAAGTTGCAATTATAAAAGTATCTTGTCTACATTTTTCCTTAGAAGCATACAGTTTTCTATGAAAATCTTGAATTTCGCTCATTGTTAAAGTGGCACAATAGTACGGCTTACCTGGCTGACCGTTATGTCCACAGGTCGGGTACTCCGGTAAATGTGTCGGAGTGTGCCTAAAATAACACAGTTTTAAAAAAATATTCTAACAAATTGATACCGTTTTTATTACCTCAATCTTTTGAGCTTTTGTCTTTTACTTTCCGTCGTAATTTTCGTTCTACACATGTTCTTTGGAGTAGGTTATATTGCAGAACTAACACTATCATTGGCTGCATAAATTTCACTGTCTATTTGCATTTTAATAATTTAAAAAACGGGAAACTTCCAGTTAAACAAACAATTTAGAATACCGCTAAAACGCGACTGAGTCAAACCACACCAGGAAACAAACAACATGCATGATGCCCTTCCCTAACCACGTGAGTAAAATCCGATGCTGTTATTGAGCGCCGTACAAATAGAGAGTTTTGCATCGCACGCATGAATGCATAAAGCGAGTTTTGCATCAAGTCATGATTTTTGGGACGGATTTTCGTGTGTTAAAAAGCTAGTTTTGCCCCAAATACTTGTGTAAAATAATAATTAAATATTGTACGAACAAGATGGCGTGCTTAACTACTTTTTTCAATTTTTGTCGATCAGCAAGTTTTGCATCTCGTGCACTCACATAAACTATTTTCGAACATGCTTCCATTCGTTTGATATTAGTTTTTTTTTAATATTTACTATTAATCAGTTTAGTTTACTAACTTCATGAAGTCTGTCCGAAGATGCTTAATCGAAAATATTATTATGTGTGTTGGTAGCACAATGAAGTCTTTTCGAATTATGCTTAATCGGAAATTATAATGATCAAAACAAGAACAGATGGTAAAAAAGTAAACGTTTTGGTAGGATAAGGTCAAGTAAAGGAATGATGATCCTATAAGTAGTTTTTGTAATTGTGATGATATTTTTGAAGATAAAAACAATATTACAAAATTATTAAAACAAACAATAGTTGCCGGTATTACCCTTAGTTGGTGGAGTAAACGTGGCCGGCGGGTGCTATTACTTCAGATCAGAATACATTCGAAAACATTTCGGTAAGTACAACTTACTGAAAAATATCGCAAATATCTTTTTTGTTTAAGTGAGAGTCCAGCAATTCACGCATCTTAACCATAGTTCTAGAGTTCTTCCAAATTCTCCATAGATTATGCATATATATTTAATTAAGTATATCCCAATTTCTGTACTTTCTACAGAATATCCCAATACGATCTTGAAAACAGACAATCCAAGGAAATGTAGAAGGCAAAAGTAGTCGAGGTAGATCTGCCACATGATACATGGACCGTATTATTGCTAGAATGTCAGAAGATAGAAAAACGTAGAGGAACATTGAAAATCAGCTAATAGCTTCATGATATCACGATACCTGCATCAGGTTAACAACTAAGACGAAGATATTCAAATATTTCTGACATCTGAGATCTGAGTCACAGACATCTGAGTCAGGTGATGTTAGAACTTCTTTAATTTATTCCTTCGGATGCAGATTTAACACATTGTTGAAAGGATACATTTATTGGTAATACAGCTACCTTACTCGTGACAAAATACTGATATCGACTGCCGTTACTGCGGACCTGACGCTGATAAATAATGAATATAGCAGTGATTCACTTCAAATGCAAAATGTCCAATTTATATCTAACAAACTGGGTTATTATTTTAGACCCATATTTCTGCTTTATCAGATTTGAATTAGGTAATCCTATGTAACCGTGAAATATTTCGTAAATAATTTACCTAAACAATTATTTTATAACAAAAAAATTATCTAAAATTCCCTACTCCCGATAAGATCTGTAAATAATGTTAGTATTACTTTATTTCGTGGATCTCCACAGTTGTATACTGTAAGTGCACATTGATTTGTTTATAAAGTAATGTTTTGTTATACGTGGACCTATAAAATTTATTCCAATTAGCCAGTACAACTTTAACGTCTAACGTCTTAACATCGTCTATTTTCTTTTTCACGCGCACTTTCCAACGAAATTTTGTGTCCAAAGATATTTTGTTTCGTTTGTTAAGTTTTATTCCCATTTATTGATCTAGTCTTGGTCAATAACTATATGTGTAACAATATAATAACCACTGTATAACAGTGGCCGAGTTATTACCTTGATCATTGGGTGTTAATTGTTCAACAATAAAATGACACCTTAGTCGTATAACTATAAAAAGACACTTGAGATGCCAATTTTACTGTTAAGTCTTCGACTAGCTCTGCCTCAGGCACAGTATAAAGAGGTCCTCAGGTGTAGGTACGTCTTATATAATGAAAAATTTACCTGGGATAAATAAAAGATTATACTAACTAATTATATTTATTAAACATAACGATAATTTAGTTAAATAAACAGTAAATATTGCTGTACGGTCAAAGAAATTAAAATGTTAAATGACACTTATGCGAGATATTGTTCGTCGAATTATGAATTTTGAACTGGTGACCTATTTCCGGAAAACACGCTGAATAAGTTCGGCACAGCAAATTAATAATAAATTTAGTTAATAATTAAACTGAGAAGATAAAATGGTAATTGTATACCTACGTAACTATTACTACGCTCGATGCATAAACATTAGAAATGGCCGAAAACTGTTTCGAGATTTCGAAGTAAGGGAAGGCTTTTAGTGTAAGAGAGACAAGAGACCGGCTTTGTTTTCATCCCCATCCGTGCTGTTTACTGGGTGAGAAGTGACACTGGTGGACGCCATGGGTGGACGCCTTGCGAAAATAACGGAACTAATGATAATTATCAGTTTTCGACAAAGGTTAAAATTACTATAGGGCTATTAAAAATTAGTGGTTAATGAGTAAATATGTAGGGTGAAGGGAGTTGTATTGTTTAATGCCACATCATAAAAAAAATTATCAAATTTTTTTTAAAATGTGGACCACCCTTATCACTTGGCGTATATATGATACCATTCAGATGAGAGAGAACCTTTACCATGGGGCCAAATGACAAAGGTGTCATCAACGTAACGTAACCAGCAGGTGGGTGTAAGATTTGATGAGAACAGGGCTACTGTTTCGAAATGTTCCATGTAGATATCAGCTATTACGGAAGATAGGGGGATCCCGTTGGGGCACCTTTTATCATTGACGATAGAAATGATTTTGGAATGAAAAATATGTATAAGACATGCAGTGTTTTATAAGAGATAATGTGTCTTGGGGGATTTGATGTTTGAAGTCTAAAATGGATTTATATACATACATTCATGGTGTTTAAAAATGGAAGAAGAGGAAGAGAAATTTACTCCAAAGAGAAAGAACTGAAGGAGAAGCGTAACTAAGAAGAAGCAGAGGAAAACGAGGAGAGGCTTAAAAAGTAAATAGTTTACAAAATAAAGTTACAGTAACTAATGTCACATCAGAATAGCCTCATGATCTTCCATAGTTGAACCAGGCTCTATTGAAACTAGCTAAATTTTAAAACACTCCATTCGATGGTCAAACAGTATGGGATACCCGTTTTCAATTCGAAGCTCAGGCTAGAGCAAATGTCTAGCCTGAGAAAGGAATAGCAGCTTGCTTGACAGTGTCGCTTCGAGGACTGGAACCGTCTTGCAATTTCTTCCCTGGGATGCACCTAGTTCTACCTCTCTTGTTCAAGCTTTAGAGGCGACATATGGCCAGCAGCATCTAAAGCTTGTTTTTCGAAGTTAGCTGAAAGTTCGATATCAAAAACATATGAAAGCCTGCTAGAATTTGAAGCCGATATTAAAATATTAGTGAATCCCAAGCTAAGTGAATCCACTGTAGCAGGAACATCAACGAATGTGGCATTTTGTAAAAGATCGGGCCAAATGCACTTTTGTATAGTACCCTCTGCTTGAATATTGTTCTTGTTTAATTCTAAAGAATCTGCTTGATAAATCTAAATGCAAAATGTGATTGTATTGTTTCAGTAAATAAGATTTTAACTTATATATTAATGCATTACGCCGTACATACATTAATATTTTCTCCTAAAGACACAGACACAGACATTTTCTATGACACAGACTAGTTTATGCTAGCTTCTCTATCTAATATTGTTTTAGTAATTAATGTCGAATCTTAACAAATAACCTCACCGTCTTGCATAGTTCAACTAGGCACAATTAAAACTAGCAAATTTTTTAAACCACCCTATACGTTTCCTATCCGTTTTAATTTTTCTGATAAATCTTTTACATATATTGTATTTTTTTCTCTCTCCGGTTGCCGAAAAGAATGTAGAGCGTTAGAATAATTTTAATAATTTTAAACTGTTTGTCCTTGTGTTAATGTAGTGTTATGTACAATTTATATCCTTTCATGTGTATTATATTCTACGCTTGCTGGATAGCCCAAATTTGACGAAATGCCCCTGATGATGCTGTAGATAGCGAAAGTACTTGGGCAAAATTTGATTAAACTTGTGCTCGATATTTGCCTTAATTTTTTTAAGTTCATTTATTCGAGCATTCAACCTCATATCAATTATATATTGTTTGTTTATAAATGAGAATGGATAATTATTTTTTGTTAAAATCTTTGTTAGCGGGTATTTTACCTGAAATGAATTTCGTTTGATTTGGGTTCTATATACCCATATAGTTGGTATGTATTGATTTTCTGGAGGCTTTAGTTAATTTTCCTATGATATATCAATGGTAGTGAGTTGTTACTCAATGACGTATAATAAATAGACCCCGCATCCTTGTATACTTGATATACAATCGGTTGTTCTAAAGAACTAGTTGAATTTATAATATTTACTAAATCACTGGTGTGCTCGTTTATTTTATAATGAGTTCAGAAGATTCAGAAAACAAACTAGAAATGCCCACAAGAAGGAATTTAAAGAGAACAGCTATACTATATCCAAAAGGCTTATCAAAAAATTAAAAAGAATAGAAAATAAATAAACCATCAAAATATTTAAAACAATCACCAGACTGAAATCTATTCTTTCCAAAATCAAAAACAATGTTTATCTGCGAAAAACTGGACATTAAAATAAATGAGCATGAGATATACATTAGAAACAAAGAGTTTGGGAGCGGCGGGCGAACTTTCGACACCAAATTGTCTTTGTACCTGGGGTAATCGAAGGGTCAAATTTTATTATAGGAAATTTCGACACCGCGGCATAAAGCAGGTAGGTAGATAATTAGCGGCGATGGACATTTGCACCCAAGCAGGACAAGCGGGTTTTCCCAATATTTATTGTTACGGCGGGGGGCGTGGCACTTGCGTACTTGTGACTAAATTATTTCAGTTGTAATTTATTTCTTGTTTGACGTTGACTTATGCACGTATACGGATATTTAAAAAATAAGTTTGATAAAAAGTTCCCGTGGTCGAGATTTATTAGTGGTAGAGCATCATTCGTTCTCGAAACAGAAAGTGTTAAAAAGTGCGAGATATTTTGGCGCTGCATCCAAAGAAACACTAAGTGTTCCGCAAAAGTGTTTACAATAGGCTGTGAGGACCTCACCATCACAAGAAGTGATATGGTACATAATCATGAAGCCGATCCAAAAAAGCTTGAATTAAAGATGGTAACCAATGCATGTAAAAGAAAAGCCCAAGAGGACATATCGGAAAAGCCTGCCAAAATTACAAGAACTGCTGTTGCTGAGTGTGATGCCAATTTGCTAACGGTTCCTGACATAGGTAGCATAAGAAAGAACATTTACGACTGTTACCAGGTCCGTTACCAAGAAGCATATCAGAAGTCCATAACGCGGTTAGTAATTATTCTCCTAAAACCTGTCGCAATGAAAGTTTTTTGTTTTTAAATCATCCTGAATTAAATGTAATTGTATTTTCATGCGAGACAAATATTCGTTTGTTGTGTAAATTAAAAACTTTGTATATGGATGGTACATTTTCATACAGTACCAAATATTTTCTACAATTATTTACTATAAATGGCTTGAGAAATGGACATTATGTTCCTTTAGCATACTGTCATACAAAAATTTATTTTCTTTATTAAGGTCTAAACTTTTGAAACATTTCAATTATCATTAGAACCAACTGAAATATTTGTGGACTTTGAAAAAGCAATTCATTGTGCTTTATTGTATATGTGGCCCAATGCAAAAATTAGTGGATGCCGTTTTCACTTCCACCAAAAATGGTTTAAAAAAATTCAGTCTTTGGGTTTGGTACAAGAATATAAGGATACAAATTCAGAAATTGGAAAATGGTTAGGGCATACGTTTGGTTTAACTTATTTAAATCCAGCAGAAGTTGAAGAATGCTTACTTTATGATTTAATGCCATATATTAAATATAAGCCTCAGAGACAAAATTCCTAACACCGAAATACGTCGAAGAACTAAAGTAACCGACATCATAGGAAAAATAGCGACATTGAGATGGCAATGGGTAGCACATGTAGCAAGACAAGACACCAACAGATGGTCTCATAAAGTGACATTCTGGAGACCTCGAGAAACAAAAAGAAGCGTGGGAAGACCTAAAAAGAGATGGATAGACGATATAACTGCTGTAGCTGGAAAGCAGTGGATGAGAATTGCAAAAGATAGGGAAGCGTGGAAGCAATTGGAGGAGGCCTATGTCCAACATTGGATAAATGAAGGCTGAAGAAGAAGAGAAGAAGACACCTATAAACGCAACAATTGATATATATGCAGATTATTTACTGGAAAATTACATTTTCGATAGCGCTCTATTTCCACCACACATATGTTCTAATCAGAATCCGTCTATTGCGAGGACCACAAATGCCTGGGAATCCTTTCATTCGAGATTTAATTCTTCTTTTTATTCAACACATCCTTCTATTTTTATTTTTATTGAAAAGTTAAAAGAATTTCAAGTAGACACTTATGTCAAAATATATATTACATATACCAGCAAAAATCAAAGATACTACTGTTAAGGCTAAATTGGCATTTTTGGAGAAAATGATGGATAAACTACGATTCCAACAAATACGTAGGTTAGATTTTATAAAAGCTGTATCTTATCATTCCTATAATAGCAAATAAATCATTGTATACAAGTATATTAACGGTAAAATGTACAAAAATTAGGTACTATTTGTATTATATTTAGATATTATTACAGTTATAAAGAAATAAAATGCACATTACTTTTATTAAAATAAATAAATAAATTAATTATGGTATTTTATTTATGTCGCAGCTATATTTATTTGGTGTCGAATATACCTGTAAGATAAAAACGGGAATTGGGGCTGGTGTCGAAAATTGCCATTAAATTTTAGTGGCTACCTGCTTAGTGTCGAAATTTCCTACGCCCTTTGGGAGATCTGAGATATGCAAACATGCGTGGGATAATGAGTACTGAATCCGATGGAAAGATGTATCAATAGTCATGAACGAAACAACAAAAATGGAAAATTCGAAGAAGCAACCTTCATCCATAATAAATGAAGAAAAATATGTTGCAAACCTCTCAAAAGAATGCAGCAAGATCCTAATATTAATACTGAAAGAAGAAGCAATAAGAATATGCCAATACCAGAGATATCTATCACTGGCCAATACTAACGAGTTAATAGTAAGTTAGAGACGCATCATCTATAATCAACTACAACAATCACTAAAATATCAAAACATGGTTAATGCCTATTAAGATCGAGGCCAAGTAAGCAACTGTCAAATTTGGTATTAATGACCACCGACAATTATAAATATTTTTAATTTTCTAATATTATATTATTTATCTATGTTTATAATTCAAGATTCATAAATTTTATTTCAGAATTTTTTGAAAATAATTTCCGCATTGGAAATTTAATCGGTTAACACATGTAAAATATAATTCTTATTATAATAACTTATGGCTTAATCTCACACAAAATAATATCTAAATTCTAAATTTCCAAAGTAGTGTGACCGTCGTATTATCTATAATAGTTTCAATTGACTTATACTTACTGATGTCACAATATGCCTATACATACGTTGCAATTATATGAATTCAAAGATAACCATTATACATTATCAATTCCGAGTAGTAGTAAACCTTAAGTAGTTCCAAAAACTATTAATAAGGAGAGATTACATAAATAACAATAGTTTGATATTAATAAAAAATGTGTACAAGAGAAATAGGTGATTCACAATAATTCGCAAGAAATTGAACAAGGAATTATGATCAGAAGAGAAATATTTCCTGGAATATATAATACAGTAAACATTAAAGTCTAGCAGATCACTTAATAGAATGCTAAATAAAACTGAATATTGAAATCTTTAAAATCATGAAAAATATGATCACTAACAAAACTAAAGAACAAAAAACTCTCTGAGTGAACGGTAGACCAAATGTAAGACTATCTTTGTCTTGAGCTATTCTGAACGGTTGTTTGACTCTCTGTATCCTGATCCATTATCCATTCACTAATATTCTTCAACCATGAAGCTTGTTTTCTACCAATTCGACAATAAATGCATTTACGACAGTGTACAGCATAGGAGCATAATTGTTAGCGTCTACGTTTGAATTGGCAACCAACAGAGCGTTATGACTTCAAATCAAACACCAAATACCAACAAATATCTCCTATTAAAAAATCTGTTGTCTATGAAATATTTGTTGGAATTTTGTGTTTGATTTTGCATTCAGCCCCAGCGTCTAATGAAGCCATGGGAGGCTGACATGACGTTATAACGCTGTGTTGATTACCAATACAAATGCAGAGATGGACAAATTGTGCTCCTACGCTATATACTGTCTTAAATGTATCAAAGCGATTTTGCTAGAAAATATAAACAAGTGATTAAAATGTTTAAAGTTAGCTCAAGTTGTATTAGAAACTTTGTAAAAGCAACTTAAGATGTTAAGTACTGCGTGGGCTTGACTACACATGGATGCTCTGTAATAATTTCTGAAACTGTTGGTGCAGTAATTATTTTCAAAAATGAAGCTATTAATGCTGTTTATTCACCACTCTTTAATCATATTTTAAATCTTTCAGTTGATAAATCTTCGTCAGTAAATCTGTGAGAAATAGAGTTGGAACGATAAAAGAAGTAATTTCTTTTTTTAAGCGATCGTCAAAACGCAATGCAAATCTTAAAAATATGATTTTATATCAGCTTAGTGGTTTGTGCGAGACGAGATATGTTGAGAGTTCATCAATTTCGAGAATCTCAGCCAATATTTTACGAATGCCTTGACGCTATATCTTCATGGAGTGACTAATTGACTGCTGCAAAGGTAAATATTAAAACCTGCTATATCTGAAACTGACTTTCTTGTGACGACTATCTGCTTACCACTACTTTCTTGCACTTTGCCCTTGTGCTTTTTTTTTTCAAAAATCAAAAACTAATTTAAAATTAGCACGCTCAAAAAATGTAATGAAATGTTTTCAATTTTTTATGATGAAATTTGTTACGTTGCGGATGAACTCGGTATACAAATTAGCGTAAAAACAGCGAAATGGGACAAATTCGATCTATATACATTCCAATAATTGATAACATTATAGAAGATTTAAACACTAGTATTCCTGAAGAAACGTTAAATTTATAAAAATTTATATAGTTTCTCAATTTTATTTCATGAGTCATTAGAAAAATCGGATGAAGAGTCAATAGATCATGCTGCTCATATTCTTGCTGATAAATATTGTGTTTTTTTAATTAAAATTAAATTTCTGTATATAAAACTCCAGAGTAGAATATGAATTGTGGGAAGCAAATGGCAAAGAGAACAATACGACCGACGACGTTTCCTATGATAGTGTGTAAAACTATTTCGGTCATTCGTCAGAGATTTCATACGAACAAGCTGAATTTTGCCGAGAATGTCATATTTGTGATCCCAAAAAATTTTTAGAAAGTGGGAAATGGAAAAAATCGATTTACCAAGAATCTGTACGCCGTAGAAAAAAAAATATTTGAATAAAAAATGTAGCCGAGATTATTTTGTTATAATACGTTAGAAGTGACCGGCGATTTTTAAAGTCAGTTATGCGTGCGAAATAAATTTTAAGTAAAATTTATATCAATTCAACCCTGTTTCAAAGGTGAATAATGCAACTTTTTTAAGCACTTTTTGTATTCAAAGGTTTTGATAATTGTAAACGATGTTAGAATCCGTCTATTAAGTTTCTCCATTATTTCTCTATAAAATAATACGGATCCATCGATAATTCTTTGCCTTGGCTCTGCAAAATTTGATGGTTTTGTTTTATAAATTGTAATTTTTAATTATCCCCAATAAAAATAAGCTTTAGGATTCAGATCGGGTGAACGAGGAGGCCATTGAATATTACATAACCAACCAATACATGGTCCAAGAAATATCTGAACTAAATAACGCCGGACATTTACAACAAAATGAGCTGGATTTTTTCCGAGATTTTCATTTCTTAGTAATATTTCGTAATATTATTGTTTATTAAATTTGTTTTAATAAAAACATAGCCCAATTAACTGAGTACACACTATACCCGACCATACATTTAGTTTTTTTTATCTTTGAGTATTGTTTTCACGTATCCATTGTGAATTTAAATCACTCAAATACCTTAAATTTACATTCCCACACAGTGTAAATATTTCTTCATCAGAAAAACTAATTTTGTTAACGAAGTTTTCGTCAGTTACAATAGTCACCATTACTTCCGCGAAAATTTAAAATTTGTAGTGTATACAATATCGACACATTACTATAAGTTGATGTAATTATTTATTGTATGTTGAAAATAACTATTACATGTTGAAAATAACTATAACTACGAAATTTAAATGTGAAAAAAACAATCTAATTAAAATATCAAGATGAATTTGTGAATAAATATAGAAAAATGCCATCACGTAGTACGTCAGATTTCAATGAAAAATAGGGGTAGGGCATATTATTATGTGATATTTTATAAAAATTATAAATCTAATGATTTTGGGAATTCACCAAAGTTGTTTATACGTTGAAAAATGTGACACACATGCATTGAATGCGTAACAATTCATCAATTTAGTAATAGTTACCAATACCAAACAACAAAAAAATATTTTTTGTGTTCACTATTTGATATAAGATACCAAACAACAACAAAATATTTTTGTGGTCTGGTATAAGATGATGAAACTTATCTCGGACGTAAAAAGTTTAAGGAATTTATATGTAATACACAGTAAATTAAGTGTGACAATCACAAAAAAAGTGACAGCTGTTATAAGAAAGCCAACCTGGCAAATAAGGATAAGATTATCTCATTAATTGTTTAAAGACCCTAACAGTTAGGAAGGAAGATGGAACGAAAAAAGTACACCCAATATCAAATTCCCAAAACAACAGGTATAACATTCATTATATAATATAAGAGAGATAAATTTCACTGAGATGGTCAATATCATTAGGCCTGTTCATAGTTTAAGGTTGTTTAAGAATGTGACACATTTCAAGGAAAGTTCTTTAAAAAAAAATATTTATAAGACAATTCACAGTTCCGACAAGGAACCCTATAGACTACATTGGGTTTTTCTTGTTTCGACAAATGAGAGTTAGTTTTGGAGAATAATTTTCCTATGGACCTAACATTCTTTATTTCAATTCTGACAGGCACAATCCGAAGAAGCCTCGAAATGTAAGTAAATTGCGGAAAAATGGTAGAGAGCGATAAATGTTAAGAGTCGTGGGAGAATTCTGAGAGATAACTCCTTTTGGACTATTTGAATTTAATAACAAAGCATCTGATTCTTCAAGTTCAACCAAAGTATCTCTGGTATGAAACAGTAAACAAATATTTATTTACGAGACGTAGAGAATATGAATTCTGTAACAGAATAGTCTTTGACATTAAGAGGGAATCCATTCTATAAAAGCCATGTGTGAGTCTGTGAACTCTAAAACTAAGACATTCGTGTAGGTGATGTTTGAACCCCGTAAGATGAAATGAGTAGTAATTCAAAAAACGATTACTGGCTATATCTTTCTTATACCGAAGGTCCTTAAAAACTGATCACATCCTCGATGTACACGCATGTCCAGGAAGGGAATACTATTATTGTTTATTTCAAGTTCATATGTAAACTGTACGTGGAGATCATAGGAATTAAAAATTGCTAAGGTGGTTTGGACTTTATCAGGTGGCACAGCCAAACACAGGTTGTCTACATACCTCTTGACAAAAGGATATACAAATTCAAAAGTTTAAGTCTATTCTAGATCATAGATACAGATGACCACATCGGGGTTCTAAACCCAGGTGGCTTTGTTGACCAATTTTTTGTTTTACCTCACATGTAAGTCACGAAACGTTTCCGCTAATAAATGAAGTAGTTAGCATCTTAAGTTGTTTTTTCTTTTCTCGTCTTATTTGACTGAGATCTTTAAGACTACGGTGTAAAAGGAATTTAACCCCATTACATTGTTTTTCACTGTCCTGTCTTATTGATTTGGACAGTCGTTGCTCCTTATGTATTATATCGACGCATGAAAGGCAAAGCTTCCTAACCGACACGATTTTACGAGTTATATATATATATATATATATATATATATTTATATATATATATTATATATACCATTCGACTCGCCATAAAAATCCGCGTCGATTGGTCTGGGTCTCGTAGCGCTGCGTTGAGATTTGTTGTCGCTTATAGTATAGTTTAAACAGGATCCTATTGTGTTATCCCGTGGGAACTTTATTGCTAAAATGTAAAACCCATTTTTTTTGGTTTTTAATATCTTTGTAAGGCAAAATCACTTGGTCGTCCAAAAATCGTAGTGGGAGGGGGGTGGTGGGGAGCCTTACAAAAAAAATGCAATTATTTTTTTTCATCGTTTTTCGGATGTACAATATCCGAACATTTATTCATCAAATTTGCATACCCATCTGGACATTAGAAATATTTTTATTTTATTTATAAAAATACGTCAAACCATTGTTGTATATGGAGCGCCTTCATACAAAATCACTTGTTCTGAAAACTCATATTTTTAAAATCTTTTACCTCGCTCTACCTCGAAAAATATTGGGTTTAGCAAATAATTACTTTCTATAAACATTATAGACCAAAAATCAAAGAACACGTGGGTTTTTTTAGAATTTCGATTGGATACTTAGTTTAAGAAAGAATTAAATAAATCGAACGGCATGTCACGACGGACAGAGCTGAACGCCGAGATGCGAGGAAGGGCGAGATTTCTAATCTGAAGTCAAAGCAAATCGACTCTAGTGATGGCGATGTTGTTAGGGTCGATTTTACATTGAAACGCTGTTGTGTTGTATATTCTATTGCGAAAGTGCATCATTGTGCATTATTTTATACTAATAGCGCGAAATCCACTGAGCTGAGATTTTTTATATTAAAAGTTTTAAATTATTAAAAGTTATTAATTACTTAATAATAATAATAATAAGTACTTAATATTAAAGTAAATATTTCCTTTTCAGTTTGTTGAAGGACGCGGAAACTGGAGAATACATTTTTGTTCTAGTTTTCGAAAAATGCATCCTCACTTCTTTGCATTTGGCCAGGTGAACTATTCTTTTTGGGGAACATTATATTTGTTGGACATGTATAAATTTGCTGATAAGTATCCAAAATTTCATGAAGACTTTATTAGAGGAAATTTTGTTGTGAAAAGTTTGAACAGAAACTTTTACCAACTATTTGTAGATACAGCTTTAAACATATAAATACAAACTCAAAAAATGCAGGAGAAATCCTGTGATTTACTAAAACCAGCACCAAACTAGACGAATGATTTTTAAGCTATAATATGATTGGCATGATGGTAGATGATCTTTCGTGCATCATGAGACCTAAGCAACCACTCAAGTCAAAACGTAGAAAGTAGAAAAAAACGGATGAAAATTGATGAATATTCTGTACAAAAACTACATGGTCAGTTTTTACGATTTAATGTATTTTTAAAAAGCGTAGATCGTCTTCTCGTAATTTCAGCTAATGAGATTGCATCGCCAAATGTTCAAACAACCTTACTAAATATACAAAAAAAAATGAAAAAGAGAGCCTAGCGAAATGTATTGTTACTGTTGGAACTCCCAATTTTTATCAGCATAGAAAAGAGAATAATCTTCCAAGACTTCGTCGCGCAGGTACCTATAAAACTGTCTCTGAAAAGAAGAAAATTATTCAAGATGAGCAAGAATTTTTACAAAAAATACTAGCAACCAAGGCAATTGAAAGAGACATAAATATTATGAGGATATTTTCAGATATGAATTGACAGCATATCCAATGTCACTTGTACCAGCAGGAGTTTTATCGATACCATAAAATAAATCTGCATTAGGTTCTATAATAGAACAGTTTACAGTTGTTACAAAATCACAAAACGTGTCACATTTTTGATGGTATGGGATTGATTCAAGTAGTTGGCAAACCATCAAATGCCAAAACATTTGACGACTATGCAAGAATTTTGAAATCAATAGTGTTCAAGAACCCCTACAACGTTAAAAGGATCGATTTTGTTTTGGATCACTACAAGGAATGTTCCATAAAAAACTGCACGAGACAAAAGAGAGGCGCCAAAATTAAATCAACACAACGGTTAATTAAAGGTCCGGATACAGTATTACCTCAAAAATGGAATTCATTTATTAATTGAGTTTTTAATAAAAACCAGCTTGCACACTTCGTAAGCAATCAGCTAGTTAAATATTCCTTAACAAATTGTACCGCTCACTTCGTATCCAGCAGAGGATTTTGCGACGTTTTACATTACAAAACAAATTTTGGTTTAAATTCTGAAATATTAGTCTCATCACATAAAGAGGCAGATACCAGAATAATATTACACATTCTGTCAGCAAAAATGGAGGGATATACAAAATGTATAGTCGACTGTAAAGTTACCGATGTGCCCATTTTAAAGACCTTTCAACTCCAGAAGTTTAGATAAGGGTTGGAACAAAGGACAACGAAATATTTAGAGGTATCCACGAACTCTCTATGGATTACTCCCTAAGGAAATGTTGACCAGCCTTTCATATTGGAAGGTATTTCTATTAAATTATAGTCTCCTATCTAGAGTGGGAAGTAAAGAATATTTGAGCAAAGATGTTTTCGATGATATGATATTGTTAAATCTGTTATTCTTCTTTATACACCTAACGACAATATTAAGTGTATTAATACTCTAAGAGGTATTTTGGCCACTACGAAACCTAGTCATAAACTGCCTCCTACTCTAGACAGTCTGAGGCAACACTGCCTTCGTATACACTTCCAGACGAAAATATCGCTATGTAGTGCGACACCAAGACCATGTCTGCCAAATCCGTTGCTAAGTGGCTGGAGTAAACAAAATGGAGAGCTGGTACCAGTTTTAAACACGGAACCCATGTTGACGAAAGATTCGTCAACTATTCTGAATAGTTGTAAATTTAAAAAAGGTGAATCAATTTTTGCCTTTTTATGTGAAGAATAATTATATTAGCTTTTTTTTAATAATTTTCAGACTGTACAGGGCCCAATGCTCGTGTAAAAGGAAGCAGATCAAATGCATTGGTTCTTGTAAATGTGTGGCCCAGGCGAAATGTGGCAATAAAGGTAATATACGTGAAACAATTTTAACCGTAGAAGATGTTAGTTCTGAGAATACTGAAGAGTCTGACTTAGAATAAGATAATTTATGCCAATCATATTGTAGCTTAAAAACCATTCGTCTAGTTTTGTGCTGGTTTTAGTATATCACACGATTTCTCCTGCATCTTTTAAGTTTGTATTTATATGTTTAAAGCTATATCTACAAATAGTTGGTACAAGTTTCTGTTCAAACTTTTCACAACAAAATTTCCTCTAATAAAGTCTTCATGAAATTCTGGATACTTATCAGCAAATTTGTACATGTCCAACAAATATAATGTTCCCCAAAAAGAATAGTTCACATGGCCAAATGCAAAGAAGTAAGGATGCATTTTTCGAAAACTAGAACAAAAATGTATTCTCCAGTTTCCGCGTCCTTCAACAAACTGAAAAGGAAATGGACTTTATGGAAAAAAACATGCCTTAATCTGATTTTTGACTCAAGTTCACTGTCAGACCTGCTGCTTTTCGTTAAATCCGTTTCTAGATGAAAAAAATATTTACTTTAATATTAAGTAGATATTTAATATTTTTATTATAGCAATAAGCTAATTAATAACTTTTAATAATTTAAAACTTTTAATATAAAAAATCTCAGCTCAGTGGATTTCGCGCTATTAGTATAAAATAATGCACAATGATGCACTTTCGCAATAGAATATACAACACAACAGCGTTTCAATGTAAAATCGACCCTAACAACATCGCCATCACTAGAGTCGATTTGCTTTGACTTCAGATTAGAAATCTCGCCCTTCCTCGCATCTCGGCGTTCAGCTCTGTCCGTCGTGACATGCCGTTCGATTTATTTAATTCTTTCTTAAACTAAGTATCCAATCGAAATTCTAAAAAAACCCACGTGTTCTTTGATTTTTGGTCTATAATGTTTATAGAAAGTAATTTTTTGCTAAACCCAATATTTTTCGAGGTAGAGCGAGGTAAAAGATTTTAAAAATATGGGTTTTCAGAACAAGTGATTTTGTATGAAGGCGCTCCATATACAACAATGGTTTGACGTATTTTTATAAATAAAATAAAAATATTTCTAATGTCCAGATCAACATACAAATTTGAGGAATGAATTTTCGGTTATCGTAGATCCGAAAAATAACGAAAAAAAAAATTAGCACTTTTTTTTGTAAGGCTCCCCACCACTCCCCTCCCGCTACGATTTTTGGACGACCAAGTGATTTTGCATTAGAAAGATATTAGAAACGAAAAAAAATAGGTTTTACATTTTAGCAACAAAGTGCCCACCAAAATCTATTCTAGAAGCCTTTTGCCAGTCTATTTACTCTACTATTAGGAAGTACGTGACATTTTCAACTGACTAAGCAACAAAAAATTCTCATTTTCTATCTATCGGTGGGTTGGACAGTTTGAGTTATATAAAAAAAAACGAATAGTGATTGGTTCCTGTCTTAAAATTATATTAACCGTTAACTTAAATAAAGTTACTGGAAGTACAATCATATTCATCAAGCAGTACGGTATTTTTTCCTGTTCTAGGGTTTGCTATCATAGTCGCTTACCGATTTTTATACAAACAGAAATATGATCCAAACGTGTCCTTATACATTTGTTCCTAAAAATGTATTTGACATCATTTGTGCTTAGACATTTTTGCTTGTTACGAAATAGGTATAAAAAAGAACATAGATAATTTTACATAAAAAAAACGATACCGACTTGATGTCGCTTAGATAATTTTACCTGACTAATTAGTTTGGAACTGAATGTCTCTAAGATAGTTTTACTTGCCTTAATGTTGTGCCAAACGTGTCTCTTAGATAATTTTATTTGAATTTCAAAACGAATAATAATGCCGCTTAGGGGCGCAACCATGTTTTGAATGTGGGTTAGGCATAACGTACTGCATATTGTATACTGCATTCCACGAATATACGACTGTTTTAAATTCGCTTTAAGGTGTCGACTTAAATGGTCCAATGTGCTGAATTGCACAATGGTAAATTCTCCCCATTTTTAAAATACTGTTATGACAGATATACACCTTAGATTTAAATATGAAGTTATGATCTAAATATAGAATTGATAGTTTATAGAATAGTATTGTAATTCAGATTTTGAAGTATACTCGTATAATTACTCTCATTGACTTTAGTATTGTAAACAAGTTGGTTTTTGAATTAAGTGATTTAAACGGAGTGTAACAATACTTAAGTGATTAAATAGTTTAATTTATTTAGTCGAATATTCAATTAGTATTAAAAAAACAAAAAAAACTTACTCTTACTCTTATTCTCCTAATCACCATTACAAACAAATACACTACACTAAACTCTCTCTTAACGGACACGTCTCTTCACCGGACACCTCTATACGGACTGTTTTTAAAACCAAAATCAGTCGGCGATTTATGAAACTGTATGTAAATTTTCGTTATTTTTTAATATCTGTAATGACTCGGTACTTTAACTATCAATAGCCGCCATGTTATACCCGTTACTTTCGGAACTTTAAGAGTATATCCACTCAAAGCAAACAAAAAACTAACAAAGTGGAACACTAGATTCTTTTCCTGGTTTCTGAACCATCGTTCTGCCAATTTCTTTTTATTACCGTTGCCTAATAAAGTAATAAAGATACCCGGCGCGCCTCTTTGGTGTTTACATTTCACCGAAATCCACCCAAATGGCTGATGAACACATTTTAACTTCATAGAGGTCATTGTATTTATTTGTAGGGGCGTTTACGTAAATTTTTTTGTTATTTTCGGATTAATTTTTACAATAAATTTTGCGTCTATTTGAACATCTACTAACTGAAATAATTTTAGTTTATATGTAATAGTAACAGATGATCCTTTTTTTATGGAATAATATTTAGACCAATTTACTTTCATATTTCTACTTGTACAGTAAAATATTCGTTGTAGCAATAATTCCAAACAGTCGTATATTCGTGGAATAACCTATATTCCGTATAATCGTATTCAGAACGAGTAAGTCACAAGGATCTACAGACCGAGAGTGTCTTATAAAATCCACGGCTTCGCGCAATCGTACTTTTAAGTTCGTGAACTAGTCGACTGGAGTTACAATTTGCCAAATTTAAATGTAATCGTTTCTACTCATTCTCATTAATATTATAATGTATAATATATTAAAGTTTAATATTATTTTTTAATATTAATAATACATATAGTAATTAAATATTGCGCCTTGCTTAAAAAAAGTACGAGATAAATAACTTGTTTTTATAAAATATGAAAGTGCAATTTTCTTGCAAATGCTTGGTTTTTTTGATAAGATAATACAAATTGTATGAAGACAAGCTAGGCGTTGGGTAATCAGTGGCGAATCTACGAGGAGGGAAAAAGGATCTTCTGAATTTGCCAATACTTTGAATGAAAACATACAACCAAGAGAGGATGGAATGTTGCCAGGCCATTAGCAATATTGAAATATAACCAGTACGTGACAGGAAATGATGTAGAATATGTTGTATGGATAAAATTTGAAAAAACACAATTTACGAGTGTGCTGATTGTGACAAAAAAAAACCTGGACAACAGATAGATTGCATTCAGTATATTAGTTTAAATAAAAATTTTATTTTCTAAAGACCTTTTAATTGTTAGCTAATGTCCCACTAACAGTTTCTAATTTGAAAATATAAATATCTTTAAAAACTTTATAAATGTTAGGGATAATAAATTGAAATCCTTTAACAAAAGGCTATAGCTATAATTTGAATAAGCTGGTTTTGCCGATTTGACTTTCTTATCACGAATTAGCATATTAGGCAGGTATTTTATATAGTCACAATTCTCTTAAAGATTTTTGTTTCATTGAAAACTGAACCTGATATTAATTTCTTGAAAATCTTTACGTATGCTGAGGATAATAAATTAAAATCTTTCAATACAAGACTGTAGGTAACTACCTATAATTTGAATAAACTGGTTTTGCCCATACTGACTTTCTAATTACCTCTACTAATTTGTATAACAGTCAAATATTGTACCTGGTCACAATGCTGTTTAATATTAGGATTTTCATTTCGCTTGTTGAAACTCTATCCGATATTAATTTCTTGGAAATTTTTATAAGGCTGAGACTACTAAATCAGAATACTCGAGTATTGTTGAAAAAAATTGAAATTGAAAATGCTGCACAATTGAAGAGCTCAAAAAAATTAAACATTTCCGGTACTCTTGTTCCAGATCGTATTTTGTTTTCGAGAAATTTGTGAATTTTTTATTATTTTTCCACTTTTTTCATGTTCTTTTTTAATTTAATTTCAGTGTATAAAAGCCTTTATAATATTATCCAAATTTTATTTGGAAATTTTAATCTTAAGTGTTCAGAAACAATTTGCTAGGAAATGAAAATTTATTTTTTTTCTTAGTTCTTGATTTGTTATATTTCTGATTTGATTTAATAAAAAATATTGTAAATTAATTTTTTTGAATAACTATAACAACGACTCACATCCGAGTCGCTTAACACAATTAAAGAAAACATAAGGAATACGCTGATGAGTCGGATCTGAGTCCTTTCTTCTTTTTGCATAAAATATTACAAATTTATTTAAAATACCCTTTATTTAATATATACTTTATTTATTCATCAATAATAAAAAAAATACTAGTCAGCACAGCGGTTGATTTCCATGAAAATGCGCTAAGCAGTGATAATGATTGGATATATACCTAAGTTAACATTTTTGTCTTTTGGTTGGTGTTATATTGGAAATTTTCCCTCTCAAGGAAAATCAATCTCAAGAAAAAATCTTCATATTTTAATTTAGGATTTTCTTTGCGTATAGTTTCTTGTAGTTTATATAAAAGCACACATTCTGAACTTTTCATTTCACTAACCCATGCATCAACACTTACTGCATCATTTTCATGGCGTACTGATGAATTGCATAAATTGAAACACTTGTTAATATTATACAGATCTTTTTTTGTTAAGAGATGCAGTTGTTCCAAATGAGAGTTAGATACAGAATATCTTATTTCATTCAAAATAATTTGAAACGGGAATTTTGCAGCTATCTTCGCTGCCACATTTTGTTTTTGTGCTTGGTTTAGAGATAGATGGCCTATTCTTGCTCTTGTTTGTGCCCCACATGAGTTGGACAAAAGTTGACAATATATTTTTTATTGTCTATTAATTTAACATTAATTCTTGCAGGACAATAAGCATTAATTTTATTTGAGCCTTGAGTTTTAAGTTTTAAGGCAGAAGATATTCTGCCCCCTCTTTTTATATATACCTAAAAAAATTAAAATGAATGTCAAATAACCAGAATAATTTTTTTAAATTAAAAAATAAAACCAAAAAAAATGGAACTCATCTGACCTATGACAATTATAGTTTGTTGTGGTACAGTTACCTATTTGGTTTGAACCATACATTTTTAGAAATGATGAGAATGTTTCTTCTTCTACCTTGCATTTCCAAGATTCAAAATCTTCTTCCAAGTATCGAATACTAGGAAATTATTTTCAATGTTAATGAAATAGTCACTCCTGTAGTGTGAAATTACATTTTCTCGACCAGAATTAGTATTTTCACACAACGCACACTTAAATTTTGTTAAGGTATTACTATGAGTTTTTTATGAGAAACCAATTTTTTTAAATTATGAAAACTTTCAGAGCAGCAGGAACATACATAAGTTTTTTTGTTAATAAAAAAAACATGTATATAATTATTGTGTTTGGCTATGATTGACTCAGTGTATTGGTATTGGATATACCTACTGTTATACCTACCTGAATGCAGTCCATCTAATGATTATATAAAACTACAACATTGTTTGCTCATTGCCAAAGTTGGAGAAGAAGACACCGCTATGATTGACACAGAACTTCCCAATTCTTTACTCAATACCACTATTGAAGCTTAGTCTATCTTAAGTTGTTGACTATACAACAGAAAACTTTACTAGTTCGAACCCAACACAACTCGATCAACCTACAACTTCTACTGATTTAGTAAGAGGACTAACTCACAATCATAAACTTATATCGAGAAACAATCCTGATGAAGGTGAAAATTTGGCACAGCCCTCAAACAGCATGGATTCAAATACACTACACATATACAGTCCTAAAAGTAACTGAGATGAATAAAGAACAATCAAATAGTAAGAATATTGTTGAAAAGAAAAAAACTGTTCGTAAATGCAAAAGAGACATGAAAGACATCGATTACATGTCTGATTAAGAAGATTTTTCAACTTTTTACGGAGATAATGATGATTCAGACAACTTGTTGAAAGTACAAAGTGCAAGCGACGAGGAATAGGATGATGCGAAGTCAACGGGTAAAACAAGAAAAAAGAAAAAGAATTTCAGAAGAATAAAACCAACAACGAATGGATCAGGCATACAAGAAGAAACTGTAGGTGATGCTGGATTGAGGGAAAGAAAAAATAATGAAAGAAAAGAAAGATCTAAGAGAAGAGAGCTGGGGAAGAATATACAACTAAGAAGGGAGTGACAGTACCAGCCAAGAAAGTTCTCCAAATCCATGTCAAGAAAAAAAATGTGGGAATTACTGTGGATCTATCCCAGAAGAAAGAAGAGAAAGCATATTTAACCATTTCTGGAAACTGAATACAACTCAACGACGAGATTGGTTGGTATCATTGGCGCAAAGAGTAGTGAGTCTGAAAAATGCAACTGTACTATAAAATATTTTACAAATGAAGGCGAAGGTAAGAGAAACGTATGTTTACAGTTTTTAGCAGCCACTATAAATTTTTCAGATAAAACTATTTATGGTATTGTTAAAAATGCAGAGCGGGGATGTGCCAAGGAAGATAAGACGGGAAAGATGGAGCCGTCTAATAAAACCAAATAAAGTACTCTGGATGCCGTTATAAATTTTATAAAAAGTTTGCCTGCTTTACCATCGCACTATGGACGCCAAGATTCCAGTAAAGTTTATTTACCAGAAGGATTCAAGAACATACCAACTCTTTACGGAATTTATAAAAATAATATCATTCATATCATATCAACACCGTGCCGGTGTTAGTTTCTAAGAAGGAGAGGTTCTGAACTGAGTAGGGGCTTCTCAGTACTTCTTGGAAAACACACTCGGAGGGGGGCAGCTCTCAACCCCGACACGGCGCGTCCCAATGGCTGATAGGGAACGTCCTACAGATATGTAGGACAGGTGCGAATAAGGCTTTGCCAAATAAACACCCGCGGATCAACTGAGAGCATGGCATAGGGTAGCAGCTATGTCATTACAGGATCAGAGCGGTAGAGACAAGATCTCTGTATCGGTCTGATACCGGATAGTCACGGGCGGTAATCAAATTATGATTTAACCGGTTGTGATACTGCGGTGCAGAAAGCAACGGGAAACTACTGCACCATATTTTCCCTAGTAAAGTAACCTATGCAAAACAAAAATTTAACGGCCCCTAGTCCGCGGCAGACCTTAAGTGGTCAGGGGGTGCAAAGAATCCCCGCGAGGAGGAACCACCCGAAAGTGGAATACATTAATAACCAATCCTTGGTACGAATAGGCACTTGGAACGTACAAAGTATGTTTGAACCTGGTTAAGTTTAAAATACCATTCGTAAAATGAAAAGACTTGGAGTGGACATACTAGGTATAAGTGAGATGAGATGGTTTGGTTCTGGAAATGTATCCATCGATGACTACACAATATACTACTCGGGGAACGAACAGCAGAGACACTGGAATGGTGTAGCCCTTATAGTAACAGAGCAGATAAAAAAAGCAGTAATTGATTTCATACCCTATTCTGATCGAATGCTTCTTTTGAAATTACAGAGTAAGCCCGTAAACATAAACATACTCCAAGTTTATGCACCAACTGCTGACAAGTCGGATGATGAAATAGAGCAGTTCTATGAGAATCTCCAAGAATTACTTAAAATGACAAAGAGTTATGAAACAACATTAATCGTAGGAGATTTTAATGCCAAGTGGGTTGTGGAAAAGAGGAACATATTTGTGGAAATTACGGACTGGGCAATCGCAATGATAGAGGTGACAGACTACTACAATTTTGCCAGGAGAAACAACTAACTATCATGAACACCTGGTTCAAGCTACCACTACGGAGGCTATATACGTGGAAATCACCCGCAGATAATAAAAACAATTGTGTCCGAAATCAAATCGATTACATTATTATAAACCAGCGATATAAAAACGCAGTAACGGATACAAGAACATACCCAGGCGCAGATGTTCCATCGGACCACAACCTACTAGTGGCTAAATTAAAAATAAAGTTCAAAACGCTAAAAAGACTGTCAAAAGAAAAACCGACATCAATTTACTTAAACAAGAAAATATACAAAGTATGGTAAAGACTAAACTCAACGAGGAATGTGAAAGACTCCAAAGAGAGTTATCACCAACTACAGAAGGCTTATGGACTGAAGTCAAGAATGCTTTTACTAGCGCCGAGAAATATATAAAAGACACTAATAACAAAAGAAAATCTAAACCCTGGATGACACAAAAAATTCTGGGAATGATGGATACTCGAAAAGCCTACAAAAATAAAGATAATGAAAAATATAGGGAGATACATCGTCAAATCAAGAAAGAAATACTTACCGCAAAAGAAAATTGGATGATAGAAAACTGCCAAGAGATCGAAGAATTATTAAAGAAACACGACAGTCAAACGCTTCACAAAAAAATAAAAGATCTAGCTGGAATGACAAAACAAAGACTCCCTTGTAGATTAACAAACGACGAGAATGAAACGATATGGGAATTAAGCGATCTAAACAACGTATGGGGACATTACATAGAAGAACTATTCTCGGACACACCACTAAACAACATAATATATAAAAACCATGAAACCAGTCCTCCTATATTAAAACAAGAAGTAGAGAGAGCAATCAAAAACGCAAAAAATGGGAAAGCCCCTGGCCCCGATGACATACATACGGAAGTCATAAAGCTACTGGAAGACAAACATTTAAATATAATCGTCAAATTATTTAATCAAATATATACAAGCGGTGAAATTACACAAGACTGGTTAAAATCAGTCTTTATTCCCCTTCCAAAAACTAAGGGAGCAAAGAAGTGTGGTGATTTCAGACTTATTAGTTTAATGTCGCATATGTTAAAGTTATTCTTGAAAGTTATTCACCAACGCATTTATAAGAAATGTGAACAGGATATCAGTGATGAACAATTTGGCTTCCGAAATGGATTTGGGACACGGGAAGCATTAACCAGTTTTATTATACTGCTGCAAAAATGTCGAGACCAAAAAAAGGATGTCTTTTTATGTTTTATTGACTATCAAAAGGCCTTCGACAAAGTAAAACATGATAAGCTGATGGATTGCCTTCACAAAAAGGGACTAGACGAGAACGATTTTAAAATTATCCAAACGCTGTATTTTAACCAAACTGCAGCAGTTAGAACAGAAGCCGGTGACACAGAAATATTCAATATCAAGCGAGGTGTACGACAGGGGTGTGTATTGTCACCACTACTTTTCAATATATATTCGGAAGAAATCTTTGCACGAGCACTAGAGCAATCAAGAGAAGGTGTTAAAATTAACGGCAGAGTTCTAAATAATGTACGATACGCCGACGACACGGTCCTAATTACAGAGAGCGCACAGGATCTCCAGACACTCTTAGATCGCGTCAGATCGATCGGAGAACAATACGGCCTCAGCATTAACGTCAAGAAAACAAAAACAATGATTGTCTCCAAAACATCCATCCATCCACCCATGGCTTTAAACGTGAATGGTAACATTATCGAAAATGTCGAGAAATTTCGATATTTAGGGTGCTGGATAACGAAAGATATAGATCCAGACATAGAAATAAAATCGCGAATTGAACAAGCAAGAAATGTCTTTTTTAAAATGAAACAAATGTTTACGTCCCAAACACTCAATCTCAAAATCCGATACCGAATGCTGAAATGTTACGTTTACAGCACCTTACTATATGGAATGGAGGCCTGGACCTTCAAAATTAATTCACTAAGGCGTTTGGAAAGTTTTGAAATGTGGTTATTTCGAAGGATGCTGAAAGTCCCCTGGACAGCGCATATGAGCAACGAGCAGGTCCTACACAAGATGGGTACCGACAGAGAACTCTTAAAAATAATGAAAACACAGAAAACCTCATATTTGGGACGCATATACAGAAATGAGAAATACCAGCTACTGCAGCTTCTTAGGGAAGGTAGAAGGAAAACGTGGTCCTGGTAGACGGCAGGCGTCCTGGCTGAAGAACATTCGTGAGTGGACTGGTTTGGATTCTCAATCTTTAATAAGAAAAGCCAGGGACAGAAATGATTTTGCTGAAGTTATCGCCAACCTTCATTGAAGACGGCACCCAAAGAAGAAGAAGAATATCATTAATCAAGGTATGGATTTTGTGAGTGAGAGAATTTTCCGCAAAATATTTCATGAGTAGTTTAACGTCGGCTTTCATGTACCAAAGAAAGATAAATGCAAGAAATGCCTTGTGTTTAAAAAAAAACCACTGATCCACGAGAATGGCACTTGTAAAGTATTCTGTTATTATTGGAACGAATCTAATGGTAAACGAGGTGCAAATGAAGTAGCAGCAGTTTTGCATAAATACATTAAATCTGTTAATGCCAGAGGAAATGTTAAACGATTGCTGTTATACTGCGATTGTTGTCCAGGGCAAAACCGGAACCGCACTGTTATGGGTATGATTCATCAAACTTTACAGGAATGTAGCAATCTTGAAACAATTCAGTTGAATTTCCTACTAACTGGACACACTTATATGCCAGTAGATACGTCTCACGCCTTCATTGAAAATAACCTTAAACATACAACTGTTTATGCACCTTCCCAATGGTTCACCTACTTTCTATTCACTATTTTCTCAACTACTAGAAAGAATCCATCGCCATTTAATGTTGAGCGAATATCTTATGATTAATTTAAAAAGTGAGATAACATTGGTGACAAATATTTCAAAGGAAATGTTGCTGGCAACATAAGTAAAGTTCGGATTGCCACTTTTAAGACAAACATTTCGTTTATATAAAAACATCTATGAATTCTGTTGCCATATTATTCAATATTGAAGTCCAGCCTAAGACTAGGGTCCCACTTATGTCCTGCTATAAATCGGTACTGCCCATTTCCAAAAAGAAATACGACGATCTTCAGAAATTATGTACTGACCAAGTCATTCCAGCTTGTTTTCATCATGAACATTCCACGGGATGCGAATATGAAAGATGTGTTACCAGAATCAGACGTAGAAGATCCTGATTACAATTTTTAATTTATTTTTGCTGTAGTTTTGTTTTGATATTATGTTATTATTATTATTATTATTAGTATGAGTATATTATAATTTGCGGTTGCTTTCATTTTGATGTTATAAGGTATAAGAAGTCAAAGTGTTAAGGCTGATTAATAACAAATATAAGGTCGGCTTGTGTAACATTTCCTAAATAAATTTATGGGTAAATGAATTAAAATGCAATTATTATTTCTCCATCATATGTTTGGATTAGAAAAAGATGCAATGACATTCTTAAATGAGTTTAGGCATAAATTGATTTAGGAGGCGTTACACAAGCCACCCTAAGTAGCATATTTTTTATAAGTTTAATTATTTGAGGTTCCAGTATTACAGTCTTGACCAAATACGATTTAAAGTTAATTTTTTATATAACTATTATTTGTTTTGTTTGTTTGCTATAATTTGTAATATGTTTGGGATTGAATTATAAAGTTCCTTACAAATTGTGATACATAGGAAAGTACTCTAAGTTCACTTGGTTAATTTTGCATTTAATGTGTTCTTTACCAATTTTTCCAATAGTTAGAGTTTTGGATCTTAGTACCATAGTCAAGTATTAATGAAACAGTACACACGAACATAATATGATGTATGAGTTTTTTAAAGAAACTTTTTTAACTCTGATGAGTCTTGTGATGTTAAACTGTGCCTTATTTGGAGTAATAATAATTAATAATAATGTTGAAATCTCTTTCTTTTTGAAGCAGTTTTTGATGTTACTTATTTGATTTAACAATTATTTAGAAGACATTTCTTATTCGTACCCAGTGTTTGGTACAAAAACCAAATTTTGTTCAAGTTATTCATTTTTAATTCAAAAAAATACTGGAATACAATATATATATATATATATATATATATATATATATATATATATATATATATAAATATATATATATATATATATATATATATATAAATATATATATATATATATATATATATATATATATATATATATATATATATACTTCATCCATAAATCATTCTGACATCATGTTTGGTTAAAAGTAACGGGTTATGATATATTGCACCTCCTCATTGTATCTTCGCTCCAATTGGTCTAGTCGTGACGTACAGCGCCTCAAATCACAGGATTTAACCAATCGAATACAATGAAATAGGAAAATCAAACACACCAGCATGTCAAAAAGACATTAGTTATATATCTTTGTTTATATAAGTTCAATTGTGACGTACAGTACCCCAAATGATAGGATAATCCCCCCCTAATAGAATACAGTGAGATAGACAAATCAAATTGAGTAGCATATCAAAAGTTCCTTAGTTACATATCTTCGCTCCTATTTGCCCAATTATGACAAACAGTACCTTAAATAATAGAATTGAACGAATAGAATAGAATAAAACACAAAAATCAAATACAGCAACACGTCAAAAGGGCCTTAGTCATGTATCTTCGGTACTATTAGTCCAATGGTGACGTATAGTACCTCAAACGATAGGATTTAAATAGTCGAATATAATGAAACAGAAAAATCTAATACAGCAATATGCCAAAAGGGCCTTAATCACGTATCTTCGGTCCAATCGTGACATACAGTACCACAATTGATATAATTCGACCAATAGAATACAATGAGACAGAAAAATTTAATACAGCAGTATGTCAAAAGAGCCTTAGTTATGTATTTTTGATCCTATTAGTCTAATTGTGACGTCCAGTACCTAAAATGATAGGATTTAACCAATAGAATTCAATGAGACAGAAAACTCAAATACAGCAACATGCCAAATAGACTTTGGCTGTGTATATGAATCTTCGGTCCTATAAGTCCAACGACCTAGAAATCAAATACAGTTACTGTTACCGGAATATCCAAAATCGAAAGACTACTACTTAATTTTGCCGAAAAGCCCTCAATTTTGCAGTAATTTATAAATGTTAATAACTTTTTTACGTAGTGACTTTTAATATAACTAATTAAAATTGTGGCAGTTAATGAGTTATTAAAGTGTGGTATATTTCACATGGATCAACCAAATAATGTATAAGTTATTCGATTTGTTTATCCAAAGAGCGATTATTTAAACGACTTTACTTTCCCAGACAGTCACTCTGTATTCTGTATACACACTTGTATTCTGTAAATCGAACTCGCTTTTATAAAAGTTCATTTTTAAGGTATATTAAAAAAATTGCAACGTTTTATTAAATTTGTTATTAACACTGAGTATGAAAAAGGGCTGATTTTTTAGCTTATAAACATTTATAATAAATTTGACATTTTTTATGTCACATACTCAATGAAAAGCTGGTGAAAAAACACAATTTTCAAAAAACAACAAAACCTATGACTAATAGGAACCAAGATAACATTTTTTTTCTTAAAATCATATCTCCATTGTTTATTACCGTTAAGAGCTTAAAATTGAATAGATTATAAACAAAGATCTAAATCTTATCTAAAAAGTGGTACACTCGTATACCGAGAAGGAGTAAAAAGTAATGTCTTTAATGAGATGGTATTTGTAAAATACCGTGATGGAAAAGTGGAGTGGTGAACAACAAAAATATTTTTTATACTTATTAGCCACTTATCTTCATTAAATGAAATTTTAATAAAATTAATTATTTTGTAGAAAAAAAGCAGAATTAAAGGTATTTTTATTAATTTATGATAATTATTATATATTTATCTTTAAGAGCAAAATCCCGCTAGCTATGAAACGGAAGACATTTGACTAATGCGTTCTTCCTATTATGACATACGGAGCAGAAACTCTCACGCTCACAAAAATAACAGCACTAAAATGCGAGTGGCACAAAGGCGCATGGAAAGATCAATTCTCGGCGTGACAAAAAAAGACAAAATAAGGAATCAATACTTAGGGAAAAGAACAGGTATCAGTGTTGTCGTCTAATGTATAGCCAAGCTGAAATGGAATTGGGCAGGTCACATAGCGAGACTGAAAAACACAAGATGGACTAGAAAACTAATTGACTGGCGCCCACGAGAAGACAAACGCAGCAGAGGACGACCATCAACACGCTGGATGGACGACTGTAACGAGTCCGTTACTTAAATACCCACTTACTGTCCTGTCACTGGAATCCTTTAACTTAATTATAAATTAAATTCATTTTGAAATATGCTTAAAATTCAAATAACTTCAGTAAATTTTATGCCTAAAAGTTGGCAGCAAGTTGCGCCCTCTATGTAAAAATTCTACTTCGTTTCCGTCGTAACCTCGTGTGTTCGTTACTTGGTCTTGGAACCGTGAAGTGAGCAGACGTGTTCAGAGGCGGCTGTGGGGGCCATCTTTATGCCATGAGTTTGGTTTAATTTTTTTATTTTTTTTGGAAAATCAGTTGTGTTGGAAGAAGCCTTTTTGTTATTTTGTTGTTTTGGGAAAACACTTTAAGTTTGGACCACAGCCGGTGAGTTTTAAATTATAAATAAATTATATATATAAAAACATGTCATATCATCCGCCATTGTTGGTGAAATTTAAATCTATTTCTTTAATCCTCTTTCAAAATACATTCTGGTCTATTTAACTATTCCATTTATTTCCTAAATACCTTAACAGATTACAAGTAATAAATTTTTATAATTTTATTTCTTTACAAGTATGAAAACCAACAATTATCTATTAAAATTCCATACCGTTTAAACCGGCTAATATTTTTTTTCGATTCTATAATCTATATACCAGGCGTTCCTTAAAATTACCTAGTTAATATCCAAACATTTTCATACAGTCCCAAGGTTATTTTTTTTTAAAGAAACACATTATAGTTTTTGCTTCAATTTGAAGCAACGTGTTGACATTTCTTGGTTTTTCTTTACTTTCTTGTATGAACAAAGGACTTTGTAGTAACACAACTGTGTTTTTTTAGCCTAGTTACGGATTCCAGGACAAGTCTGGGGAAGAAGAAAACTTTTAATTTATTTTTATGGGGATTTAAGCACCAAGGGGAAGAATTCTATGATTTTAATTTAACGTACCTTTTATTGGAGTCCAGTTTTGGACCTCTACCCACCTGCATCTAGTTCTTCATCCTGACCACCTCCCAGGTCCACCGAGAAAGAAACCGACAGGAAGAACTAGTTTTGTTTCTTTGTTTTTTTTCATTTAATATTTGTAATAATACCTTTTAACTTCCTCTTCAAGGCTTTAACTTTTTATTAATAATAATCATATTCATTTTTTTTTAAATAATAGTCAGTGTAAATTTGTAATAATACCTTTTAACTTCCTCTTCAAGGCTTTAACTTTTTATTAATAATAATCATTTATTATTCATCAAGGGTTGAGATTGTAACTCCCCTGGAATCTCTCGTTAACAGGTTATAGTGTGCACACATATCTGGAGAGGTTTGATTTCATTTATTTGATAATTGTAACGTTTATATTATTATATTTCATTTTATATTATATATTTAACTATTGCGTAACCTTAGTCAAAATTTCACATTATCAGGTACATTAGGGGGGGAAATTATTTTATCATTATATTCAGGGTTTTCATTGTAAATATAGATTAGTTAATTGTATATAAGAGGTGTTGGGTAATATTGTTATATATAGGGGTTTAAAATAATTTGTACATAATATAGGTCTTTATTAAAGTTGGGTTAAAACAATTTAAGATTTCACTTGGTACCTATCCTTTAATATTTCAGCAATACAAGATATCTTGGAAGAAAACATTCAACTTCCTGGCGCCCAAACATTCATTAGAGCAACTTTATCTTTCTTCTGTTTATTTCTTGGTAGTTTCTAGTCATTAATTCTTACATCTTACGGTCTCTGTAGGGCATGCAAATTGGCCGAATCCCTCCTTGATTGTCAAGAGGTCATTCTCCTGCATAGCCGCTAGCCAGCATTAAATTTATTATATTTTAAAATTCATATTTACCCTTTATTTATTTCTTTCACATAATTTATTTCTATCTAATCCCTTTCATCTTCTATTATTCCACATATTAGTTCGTTGGTGTATCAAGGTACATTTTAGAGTTTACCCTATTGCTACACTACACATTCTTGTTATATTGGCGCTCCAGCTAATCCATTTTTGTTACATTTTTGTTACACGACATTAGACGAATATCCAAGCAATGGCAACAAGAAGCACAGAACCGTGAAGAGTGGCGAAAAATGGGAGAGACCTATGTCCAGCAGTGGACAGAAGAGGTTGCATGATGATGATGTTGATTATATATTTATATAAATAATATACACTTATGAATAAAATTTAAATATTTCTTACGATATATTAGTAAAATTCGTCGATCACCTAGTAGGACAAATGCATATGCTCATGAACAAGATTTGGAATGATGAAAAGATCCCTAATTATTGAAAAACCGGGATTATATGCCAAATCTATAAAAAAGGGATACACTGAAATGTGAACATTATCGCGGCATAACCTTCTTGTGCACGGCATACAAAATTTTTACTTAAATACTAAACAAACGACTCCAACAATTAACTAAAAATATTGTCGGAGAATATCAAACCGGTTGCCGACAAGGAAGATCTACAATTGACCAACTATTCACAGTGAAACAAATTTTAAACAAATCGTGGGAATACGACATTGACAGGCACAGCTTTTACGTGGTTTAGAAACAACCGCAATAATTTTTCTAATTGGTCTGATTTGGCTCAGAAACTCAAGTCTGATTTTCTACCTTATTCTTTTCAAGATGACCTTCTGGACCAAATCAAAAATCGTAAACAGAAGCCAGACGAGTCTGTTACGATATTTATTAATACTATTTTAGGTATGTGTAGTCGCCTTGAAACACCTCTGACAGATTCAGCAAAAATTAAGATCATCCTCAAATGTCTACTGCCATTCTATCATCAGCAATTGGCCCTTGTAGATATCACTAGTATAGCTGATATTACGGAGAAGTGTAAACGTTTAGAAGAAACTTTATCTTGGTCTTCTCACCTTCCTTCCACTTCTCGACCCTCTTCTTTTAACTCTTCACGTCACCTAGATACTTCCAAACACCGTTCTTGGCAATCCAAAGGTCATGAACGTAATATTTCCACATTAAGTTCTGTAGTATGCTGGAATTGTCGTGAGTCTGGCCATACTTTTTATGATTGCGGCATCCCTCGTACCCGTATTTTCTGCCACGGTTGTGGTAAAGAAAATACCCTCAAACGCAATTGTTTTAGGTGTTCGGGAAACGAACGATCGGAGGTCCGTCCCCTGAGCGTTTCTCCGTCCACACCCCCATCAGGGAATCAAACCGTTACATCAAACGAAGTCACTGGTCCAACCACGTCAAGTCACCCAAACCCATCTTCCAGTCGGAAAGGGAAAGGGGTTGTCTCCAAAAAACCAACACACACCACACCAAGTCATTCCAAGAAGTAACTTCTCAATATAATACATTTGATTCGCATAGATTATCTTCCCCAAATATCTTCCCAAATTTTAGTAATAAACATAATAGTAGCAGTGTAGTAGTTCCAATATCTATACCAGAGTCTACCACAATTCAGGAGGATCCTTTTATTTCTGATTCTTCTTGTTTGCCTGTTGTATCCTCTGATTGTGTAGGTAGAGACAATAAGTTTAGTTTAGCACCATTTAAAATTTTTGACCAATCAGATAATGATTGTTTTGATTTGAATTCATTATTAGTAAAGAAACATAATGATAATAGACCTTATCTTCCTATTAAGATTTTAGGACAATCTTGTTTAGCTCTTTTAGATAGTGGCTCGAACATTTCTGTGATAGGTTCACATTCATTAGCTTTACTGAAAAATGCTGAGATTTCTATTATGCCCATTTCTTCTCTGCAAGTGTCTACTGCAGATGGTACAGTTCAGTCTATTACAGGCAAATTTGAAACTGAAATCACAGTAGCAGATTTATGTAAACAAATTACATTCTATATTATTCCTTCAGTTCAGAATTCTATAATTTTAGGTATGGATTTCTTAAATGCTTTTAATAGCACTCTAAATTGTTCTAATTTTTCCTTTTCTATTTCTCAATTTAATCTGTCCTTACTTAGTGCTATTCAGGATTTTACTAGTTTATCTAGTTCCGAACAAAGGCAATTAGAGAATATGATCTCTAAATTTACAACTCTTTCGTCGAAAGACAAGTTAGGTCGTACATCCTTAATATCTCACACTATCGAGGTGGGAGATACCACACCTTTTAGACAATATCAGTATCCTATTCCTCAGGCTTGGCAAGTTGACTTGGAAAAGGAAATTGATTCCATGTTAGAGTTGAATATCATTGAACCTTCCACGTCTTCTTACTGTAGTCCTTTGTGGTTAACCAAGAAAAAGGATGGATCTTTTAGGGTTTGCTTCGATGGTCGAAAGTTGAATAATATTACTACAAATCGGGATGCTTATCCTATTCCCCGAATAGACGTCATTCTCAGTAAACTTCAGAATGCTAGGTATATTTCTTCTATCGATCTATCTAAAGCCTTTTTACAGATTCCTTTGAGTGAGGAAAGTAAAAAGTATACAGCTTTTGCAGTTAGTGGGAAAGGATTATTTCAGTTTGTCACTATGCCTTTTGGTCTTGTTTCAGCTCCTCAGACAATGTGTCGTCTGATGGACTTAGTCATTGGTCCTCAGTTAGAGCCCTACGTGTTTTATTATTTGGATGACATTTTGGTTGTCACTCCTGATTTTTCTCTTCATATGGAAATTTTGGATAAGTTGTTTTCACGTCTTAAAGAGGCTAATTTAACTATTAATTTAGATAAATGTCAGTTTTGTCGTCCTAGTCTTAAATTTTTAGGATATGTAGTCGATAGTAAAGGTTTAAGGACTGATCCTGATAAAGTTACAGCTATCAAAGATTTTCCTATACCTAAGACTACTACTCAAGTCCGTAGGATATTAGGCATGTGTGGGTATTATCGTCGGTTTGTGCCGTCTTACTCTACTTTGTTATCCCCACTTACAGATCTCCTTAAAAATAGGAAAAAAGGCCAAACTATTACATGGACTTCAGAAGCCGATGATGCTTTCCGGCGTATAAAAGAAGCTCTTACTAGTGCTCCTGTCATGACGTCTCCGAATTTTAAAGAGCATTTCTATCTCATGACAGATTGTTCCAACACTGCTTCAGGTGGTGTACTATTTCAAATGAAGGATGGTTCGGAACATCCAATAGCTTATACCAGCAAAAAGCTCAATAAAGCACAGAAGAATTATTCCACCACAGAGAGAGAACTTCTTGCAATTATCCATGGTCTTGATGCCTTTCGGTACTATCTTGAGGGTCGTAAGTTTACTATCATCACAGATCATAGTTCTTTATTATGGTTACATTCCATGAAAAATCCGTCACAACGTTTGTCCCGTTGGATTTGTAGGCTTTCTGTCTTTGATTACAATATTGTTCATCGCAAAGCCAATGGTGTTGTGGTTGCAGACGCGTTGTCACGTACATTCGATATCAATCTTTTAGATCTGTCCACTTTATCTCCAGATAATTGGTATCGAAAGATGATTCATAATGTCACCCAAGAACCTACTAGGTATCCTGATTTCAAGGTGGAGAATAATATCCTCTATAAACATGTTATCAGTCCAGTTGAATCTCTATCGAATATGTCTGATTGGAAGATAGTAGTCCCAACAGCAAATAGGGATGAAGTCTTAAGAACTTTTCATGATGATGTGACATCAGGTCACTTTGGCTTTTATAAAACGTTTAGTAAAATAGCTGAGTTATATTACTGGCCTGGTTTGCGCAACTCAGTTAAGAAATACATCTCTAGATGTAGAGTTTGTGCAACATGCAAGCCGAGTAACCTACCTCAAGCTGGATTAATGGGTTCGTTTAGGAACATTAATTTTCCATGGCAAATGATCTCTTTAGACCTTATTGGACCATATCCACGCAGTTATTTAGGTAACACATATTGTTTGGTAGTTGTAGACTACTTCACAAAATTTCCTTTAGTTTGTCCTCTGCGTAAGGCTACAACTCCAGCCATTTTGAAGTTCTTAGAGGAACAAGTGTTCTTACTATTTGGTATTCCCCAAATAGTATCATGTGATAATGGTCCACAATTTGTTTCTAAGGCATTTAAAGATCTATTAAGTAAATATAAGGTCCAAAAGATATTCTACAATGCAGCTTATCATCCGCAAGCTAACCACACTGAACGTGTAAATCGGAGCATTGTTACTGCTCTTCGATCTTACACTTACAGTGATCATAGAGCTTGGGATAAGTACATCCATTCAGTTGCTCAAGCCATTCGAACTTCTGTTCATGAAATCACTCAGTGTTCTCCAGCTTATGTTAATTTTGGTAGGCATGTTCCACTGTCAGGTGATTATTTTGGTTTAATTTCTGAAAATTCAACAACTCTTCCTCAAATTTCTGAGAAACTTCACCGTATGGAAGATCTCCAAAACCTACCTCCAATATTCGCTGACATTAGGAAGAAGTTAAAAGCTTCTTACCTTAGAAATCAGCATCAGTATAATTTGAGGAAACGAGATTTGCGATTTTTTGTGGGCGATCGAGTTTTGAAACGGAATTTTGTAAAATCAAATAAAGGTGATGCCATTTCTGCTAAATTTTGTCAGAAATATGTTCCCTGTACTGTCGTTAGGGTAATATCTCCTTTAGTATATGAATTAAAAGACAATTCGACAAATAGACGAATTGGTCAATTTCATATAAAGGATTTACTCCCTGATAATACAACAGATGAGGCAGCATCTTCATCTTCAGAGGAAGATTAACTTAATGTCTATTAAGTTAACTTATTCCTATGATTGTTATTGTTTTGGCTCGGTTTGGTTACGATTTGATATTTTCTTAGATTTTTGTTATTAATCACCAGATTTGGAATATCTACAGCTTATTATTTGATTAGTATTTATTTATAATAAGTTAAATTTATTAAAGCCATTAGAGATTTTTACTTATATTAGGTGTTGCACTGGTATGGAACTAAATATTGTAATGCTACTGTACTGTGCTATATGTTTATGTGTTGTATCACTTTCTTCCCATTTTACTTACTTGTTTTGCCAGTTGGAAAGAATGTTGTATTTTTTTTTTACGGATTTGATTCAGTTTATTGGTCATAATCAAGTTGTATAGTAACATGTATCTGGATTTGCTATGTGGGATGTTTTTTTTTAAATCAGTCATTAGGAATTTATATAGATAATCAGTATACATGATTTTAGTACACTCCTATATTATATAGACTATTCTGCCTGTGTATAGGTGAATGAATATGTGGGTTCGAAGTTTTAGTTCAATTAGAGGCCTCAGTTGTTCTATGAATTTCGGAATTCACCATTTTCATGACAAGCTGTACAGTTATCTAGGCAGTAGAATGTCTTCCATAGATAGTAAATTATTGTTAATGTTAATTAGGATTTGAATATTTAACGTTAATCCTTAATATTTTCAGACTTTGGTCTAATAACTGAATTGTTCCTTAGCTGATTTATTAATTTTATTTATATAGTTTATTGGAGGGAGCAATCCATGACATATTCCCTTTACAGCTAGCATGTTTAGATTACAGTTATGGATAGTATTTCATATTTTGACAACAAATGACCATTTATAGTTATTTTCACTTCTTTCCTTAGGCACTTGTCTATATTTTGGTATATTGAACAAGGAATTAACCTGTTCTCTTTTATTGATATCAGAACGAATTATAAATTTGCAGTTTCTTCAGAAATTGGTCTACTCGTTCTTGATGTTCTGTTTTGTTATTACTTCTACCTTAACTCTTACTGTTTTGCTACGGTTGTTAGAGTTTACTGTCAAATTAAACTCCTTTTAGTGATCTTATGTTAGATATTCTTATAAATTTGTTGTAGCTACCTGCTATAGTTATCGAATATCAGCACAAGTTAATTTTGTTGTAAGAAGTTACCACAGCAGTTCACACGCTTTGGTACTCTACCTTTTGAGCTTAAATTGTTCAGCTTTGCATTTGCTAGGATGATTGAGTTTATAACACCTCCTAGTTTTTATTTTTGGTCTTTACTTTGGATCCTAAATGTACTGATGGCATATCATCAGGATGGAATCGATTTTATGGCTGTCCTTTTGTTTAGGCCGTTAGTCCCACATTTGGATCCAATAATTTATTTGATGAGTTTTAGGTTAGGCACATACTACCGGATGTGGGTATATGTGGACCTACCCTTTTTGGTTTATTTGGTTATAGTGTGAATTGGGTCATTATTTGCCTGATTGATTATCTTTGGCTATGCTACTTTATAAATCTGTTGTCCACTGTATGGTCAATTTTGGATTTACCATCCAATTCGACACTTATATTGTTTTATATACATTTAGTATTTTTATTGTTACGTATATTGTTTTATATACGTTTGGTATTTTTATTGTTACTTATTATTGTGTATCGGTCCACCCATTTGCCTGATTGATTATTCCTTGGATATGCTCTTCTATAAATCTGTTGTCCATTGATGAGTCAATTTTGGAACCAGGGTCCGATTTCACATTATTTTGGATTATTTGCATTTAGTATTTGTATTACTAGTCTATACTATGCTATGTTAAGCGTTACTTTACTTTAATTTTACTCTAGATAGTATGTGACTTTGTACTTAGTTACATGTGGGTATCTTTAGATGAAACCACATCTTTATTTCTACATCACTCATAATCTGTGGTTAATTATAATCGTGTGAATCGATGTAGATTGTTTTGGAAGTAATTATAGTGAGTTATATTATAGTGAGTTAATATAATAGCTGTATTTGGCAAATTGGTGCCATGGCTATAATTTTTATATATGTTTATATATTTTTTTTTCCCGATTCTTGATTGCTCCACATATGGTTGAAGTATTGGTTAACCTACATCTATCCAATCAGTCAAGTGAAAGAAAAAAAAATTTTTCACTTTAAAAAATTTTTTTTCTCCAAGTAAGAGGGGAATGTAACGAGTCCGTTACTTAAATACCCACTTACTGTCCTGTCACTGGAATCCTTTAACTTAATTATAAATTAAATTCATTTTGAAATAGGCTTAAAATTCAAATAACTTCAGTAAATTTTATGCCTAAAAGTTGGCAGCAAGTTGCGCCCTCTATGTAAAAATTCTACTTCGTTTCCGTCGTAACCTCGTGTGTTCGTTACTTGGTCTTGGAACCGTGAAGTGAGCAGACGTGTTCAGAGGCGGCTGTGGGGGCCATCTTTATGCCATGAGTTTGGTTTAATTTTTTTATTTTTTTTGGAAAATCAGTTGTGTTGGAAGAAGCCTTTTTGTCATTTTGTTGTTTTGGGAAAACACTTTAAGTTTGGACCACAGCCGGTGAGTTTTAAATTATAAATAAATTATATATATAAAAACATGTCATATCATCCGCCATTGTTGGTGAAATTTAAATCTATTTCTTTAATCCTCTTTCAAAATACATTCTGGTCTATTTAACTATTCCATTTATTTCCTAAATACCTTAACAGATTACAAGTAATAAATTTTTATAATTTTATTTCTTTACAAGTATGAAAACCAACAATTATCTATTAAAATTCCATACCGTTTAAACCGGCTAATATTTTTTTTCGATTCTATAATCTATATACCAGGCGTTCCTTAAAATTACCTAGTTAATATCCAAACATTTTCATACAGTCCCAAGGTTATTTTTTTTTTAAAGAAACACATTATAGTTTTTGCTTCAATTTGAAGCAACGTGTTGACATTTCTTGGTTTTTCTTTACTTTCTTGTATGAACAAAGGACTTTGTAGTAACACAACTGTGTTTTTTTAGCCTAGTTACGGATTCCAGGACAAGTCTGGGGAAGAAGAAAACCTTTTAATTTATTTTTATGGGGATTTAAGCACCAAGGGGAAGAATTCTATGATTTTAATTTAACGTACCTTTTATTGGAGTCCAGTTTTGGACCTCTACCCACCTGCATCTAGTTCTTCATCCTGACCACCTCCCAGGTCCACCGAGAAAGAAACCGACAGGAAGAACTAGTTTTGTTTCTTTGTTTTTTTTTCATTTAATATTTGTAATAATACCTTTTAACTTCCTCTTCAAGGCTTTAACTTTTTATTAATAATAATCATATTCATTTTTTTTTAAATAATAGTCAGTGTAAATTTGTAATAATACCTTTTAACTTCCTCTTCAAGGCTTTAACTTTTTATTAATAATAATCATTTATTATTCATCAAGGGTTGAGATTGTAACTCCCCTGGAATCTCTCGTTAACAGGTTATAGTGTGCACACATATCTGGAGAGATTTGTTTCATTTATTTGATAATTGTAACGTTTATATTATTATATTTCATTTTATATTATATATTTAACTATTGCGTAACCTTAGTCAAAATTTCACATTATCAGGTACATTAGGGGGGGAAATTATTTTATCATTATATTCAGGGTTTTCATTGTAAATATAGATTAGTTAATTGTATATAAGAGGTGTTGGGTAATATTGTTATATATAGGGGTTTAAAATAATTTGTACATAATATAGGTCTTTATTAAAGTTGGGTTAAAACAATTTAAGATTTCACTTGGTACCTATCCTTTAATATTTCAGCAATACAAGATATCTTGGAAGAAAACATTCAACTTCCTGGCGCCCAAACATTCATTAGAGCAACTTTATCTTTCTTCTGTTTATTTCTTGGTAGTTTCTAGTCATTAATTCTTACATCTTACGGTCTCTGTAGGGCATGCAAATTGGCCGAATCCCTCTTGATTGTCAAGAGGTCATTCTCCTGCATAGCCGCTAGCCAGCATTAAATTTATTATATTTTAAAATTCATATTTACCCTTTATTTATTTCTTTCACATAATTTATTTCTATCTAATCCCTTTCATCTTCTATTATTCCACATATTAGTTCGTTGGTGTATCAAGGTACATTTTAGAGTTTACCCTATTGCTACACTACACATTCTTGTTATATTGGCGCTCCAGCTAATCCATTTTTGTTACATTTTTGTTACACGACATTAGACGAATATCCAAGCAATGGCAACAAGAAGCACAGAACCGTGAAGAGTGGCGAAAAATGGGAGAGACCTATGTCCAGCAGTGGACAGAAGAGGTTGCATGATGATGATGTTGATTATATATTTATATAAATAATATACACTTATGAATAAAATTTAAATATTTCTTACGATATATTAGTAAAATTCGTCGATCACCTAGTAGGACAAATGCATATGCTCATGAACAAGATTTGGAATGATGAAAAGATCCCTAATTATTGAAAAACCGGGATTATATGCCAAATCTATAAAAAAGGGATACACTGAAATGTGAACATTATCGCGGCATAACCTTCTTGTGCACGGCATACAAAATTTTTACTTAAATACTAAACAAACGACTCCAACAATTAACTAAAAATATTGTCGGAGAATATCAAACCGGTTGCCGACAAGGAAGATCTACAATTGACCAACTATTCACAGTGAAACAAATTTTAAACAAATCGTGGGAATACGACATTGACGCCCACAACATATTCATAGATTTCAAACAAGCCAACGACTCAATTAATAGGAACAAGTTATATCAAATATTGCAGAGCTTTAATATCCCCCAAAAATACATCCGAATAGTAAAAACAACATTGGATTCGTCAATAGCAACTCTCAGAGTCCAAAATGAGCTCACTGAAAACTTAAAATAGTCCAAGGATTAAAGCAATGAGACGGGCTGGCACAGACACAATTCAACCTGACCTTGGAATATGTGACAAGACAGCTGAATGTCTCTCCCAGCTGTAGAGGTAATCTCCTAACAAATAAATCAATACAGATTGCCGCCTATGCCGATGATACAGCATTATGTCTCGCAGCACAGAAGAGGCGGCAGAAATATATTCACAACTAAAAACAAAGGCAAAAGAGACCGGACTAGAAATAAATATTCAAAAGACAAAAAAGTTAACACTGGCAAGATCTAGGGAAAACAGACGCACAGTTGAATTGGAGGACGATATTGAAACGGTAGAAAGTTTCACATATATAGGAGTTGCATTAAACACGGATGGACCAGAAGAACCAGAAATCCAAAGAAGAATAGTAAAGGGAAACAAAGCTTATTTTCACTCGATCATGTGTTCCGCTCCAAAAACACACACCGGAGATCGAAAATCAGGGTCTACAAAACTATTATCAGACCAATAGTATGTTATGCATGCGAGACATGGGTGATGACTGGTGAGACAAAAAGAAAACTGGAAGTCTTCGAAAGAAAAGTCCTTAGAAATATATTTGGACCTATTAACGAAAACGGAATATGGAGATCCAGATACAACCATGAACTCTACCAACTGTTCAAAGAGACACGGATCTCAGAATTCGTTAAACTTCAGAGACTTCGCTGGGCTGGTCATGTAGTAAGAATGGAGATAGAAAGATGGCCGAAAAGAGCCCTAGATAGTAAAATACAGGGCGCAAGACCAAAAGGAACGACACGGAAAAGATGGGAGGATGAAGTGGCAGCGGACGCGCAAAATTTGCTAGACGTGAGAACCTGAAGAAGATCGGCGCGGGAACGACAAGTTTGGAGACATAGTTTGGAGGAGGCCAAGGCCCGATTTTGGCTGTAGCGCCATTGGAGAGAGAGAGAGAGTATTTTAATGGATTATAACTTTTTACTACTTTATTGTATAAATACCATCCATAACTTTCATCATACATTGTAGATTTTTAAAATAGACATCATTGTAGACATTTAAAATCCTTTCAATTTTTAGATCTTAATGTTAATAAACAACGGAAATATGATTTTAAGAAATAAATGTCTTAGTTCTTATTGGTTAAATAAGGCGGCTCTGTTTTTTCAGCTTTTCAGTAAGATTATTGATAAGCGTGTGACATAACATAAAAAAGATCAAAATTAATATAGATGTTTAGAAGCTAAAAAGTCCCATATTCAAATTGGTTTTTAATAAAAAATTTAATAATATGTTGAAGTTTTTTCATATAGCCTAAAACTGAAGCCGCAAAGAAACGATGGCAAGTTACAAAATACTTGTTTAGTCACTGTTTAGACAAGTACAGTTGTTTAAATAATAACTTTCTGGTATAAAAAAATTGAATACATTGTAAATTATTTTTTCAATCTGCTTGCTATTGAAGCATGTTTAAAATTTCCTCAATTATTCCTCTTAGAAAATTACTTTCACGCAACCTATGTCCATATACTTTGCTAGACCCATTAAAAAAATCCCTTAAGCAACGAGCTATTTGTCACGCCTGTTCGCAACAACGAAATAGCTCACAGTTGTCCTTGCTCTTATTATCTCTCGTTAGTTAAGCAGAAACTCTTCCTCTTAACAAAGAAGTTCTTTCCTATTGTCGAACAACCCAACTTAGAAGTAGCTGTAGAAAATAAGACCACACCGGAATTGCCAATTAAGTACCATTTTCGCGTGGCACTCTTAAATCGTTAGGAATTGATTTATGACTCAAGTTCAGTGCCTTTAATTTATTTATGGTTTATTTATTTTGAATCCAACCGAACGAACTAGCATAAATTTACGGTATGACCAGATTTGTTTTATATGTAGTTTATATTTATTATAGATTTTATACACATATTTGAGGTGATCACAATCAAACATTTCAGTAACTTTATGTTTCACGTATTCTCAAGGCGTAAAAATCACTCATTTGTTTTATTTCAAGTTATATCAAGTATTGACGTAGATACAACTTTAATATTCCTTGCCTTTTTCTTATTCTTGCGGATACTAAATTACTAATAATTAATTTTCACAAAATATTATTCGTTGTATTTAATAATAAATTGTGCAGTAACTTATTTCTTGCTATTTAGCAGTTCGATAAAATTTTTTCTATAGCATTTACTTTAACTATACCTCAATACTCTATACTCAGTGACATTTGAAGTGTTACAACCAGAAGGAATAATTTCTTGAACTTAATTTTTTGGCAGCAGAATGACTGTTTCAAACATGCTATGATAACAATATCAGTGTTTTATCTTTAAATTTTTTTGTGAAGAGACCGATTTGTGAAAACCGGTTCGTATAGAAATTTTAAGTTATTATTCCCCAATCTAATTGTATTAAGTGTAAGAAAATACCGCGAGTTCGAAGACACCAAAATTACCACTATGTTAGCGATTTTGACAGGGGTAGAATTATTGCGTATAGAAATATGGGTTTTGTCGTATCGCAAAATTGGCCGTCGTGTTAATTTTACGGCAACGGCGGTTATGCGTGTCTGTTGTGTGTGGACAAACGAAGGTAGAGAAACAGTTTTGCTATTACGCGTCAAATTGCTGTCCGATGATTTTGTTAAAGCAGAATGAAGAAGGCATCTACGTAATTTACCATCCTATGTTGTACCTAAATAAGTTAATGAGTTAAGTTTTGTAGTTTAGACAAGTATAAATGTCAATTTTGATGGAAATAAAATAACAATAAGTCACAGTCATTATTTTATTACAAGGAAGTTTTTTTCTAGTTAGACGATCTAATATTAATAACAATATTAACATGGTAGCAGAGCGTACAGTACCTAAATGGTAATGCTAGAAAATACAAGAAATTAAGTAAGAATTGAAGAAAAATTTTTAACTGTCTGGAAAGTGTCATCTCCATAAAGTAATAAAGAGCATTTTAAATTAAATCCAGAGTAAAATGGATCCCAGTAAGGTGCAAATAGGATTACTTGAAGGTAAAGAGAGTTGGACCACTTGGAAATACAAAATCTCTATTCTTCTGAGAAATGTAAAAAGTGCGATGGACGTCCTTGATGGTAGATTAACTTTTCCTAAGTCGTTACTCGAAGGAGCAACACAAGAAGAAAAATGCAAGTAAGAAAAAGAGCAGAAACTCCAGGAGAACTGATCCATTCGGATGTTTGTGGGCCTTTCAAGGTATCAAAATCCGGTTTTAAATATTGTGTTTTATTTAAAGATGATTTTAGCAGATACCGATTTGTATATTTTTTAAAGCAAAAGTCAGAAGTTGCTGATAAATTAGATAGTGTTTTAAAAGAAATAAAAGCTGCAGGATATGGTGTGAAAGAATTTCTGTCAGATCATGGTGGAGAATTTGATAATCATCGAGTAGCAAATATTTTAAACAAATATGGAATAAAACAAAGATTGGTGATGCCGTACACACCACAACAAAATGGCTGTTCAGAACGTGATAACAGAACGATTGTCGAATGCGCAAGATCTTTAATGCATGCAAGAAAAGGTATCTTTGATCAAACATTTTGGGCTGAATTAGTAAATACAGCTACATATATCTTAAACAGATCTGGTATGTCCAGTATTCCTGATAAATCACCACATGAAATATGGTTTAACAAGAAGCCTGAACTTAAACATTTAAGAGTAATCGGCAGTACTTGTTATGCTCACGTTCCTAAAGTTTGCAGGAGAAAATTGGATAAGAAATCTATTAAAGGTATACTCGTGGGTTATGAAAATGATGATGGATATAGGATTTGGTCAGAAGAACAGCATAGACTAATACTTTCACGAGATGTTATTTTTAATGAATTTGAAACTCTCGGTGTGCTAAAAGAATCCAAACAGTTTCAAAGTTTGCAACCTACAGTAGATGTATTGGATTTTGTTCAAAATAATTCTGATACAGAAGAAATAGATATTGTCGATGAAATTAGTGATAGTATGGAAGAAATGGACCCATATGACCAAGAAGAAAACCAATGTTGTGAACCAGAAGAAAGCTTAGAAGAAGATATAGAATTTAGAAGACAACTGAGAGAAAGATCAAACATTAAGAAGCCAACACGCTTTGACGAGTTCGTTATGATGGTTGCTGCTGAAATAAACGACACCAAAGAACCACTTAGTTACAAAGAAGCAATTGTTTGTTGTGAAAAAGATAACTGGAGGCTGGCAATGGAGCATGAAATGCAGTCATTAAAAGAGAATTGTACATGGATTTTGAAAAATTTACCTGAAAATAAAAAAGCAATTCCCTGTAAATGGGTGTATAAACTCAAAACCAATCCAGATGGTTCAATTGATAAATACAAAGCTCGTTTGGTAGTGAAGGGTTATTCACAAAGAAAAGGTGAAGATTATGAACAAACGTTCAGTCCAGTAGCTAAAGGTGGTACGATAAGAGCCGTTATAAGTATAGCTGCTAGTAAAAACATGTCACTTACACAATTCGATGTCTGTACTGCATTTCTGTACGGTACTCTAGACGAAGAAGTATACATGAAACAACCAGAAGGCTATGATGATGGTAGTGGTATGGTTTGTCATCTCCAGAGAAGTTTATATGGATTAAAACAGGCACCAAGGTGTTGGAATAAGCGTTTTGGAAACTTTATAGATTCGCTTGGCTTTAAACGAAGTACTGCAGATCCATGTTTATTTATTAAAATCGAAGGAAAAGACATGTTAATATTAGTGCTGTATGTTGACGATGGTCTAATAGCATGTACAAATGAAATAATGAAGATGAATTTTTTGAAAAAGCTTCAGGAGAAGTTTAAAATAACAGTTAAACCAGCTACATATTTCTTAGGTTTGGAAATCGAAAGAAATCAAGACGACTCCATAAGTATTACCCAGTCAGCTTATACAAGAAAGGTGCTAGAACGTTTTGGCATGGAAAATAGCAGACCGGTCTCGACCCCGATTGTAAAAGAAGCTATCCAATTAGGGAAGGAAACTAGTGAAATAGAATCGAATACTTGTTTTCCATATCGCGAAGCTGTGGGTGCTCTTATGTACCTAATGACGGGTACACGTCCAGATATAGCTTATGCTGTTAGTGTTGTATCCAGGAAATTAGAAAATACAAGTCCAAACGACTATGTAAAAGTTAAGAGAATATTCCGCTATTTGAATGGGACAATAAATTATGGCTTAACTTATATGCGAAAGCCAGATATACAACCTAAGTTAACAAGCTATAGTGATGCTGATCATGGAGGTGATATAACAACCGGAAGATCGACATCTGGGGTATTGTGTCTTTATGCTGGAGCAGCTGTATCTTGGTTTAGTCAGAGACAAACATCAGTAGCCATATCGACAACAGAGGCAGAAATAGTAGCTGCAAGTGACGCTGCACGAGAAATAGTTTGGTTAAAAAGAATATTTACGGAATTAACCGGCGTTAGCTTGGTTCCGACACTACATGTCGACAATGAATCAGCCATACGATTAACGCAGAATCCCGAGTTTCATCGCCGGACTAAACATATACATATTAGACATTTTTTTGTTAGAGAAATGGTATTGGATGGATCACTTGAAGTAGTAAAGGTGTCATCTGAAAATCAGTTAGCGGATGTTTTGACGAAGCCGCTGTTTTCAAATAGAATGAAAAAATTACTTTTTGAAATCGGGTTGGAAAATTACTCAATGAGGGAAGGTGTTAAAGCAGAATGAAGAAGGCATCTACGTAATTTACCATCCTATGTTGTAAATAAGTTAATGAGTTAAGTTTTGTAGTTTAGACAAGTATAAATGTCAATTTTGATGGAAATAAAATAACAATAAGTCACAGTCATTATTTTATTACAAGGAAGTTTTTTTCTAGTTAGACGATCTAATATTAATAACAATATTAACATATTTGGGGTAGTAGGCAGACCTGTTAATATGCGTACACTATACCGTCGCATTGGAGCCTTTGGACTGGTTTCATTCTGCCCACGACTAGGGCTCCCATTGATTGCGAACCACTGTCATCAACATTTGAACTAATGCAGAGAACAGTAGAATTGGGTGGCAGAATTGCGTAATGTAGCATTCAGTGATAAATAGCGATTCTGTTTAGGAATGCGTGATGGTCGATATACCGGGTTTGCTGTTAAGAGACATACCTATACACACGACATCACAATAAACGGTACCCAACTTGAAAAAGTAAGCGAATACAAATACTTGGGAACCCTCATTAATGAAACAGGTGACCAAAATCACGAGATAAAAAGTGGTATTGAAATTGCCAGGTCTACCTTTATAAAAATGAAAAAATTATTTTGTAATCGTGATATTAGTATTCATCTACGAACTAGAATATTAAAATGCTATGTATTCAGTACTTTGCTTTACGGTGTTGAGGCATGGACTCTTAAACAGAAGAATATTAAAAATCTTAAAAACTTTGAGATGTGGTGCTACCGCCGTATACTAAGAATAAGTTGGGTGGATAGAATTTCAAATGAAGAGGTAATACGCAGAATAAATACCGATCCAGAAGTTATTATGAATATAAAAAAGAGAAAACTTGAATACTTAGGCCACCTGATGAGAGGACAAAAGTACACGTTCCTACAAAATATAATGCAAGGAAAGATCCAAGGACGCAGAAATCCAGACCGTAGAAGAATGTCCTGGATGAGAAATTTAAGAGAGTGGTTTGGCTGTACCACTAACGAATTATTCAAAACAGCAGTTAATAAAATTAGAATCTCCATAATGATATCCAATCTCCGATAGGAGAGGCACTCAAAGAAAAAGACACACGACAGTTGGAGTAATGGATTGGAGGGGCTATTGCCTACGGTAGCCGATCACCACTTGTGTTAATTTGAGGCAATATTAGTGCTGCGCGTTATGTTGATAACATATTACAAGCCACTTTACTGCCCTATCTCGACAACCGTCGAGACGCACTTTTTCAGCAAGACAACGCGCATCCCCATATTGCTGATCAAACAATGAACTTTCTCCAAGAAGCTGGCGTTATTGTTTTGCCATAGCCGCTCCGTATTCTGGATATAAATCCTATCAAACATGTATGAGATATAATGGGAAGGAGACTGTACACTTTGTACCATCCTCTACAGACTCTGGCATAGTTAATACATGAAGTTCAAGTTGCTTGGAACGAGGTGCCACAAGCAGATATCGATCATCTCATTTTGTCAATGCCTAGACGTAAACAGGAGTGTATTCAGCTACGAGGTGGCTAAAAACATTATTATTATTATTATTTTGATTATTTTAATTTACAGACCCATTAATATAATTAGTGCAATATTAAAGATATTTGAATGTTTTGTATGTGACTATCTTAAAGCTTCACTTGAAAAACAGCTAGTAGACCAACAATTTTGATTTCGAAATAGCAGATCAACTGAATGTAATATAATAGTATTTGCGGACTTCCTAAGGAAGGCCATGAAGAGGGGCTGTAAGGTACATGCACTGTACACTGATTTCTCCACGGCCTTTGATCGGGTCAACTATAACATTTTAATAGATAAACTTTAAAAAATGGATGTTGATGATCCAATTTTTAGATGGCTGAGAACATACTTGACTGACCGAGTTCAGATGGTGCGTATGAGGGATTTTGTTTGCTTGGCTTTATAAAAAGATTCACTAGAGATTTTCAGAATATTGAAGCAATTAAATTACTATATTGTTCTTTAGTCAGACCCTATCTAGAGTATTATTATCTAGAGATGAATTAAATCAAGTAAATTATGATTTAATTGAAACCCAACTTGGTATTCTCTCATTGTACGACCGACGATTAATTAAAGATGCAAAGATGCTTTATGCCATAATTAATTCTACAATGTTGTGTCCTTAGCTACTTGAACAGGTCGGTCTGCATGTACCTCTACGCAGAACATGATTAAACCAAACTTTTTATGTCCCTCTTCACAGAACCAACTATGTATATGATAATTTTTTATCTCGAGCACTAAAATGGGCAAATATTCACCCAGATCTAGATTTTTTTGCACCGAAGACTAAATTCATTTTTGGTCTTAGGCATGTGTTTGTTTGAGTGGCTGGATTAGGTAATCACCATTTTGATGTGTAAAACTAAACTACGTGATTAAGGTTGTGATATTTATAATAATATTTTTTTGTTTTATTGTATAGGGTAAAGCGGGGTTATATGGACCACTTTTTTTTATCAAGATATATTTTACGATGTATAAAAATTTTATTAATGAAAAATATATCAATATACTTAGTGACCTTTTCACTAACATTATCCATATATAATATCTCAAACATTTAAATAAATTATATAAGGACCTTTTTTCAAAATTGTTTCTCTGGACAAGTTAACCTAACGGGCCAGTTAACCTAACCAGTGGTCAACCTAACCTGATTAATCAGATTGATTCTTTTTAATCTTCCTATTCAGATAAGATACTGCAGGTTGATAAAAACACATTTTTATCTTTTAGGCTGTATTTAGAAACAAATATTAAAATATTAACAAATATTATATTCAGTAACATCAATATTAAAATAAAACATAATCTCATATCGGCCTTTTGAATATTTAACTGGATTTGGTAAACTACACACGAAGGATTCTGCTTCTTTCAAAAAATAATTTCATAACCGTTATACAGTTTTTTTATGACTTTTGCAGCATAATTTCGGGAGGTTTTCTTACCGTGCACTTTTACAGTAAGGTAATTTCCTACGTCATATTCATTGGGCGGTTTATAAGTCGTAGCTTCTTCAGACTCAATTTCATCAGAGCAATCAGAAGAATCTTCATATGGCGGTTCGTCCTTTGATTCAGATGAGGAGGATTGGAGAACTTTACGAGAAACCTTTTTTGTGCGGACGTTTTTTTTTCTAATTTTATTTTGTCGTGCTTCGAACCTCTGTTCAAGTTTAGATTTTACAGGAGTACTAGTTAATATCATAAATTTACCTTTCTTCTGTTATTATTAGATTTTCTAGAAGCTGCTTTTATAAATTGCCTAACAGTTTCTGGAAGAACAATTTGGTTTTCTTCGCCAGTTGTATTACTGGGGCAAACCTGCTGTATTTTAGTCACTCTATCGGGATATCTCGAACATCCCTTTGAACGCCTGAACCTTCATTTGAATTAGATTGGCCTCTCTTTGGACATATTGGCATTTGAATCCGATCGTTCGTCTCTTTGGACATATTTCAAAAGTTGCCGATACATACGTCATTCGTTAAAATTGAGCTTTCCAGTGGTTCTAAGCATCGGTCTGTAACGAATGACGGTAGAAAATCAGCGTCTGTGAATATATCATCATTAAAAGGGCATATCCCCGCCTTTACGAAACCACTGTTAATATTTTGTAATGTAAATGCTTTTGGATAGGCATCACCTACAAGCTCGGCGACATCGTATATAGTAATTACATTGCCGGGGTGGTGCACCATTATAATATTTTTTAAAAGGACCAAATACTGATAAATCTAACGGCTGTAGCTTGTGACTACAGTGGGGTGGGAATGTTAAGAGGATAATTCCACTTTTCTTAGCATAATCCAGAGCCGTTAAATTTAAATGGCTCTCGTGGTTATCGAGCAAAATTAATTTGGGCCTTTCAGGGGTTGGTCTCTCACAAGTAACAAAATGCTTTAAAACATCTAAAAATAGTTCTCACTGCATCCATCCCGACAATGTGGCATTTCTTTTAGTTCCAATAAGTGCTTTTTTCAACGTATCATCCTTGAAATGTTTTCTTGGGAATATTAGATAACGGGGAATAACTCTTTCTGTACAGCCTACTATAGCACATAAGGTGACTAAAGCTCCTCTTTCTGCTGAGGTAACTTGTCCAACTTGCCGTATACCTTTGGCTGCGATTATTTTTGGGGGCTTATAACAGTTAAATATCCATTAACAAAATACATTAAAATTAAAATCAATACATTCATATTCGTAAAAAAACTTGACAAATAGAAAAATTATATACAAACCTGTCTCGTCTAAATTATAAATATCTTGTGGTTCAAGATTATTGGTTTCTAAAACTCTTTTCAAATTTTGATAAAATATGGCAACATTATGACGGTTGAAGCTCGTGACCCGGCTTAAACTAGTTTGCTCTGGCATTCTAAGGAAAAATTATATCTCTTCAGAAAAGCCAGTATCCACTCTTTTCCGGCCATCATCTCTTTTAATCCAATTTTCTAAACCTTTTCTAATATTTTTTGGTTTGCTGTAGCATAATCAAAGACCAGTGCTTCCTTCAGAGTTAAGCCGTAGTTCATCATTGATGCTTGTTTAATATATATGACAAGGGCCTCTTCTTCAGCATTAGTGAAAACCTTCAGGTGTTCATTCTTAGGGCTAAAATTCACATTTTTAAATCCAATAGCATCGGCTTTAGCTTTAAATCTCAACAACGTTGTTTTAGGTATTATTTGAAACTCTCTTGAAGCTTTTCGAACTCAAAACCTATTTTCTACTACCTCTCGAACAGCGTTCATCAAATTTTCTGGATCAAATGAACGATTTTCCGTGGTTCTTTTATAAATACGTGGCATTGTAACCTGCAAAACTAAAAGATTTTGTTATAACACGTGCGAAAATGTTTGTGGGGTTAACTGGACCAGGACCAAGTAACCTGACCTACAAGTGGTCCAGTCAACTCTACTGTAAAAAAATGTTATTTAAATATTTTTCATGTTTATCATTTTGTAGTAACTTATAATTTGCATAAACACGTATTCTGCAATAGTTATTGTACTTACCTATTCAGCCGCTAATAAAATACAACTAAAACTGAATCACAAAAATGTCGTCGCAAAAATACGTTAAAAGTAACTTTCTACCTTAAAAAAGTACGTTACGTAAAGGTCATGGTACAATGAATAATGCGCAAAGGTAGAGCGTACCCACGGTTCGTAGACTTACTAAGTAAGTACTAGTACTTACTATTAACAGTGTGTTCGTTAGTTCTCTGCTCTTAAGTCTACGAACCGTGTAGGAGCGTACCTATTCTGCATGGGGTTTCAGCACAGCTCGGGGATAATCGACAAACGTTTAACAGCACAATACAGTGCCGCGAAAAAATTTAAAATACTGTGGTCTATTATAGTTAACTTGATGGTCCGGTTAACCACACTGTCCCTTACATTGTAAATCTTATTGGGCAGCAGCCCGTTAAAAATAAATAAATACTTGTTAATAAAAATTTTTGACAACGTTATCGTTTCCTGATAAAGACCTGAGCATGCTAGCAGTGACCTCTGTACGAAGTAACAAAAAGTCTGGAAATTTCTCTTCGATTCGCGATAGCCAATTACATCGAGTTAGAATCTGATGGCCAATTACGACAAGGGGCGCTCAAAATTTCAAAGATGGACGATCACTTCGGGAAAACAAATCATTTTGTCATTTGAACTTGAAGCTATAAAACGTTTAATATAAATCATTTACACGTGTGTTTTACCAAAGTAAAAGTTGGAATACGTTCTTCAAAGTTTATTTATTTGTGATTCGAGTTTTTACATTTAAGATAATTGACTTCTTCTTAGAGTGCCGTCTCCCTACGGAGGTTGGCAATCATAATGGCTATTTTTATTTTAGAACTTGCTGCTCTAAACAAATCAATCGATCTGCATTGGTACCAATCACGTAGATTCTTTAACCATGATCTGCCTTCGGCCAACAGATCTTCTTCCTTGAATCTTTCCCTGTATTATCAGTCTCAAAATTTCATATTTTGGTCCCCTCATCACGTGGCCTAGGTATTCCAGTTTTCTGGTTTGTATAGTGGTGATTAGTTCTGTTTCTTTACCAACCCTCTCCAGTACTTCTTTATTTGTAATTCTATCAGTCCATGATATTTTCAATACTCTGCGGTATAACCAGAGTTCGAAGGCCTCGATTCTTTTTAAATTACATTTTTTTAATGTCCAAGTCTCAGCTCCATATAATAATATTGAAAATATATAACAGCGAATGGTACGTAGTCTGATCTCCAAATTTAGATTTTTGCACGTTAGGAGTGGCTTCATTCGTATAAATACTGATCTGGCAATCTCTATTCGTCTGTTTATTTCTACAGTATGATCATTGGTTTCATTGATCAAAGTTCCCAAATACTGATATTTTTCTACTTGTTTATACACGTCTATTACTTACCATTTATTGTCAATAGGTGATGTATATTTTGTGGCCTTTTTGTAATCAGCATGTACTTCGCTTTTTTAGCGTTTATAGTAATTCCTATCTCAGCACTATTTATACTCAAGCTTTCGATAAGATGTTGTAGATCCTCTATACTCGTTGCTATGATCACAGTGTCGTCTGCATATCTTAAATTATTAATTAATTTTCCGTTAACGGTGACTCCCGCTTCGATATTATTGAGCGTGTTTTGGAAAATTTCTTCAGAATATAAGTTAAACAAAAGTGGTGATAACACACATCCCTGTCTAACTCCTCTACAGATCCTCATTTCTTCTGAGTGTTGCCCATCAATTTGAACTATGGCACTTTGGTTCCAATATAATGTTTGCACTATATTTATGATTTTACTGTCAATGCGCTTGTTCATAAGTATTGATATTAGTTTTTCATGTCTTACTTTATCGAAAGCTTTTTCGTAGTCAACGAAGCACAAGTGTAGATCACATTCACATCCCGACATCGCTGAATTAATATGTTGATGGCAAATAGTCCTTCTCGAGTACCCATTCCATTTCGGAACCCGAACTGCGTCTCGCTAATATCCTCCTCTAGCCTTTCGTATATTCTCTTATGTATTATTTTTAGCAGAACTTTTAAAGTATGACTCATGAGGCTCAGTGTTCGATAATCAGAGCACTCTTTTGCTGCTTGTTTTTTAGGGATGGTTATAAATGCTGACTTTAGCCACTCCTGTGGTATTATTCCCGTATCGTACACCGTGTTGAATAAATCTGCCAATACTTCCAAGTTGTCCTCTTCCACTAGTTTTAAGAGTTCTACTGGTATTTCATCTAATCCAGCTGCCTTATTGTCTTTAGAGTTTTTGATAGCATATTTGATTTCATCTATCGTGATCTTCTGTATCTCTAAAGGATTTAATTCTTGTATTTTCTGCATTTCACCTCTTTCATCTTGGAAAAGTTCTCTAACGTACTCCTCCCATCGCCTTAACTTCTCTGGTAAATCTACTAGTAGTACTCCTTTTTTGTCTTTTATGTGTCCTTGCTGTCTATTTCGACCCATTCCAGTCACTTCTCTAATTTTTTTGTGCATATTTCTCATATCATATTTTGTTTCTAGTTCTTCTATCTCTTTACATTGCTTCATCAAATAGATTTCCTTAGCTGTTTTGATTTTTTCCTTAATTATTCGTTGTATTTCTTTATACTTCTGTAGATCTTTTCCTTTATATTTCCTTCTTTCTTCTATCAGTAATAGTATTTCTTCTGTCACCCAGTGTTTTTTAGCCTCTGATTTATGTTCTATTAAACTTTCTTGAGCTGGTTTGAGTAATGTGTTTTTTATATTACACCACTTTTTATTTACATCCATAATTTGTTTGTTGTCAGTTAGTGTTTTTTGCATATTAACATTCACATTATTTTTTATTTCGTTTTTTATTTCTTCGTTTTGTAGCATTCTTACGTTAATTTTTGGTTGTTGTTTTCTGAGTTCAATTCTTTTTAATTTTATTTTCACGTCAGCCACTAGCGGATTGTGGTCTGAGTTAACATCTGCTCCAGGATAAGTTTTAACTGAGGTTATAGAGTTTTTATATCTGCTATTTACGAGTATAAAGTCTATCTGGTTTCTGACAATGTGGTTTTCTGTATGTGAAGGAGACGTCCATGTATATAGTCTTCTTTTAGGAAGCTGAAACCAAGTATTGGCAATTACCATATTCTTTTCTTGGCAGAATTCTGAGCCTTTCTCCTCTCTCGTTTCTAGTTCCTAGTCCGAACTGTCCAACTATATTTTCAACTGTACCTACTCCAATTTTTGCATTAAAATCTCCTAAAATGTAAGTAATATCTCTAGATTTTGTTAACTTGATTGTATTGTGCAATTCTAAATAAAAGTTTTCGATCTCATCTTCGGTCTTATCAGCAGTGGGAGCGTAAACTTGGATCATATTAATATTACAGTTCCGTGCTTGAATTTTTAGCATTATTATTCTTTCTGAGATTTGAATCACACCTAACACTGATTTTTTAATAGTGTTGCTTATGATAAAAGCTACTCCGTATCAGTTTTGTCTCCTCCAGTGTAATAAATATTGTGGTTATTTATTGATATCTCTCCATTTCCTGACCACTGTACATCGCTAACCCCAAGTATATCAGAGCCTCTCCTTCTCTTTAATAACATTGTGTAGTTTTCCAGGCTGATACATACTTCTTACATTCCAGGCACCTATTTTTATCTGAGAGGGTTGAGTATTTTTTTTTGTGGTATTTTGTGCAAGGGTTTCGCATGTTGACGACCGAGGAGGCTTTGCGTTCTGATGGTTGTCCTCCCCTGCCGGATTTTGGTCTCCGATTACCATAATCAATAATGTTTCTTGCGCAAATAGTGCTAGCCATTATAATTTATACTAGAGATGTCATCAGGGACCTTTAATGCAGTGGTTTCTCGTTGCCTTCTGCATTCTGATGCCGTTGACCACTTTCTTGGTTCTTCCGCCTTCGAGACCAATTTCTTAGTCTCAGGACAACAGAGTGTCCTTCCACTTACTAGCTCATCCGCCCTAAGCCGTTGGCCAGTAAATGGTTGATTGCTTATCCCGGCAAACACTCGGACGTCAGAGCCTCTTTAGTTATCTAGCAGGATGTACCAGAAGAGCATGATCTAGATCATCATAAGAGCAGGTGAGGTTGACATTTGAATAGGAGTGGCTATTTGTTGCGCTTCACTATCCCATTACATCCCAATTGACTTCCATAACTATAATTGACTGATAATTGACTCCCAAACCTAAATAAAAAAATAAATGTTTGTTTTTTACAGTATGTCTGAAACACGGGAAGTAAAATTTACATTATCTCAAATATTTATGTGGTTGCAAGGTCGGCAGATATCTTTAGTTGAAGGTGAGGCAGTTTTTGGAGCTGGCCACGTTATATTTTGTAAATTACGCCTTACGTTTTCTACGAAAAACTTTATGAGACCGTTGGGGCAATTTAGCTGATGGAATATTTTCTTCAGTCTTCTCAATTTAGTTTCAGATGTTACTATAAAGTAAATTAAGTATAAATATATTAAAATATAAAGAATATTTTAATCAACAGTTACTTGGAAAGTAATCATTCTCAGTAAAATGTAAGCTGCACACAGTCATGTACTTTTACCAATTCGGAAAATGCATTGCCAAACTTTTGTTATATTCTCGTCCAGCGGAAACTTATGTATGGAATTTTTTTTTATGAACATTGAGGAACATTGCAATAGTTTTTTGAATATTGTTCTGAAGCTATTTTCTTGTGGCATTGTAAATTAATTACTATTTATAACTGGGAATAAAAAAAAACTTAAAAGGATAGGAAATAAATTCAACATTTCAACAACATTCAAAACAACAAACACGTTGAGATCTATTTTGTCCAAAACCAAACCTAACAATGAACAAGAAAGGACAAAGAATTGCATTTATAAAATACCTTGTGAATGCGATCAGTTTTATTTAGGTGAATCATCAAGGCCATTAAATGTTAGAATAAGTGAACATCAATCTTATATTAAAAATAGAGAATTTGATAGATCTCAAATATGTAAACACGCATGGGATAATGAACATAGGGTTCAATGGAATAATTCAAATATAGTCCTAAAAGAAACGGATGGTAAAAAAAGAAAAATCAAAGAAGCGGCTCTAATTATGCTAAATGAGGCCAATTGTGTCGCAAATTCCTCGGCAGAATGTAGTAGGATCTGGTTACCAATATTGAAAGAGGAAGTTATTAATAAGAAAATACCAGTATTAGTAAGTCAGTAACATATAGAGGATACATCATTTATGTTTTTTAAATAACGTAACATATAAAATCAGAATTTTGATGTTTGTTGAAGGTAAACTAAATTCACGAACAAATACTTACAATGTCGGGATAGTATTATGAGGTTTTTTTCCTGGTTTTTCCCTCATAATTTACTATGGAATCACTAACAGGAGAATTTTACTGTCATCATGTCATGTGTTTGTCTTTTTAAAGACGAATTACATGCTATGATTTTTTCTGACTAATATTCTCAAGTTAAAGTTGATTTCATGTAATCGAATGAACTATCTTATAAGTAAAGTCGTCCCAGGAGCGCAACTCAACAATATTGGCAATATCATTTTAAAGTCGTCTACTTTAAAATGCATAATGTATGTCTGAATTGTCAATATAAATGAGTCAGATAAAATTAAATTATTAGAAGAATTTTTTCACTATGTAACAAAAAACAAAATTTGTTTAATTTACTGTTTGTATTTTGAGAACGATTTCCGAATTGGAAATTGAAACGTCAATAAACGTATTTTTATCTTTAATTGTGGCTTATTCCCAGTTATAAATAGTAATTAGTTTTTTGAAGTCGAAGTCATTGTTAATTACAATATAAACCGGTCGCTAATATGTATACAAATTTAATGATAATTTCAAGATTTTCCCGAAGTGGATGCTTTTGAAATCTACCACCAGGCGTCGCCCACTTTGCGGTTGCTCGCGAATAGCGAATTAGCTGAACCGTAAATCCAGAGCTTACTGGAAAAAGGAACAATTTTTGGCTATTTACGGAATATGGAATATGAAGTGGTTCTTACTTCTTCTTCTTTAAGTGCCGTCTTCTAATCGGAGGTTGGATATCATCATCACTATCTTTACTTTATCTACTGCTGCTCTAAAGAGTTCTATAGAACTGCATTTAAACAGGTCCATTAAATTCTTTAACCATGACACTCTCCTTCTTCCTATACTCCTTCCTCCTCTTATCTTTCCCTGTATTATCAGCATTAGCAGTTCATATCGCTGTCCCCTCATTACGTGTCCCAGATATTGTAACTTTCTTATTTTTATTGTGTTTATTATTTCGCCCATTTCTCGCCATACTCCCGTGTTAGTTTTCTTCTGTGTCCATGCTATTCTAAGCATCCTCCTGTAACACCACATTTCAATGGACTGTAACTTATTTATGTGTTCTTGCTTCAATGTCCAGCTTTCAAGTCCATATTGCAGTATCGAAAACACGTAGCATCTCAGTGCTCTTACTCTCAGTTCTAATCTAAGATCCTTGTTGCGGAGAATTGTTTTCATTTTTACAAACGTATTTCTTGCTATTTCTATCCTAGCTCTTATTTCGGTTGTTTGATCATTATTGTCTGAAATGCAGGTTCCTAGGTATTTGTATTTATCAACCCTTTCTATCGGTACATTTCCCAAATGTATGATTGTTGGTATATTTGTTTTCTTTGTTATTATCATTGATTTGGTCTTTTTTATATTAATTTTTAGTCCATATTTTTCACAGAAACTGTTTGTTTTGTTTAGCAGTAATTGGAGTTGTTCGGCAGAGCTTGCCATAATCACGGTGTTATCTTATGTTGTTAATAGATCTTCCGTTAATTATTATTCCTTCACTTGGAAATAGTAATGCTTCTTCAAAAATGGCTTCACTATATATATATTAAATAGTAATGGGGACATAATACATGCTTGCCTAACTCCTCTCCTGATTTCAATTTCTGGACTGGGTTCGTTATCTATTACGATTTGTGCTTTTTGATTTCAGTAGAGGTTTGTTATTATTCGTGAGTCCCTGTGGTCTATGTTTTTTGTCTTTAGAATTTGGACTAATTTTTCATGTCTTATCTTGTCAAATGCCTTCTCAAAATCAACGCAACAAACGTTCTTACTACTTATTGTGTATGGTGATTATATCTGGCTCAAGTTATAAATATCAAAAATTTAATTAAAAATCCTTCGTAAAAGGTATATTTTAGGCCCAAACGGGCTAAGTTAAAAGGACAAAACGTTTTCGGAAACCATGTTCCATCATCAGTGTCTAGGGGTACATGAATGAAGCCACCAAGATTAAATATGTGGGTAAAAACCCGATTACATATGTTTAATTACATTTAGTTTTAAATTAATGTTGAAATGATATAAGATTACAGAGTTACCGATGGATTTGGTAACATGGCGACATATGACTCCACGTTGAAGTTGCTAGTCCTGAGACGGTATGTCTTCGAGGACTATATGAGTGCAACTGGTTGCACTCAGTTGCACTCATATAGTCCTCGAAGACATACCGTCTCAGGACTAGCAACTTCAACGTGGAGTCATATGTCGCCATGTTACCAAATCCATCGGTAACTCTGTAATCTTATATCATTTCAACATTAATTTAAAACTAAATGTAATTAAACATATGTAATCGGGTTTTTACCCACATATTTAATCTTGGTGGCTTCATTCATGTACCCCTAGACACTGATGATGGAACATGGTTTCCGAAAACGTTTTGTCCTTTTAACTTAGCCCGTTTGGGCCTAAAATATACCTTTTACAAAGGATTTTTAATTAAATTTTTAATACATGGTATACAGCCAACTACAGGAACGTAGATTCCTTGTGGATTATAAATATCAGTTCTTTTATTTGGACTGTTGGATGTTTTAAAATTTGACACATTTCAAGGAGGATAATTTTGTTGTTTGCAAAGCATTTCTACGTCAGTAAGATCGATTAGGTGTTCGGTTCAGTTAACTAGTCTTTTCCCCCTTCTTGTCTCAAGAAGGTCACACTTTTTTAGGAATTTGTTCATGAGATCTTTGTATTGAACCCTGTTCTTTAATAAAATCCACTAAGAAGTCCTGTTCTTTTGATTAAAGTCAGCAACTTTCTTATGGGAAGTTTAAGAGTTTCCTGATTACACAGACCAAATCTACAAAAGGGACATGTTTCTATTCTATCTGGTGTACCAATAATAATTCAAATACTATAGGGATACACAGATTTAAGTACCTACATAAATTAGTTTATCTCAGTAGCGTACCTAGAATTTCCCTTTGGGGGGGTTTTGGTTATGCACCGAAATTTTTTTATGATGCCATCTCCCTTTTGAGTCCTTAAAATTTGTCAGTAACAGTGTCGGAACAGGGTTCTGGGGGGTGGTTTAACACCCAAAACCCCCCTGGGTGCGCCACTGATTTATCTAGGACGTATGTTACATCTCATAATTGAGAGAAAGATTTAAAAAAGTAGTTCAGCACGAAAAAATATTCCTGAAAAATATATTATGTTGTCTAAAGTTTTTAGTGATATTTTATACACTCCCACCTTCCCAATACGTAAAGTACTTAAGTAAAGTCTTTGCTACTGTTGTCTACTTTTGGTCGCTATGAGTTTATGAATCTACCGTATCCTGGCCAATTTTAGAATGTCGTCACCATCTTTATACGTCCATGGTCGTCACTAAATAATTTAAGCTTTACAACGCTAGTTATTCTCGGTTCATTCCCGTATGCATTTTCTAACTTTTGTGTGTACAAAGGAAACATACATATGAATGGTTAAACATTTTACTTGTTAAGAAAAAAATAATCTATGACAAAATCTTAAAATCCTTTTCATATGCAGCATTAATTTATTTGCAATATTATTCTCATTTATATGAATACCTCAAATACCATAAAATATAAAAAGTTTCTTGTCATCGTCAGATTGGATTTATCTCTTATTGATTATTACAAATATTTATCGATACTGTTCTGAGAACAAACATATTTATTTAAATTTGTTTTATTGCCTAAAAAGGTTATCGGCATAAAATCTCGAAATATAATTATTCACAGAAGTGATAAACAGTTTAGTTCGCTGTTAGTTACAGTGTGATAAGATTCTGGGAAAAGGTGTATGTAATGAAACCGTGGCTTTTAAAATAATTTCGAAAGATTAACTGCATTTCAACGAATCTAGCAATTATCTAGAAATATATTTGGCATAATAAAAGTTATTTTCCTTTTCTTCTCATCTTTTTCATTACAGATGGTGTTTTCACGGTAGCTGATCAAAAAACATAGCTGAATACTCATTTTTTAGTTTTATCTATAATTGTCCTCTTTTCTCAAAATCTGTTTGTAATCTATTTTATTGTAAGGTATGCCTTGTACTCAAATCTTTCGTCCAAGTCATACTCCAAAATCTTTTGGAGCCACGTGTGTGATTTAGTTAGAAAACTAAATCACATACACACATACATTATATATATATATATATATATATATATATAGATATATATATATATATATATATATATATATATATATATATATATATATATATATAGTAGTTTGAGTATTTTGAACGTATTATATATATATATATATATAATTAATAGGTGGTATTCTTGACTGTTGGTTCAATATAAGTTATGATTTATGAGGATGCAGTCAGTTTATTTGGCCACAAGACAAAGAAAAAGCGTTTGACTTACGACAAGCTTGCGAATTATATTTAATTCTTTTCAAGACATCTATAAAAAGAACATATAAATAACTAGTTATAATTGTTAATTGTCTTACTTATAGTCGTGAGATTACAGTTTTTATATTGTACTCTACAGAACAAACCGAAATTTGAAATATAATAAATTTTTTGTATTAAAATAACTATATTGTCACTTTATATGTCATTGTCATGGTTTGATTTATCTGATGAAATATATGTGGAATTATACTGTTTAATACGTTCTATTATAAACCAATACATTTTTACAGCCCATTCAGTTTAAGAGGCAGAAACATTTAGAATGACATATACAAAAAATAAAAATGTTGAGTAGAGATCGATATTGACAATTAGTAACATTTATGTGTACATATTAACAATCAATAAATACGCAGATCTCATTTCATGACATCTACATTAAAATTCATATTGCTAAGCAAAGTGCTGACTGGATTAATTTATATTTTTATATTTATATGTTATATTATATATATATTATATATATATATATATATATAGTATATATATATATATATATCGAGAAAAGGAGTACGACCGTCAATCCATATAAATTAAGCACACTCAAAGGGGGTGGGTTTTCGGTCAAAAGGTGGAGAAAACAGACAAAGAATGCGGTACTTCATCTATTTTGAATACGTTTGGATTCTAATCAGAAAGCATCATCAGTTCATCTAAAAAGAACAATATGAAAAACTAACCTCCAATGACAAGTTAAAAGTTAAAAATTAGTATGTTACCACAAAAAGATATGTAGCAGTCAGTGATATTAACAATTGTACTACAATGGATATATATATATATATATATATATATATATATATATATATATATATATATATATATATATTATCAAAATCAAACTGATTTTACATTCATCAACACGTCTGGCCAGAGCAGTGTTTTAAGGCTAATAAGGTAATAGTAAAAAGGAAGGGCGAAGAGTTCATAACATTGCATAATATCAGGTAACATCTTCTATTACAAAGGACACGGATAACAAAGTCTAAAAGACGTAGTATTTCTGGTTTCTAAAAAACATGCTAACAAAATCGAACAATACGTGAGAATCTTAAAAAGAATAGTAATGATTAAGATGACAAAATTAACTTATTATAAACTTAACTTATAAAAATTATTCAAGGGTACGATTTAACTTCAACACATCCCGACGAAGAGATAGATTGGTTCTATGAGAAAATAATTAAAACCAACACGAACTATCACAGTATTTATACCTTAGAAATAGGAGACTCCAAAGCTAAGATTGGGCAACGACTAGAAGAAAGTGAGAATAATTACTTTGGTGAATTCGACTATGGCGTTAGAAATCCTAGAAAGAGGAGAAACCCCGGTTAAATTCTATAAGAATAAAACAAAGAAAGTGGACGTGGCTATCACCACACGTAAAAACACGGAATGAAATCGATTATATCATGTGTATCAAAAAAAGTATAATAAAAGATTTAATAGTAATAAAAACGAACTCTCTGGGTAGCGATCACAGATGAAAGAAATGATAGAGGACACACATTGATGAATTACTTGGAGGAGACGCAACTATATAACTATATGCAATGAATACATTCTTTACTTCATTTGGGAAAAAACCCCAAAGAAAATGGACATGGATTAGTTCCCATGGTGATACTAAAAACGAAATTGATTATATTCTTTCAACGCAAAAATCTATGGTTAAAGACGTAACAGCCCTAAATCGTTTCTCAACTGGTAGCGACCATAGACTAGTCCGAACCAAGCTGATCATTGATGGTAGATTTGAAACAAGAAAGAAAATGGAAAATAATCAGAAATTAGACATGGAAAAACTAAAACAAGAAAAACAGATGTACGAAGAAAGAATAAAGGAAATAATGCCGACCAAGGAAGATATAGAACACAAACATATCGATGAAATAAACATGATATTTACCATTTACTGAAACTCTAATGAAAGTGGGTAAAGAAATAACACAGACAACAACAAAAAAAGAGAAAGTTTCATATCCCAGAAAACAAAGATTCTTATGAACATAAAAATAACATTACTAGAACAAGGGGACAGAAATAAAATGGAATACAAAGAAATAAACAAAACTATTAGAAAAAATATCAAGGAGTACAAACGGAGAGTAAGTAGAGGAAGAAAAGATAGAGAAAACAATTGAAAAAAATAGAAACATGAAGTGCTTAAAGCAGAACCTGGCAAACATACAAATAAATAACATAAAGAACAAAGAAGGAGTGGAGACCAACAATATAAAAGAAATTTTATAGATAACGCACGAATATTATAAAAATCTCTATAAAATAGAACAAAAACCAAGCCACGAAATCCGTAATCAGTTACAACTGAAAATAAAGAACGTTAACTGTGACCTACAACCAGAAATCATTAAAAATGGAATAAAAAAGGCACTCAAAAAAATGAAGAATAACAAATTTCTTGGGAAAGATGGAATAACTGTGGAAATGCTAAAAAATGGGGGAACACTACAGTGGAAGTCCTTTATGTACTAATGAATAAAATATTGAATACAAAACAAATACCCACCACATGGAACGAGGCAATAACACTATTACTATTTAAGAAAGGCGATAGAAAAGATCTGAAAAACTATAGATCCATAACGCTACTTAATGTAATGTACAAACTGTTAACTAAACTACTAACAAACAGATTAACAACTCAGTTAGATAATTACCAGTCAAGAGAGTAAGCCGGTTTTAGAAAAGGATTTAGTACAAGCGAGCATCTGCTTACGATAAAAATATTAATTGAAAAGGCCAACGCATATGAAATCCCAATGCATATGGCATTTGTAGACTTTGAAAAAGCATTCGATAAGGTGGAACATTGGGCAGTAAAGAACTCTTTACAAAATGGGAGAATAGACTATAGATATACGGGCTTAATTTCCAATATGCATGATCAAGCAACAACATCCAGCTAGTAGTTGAACAAACGGAGCCTATTAAGATACGGCGGGGAGTCAGACAGGGTGACACTATATCACTCAAACTATTCAATCCAGCTTTAGAAGACGTTATGAGGAAATTACAATGAGAAAAACGGGGTATTAACATAAATGTCCAATTCTTAAATCACTTGAGATATGCAGACGACATTGTATTAATAACAGATAAAAGGGAAGAATTACAAAATATGATGGATGAATTAAATAGCGAATCAACAAAAATAGGTCTACAAATGAATTATAATAAAACAAAAATTATGACCAACCAAGCAGAAGAATTAATAATTACAATTGCATAAACAACTATGAAACAAGTAAAGGAATATGTATATTTGGAACAACTAGTTAAATTAAATAAAGAAAATCAGACCGGATAAAGAGAAGGATATGGTTGGCTTGGGTATCCTTCGGAAATCTTTCCTATATACTAAAAAATTTAAATTCCTGTTCTTACCTACGTTTCTCAAACTTGGACGTTTACAAAGGAAAACATAGAAAAAATAGCAAAGATCCAAAGAGCCATGAAAAGGCAAATGCTATCAGGCTATCAGACAAGAAAATAAATACTTGGATCCGCAACAAAACAAAAGTGACCGATGTATCAACGCAGATAGCAAAGCTTAAGTGGAAGTTTGCTGGACATACCATAAGACAGAAAGACGACAGATGAAATACGATAATTATACACTGGAGACCATATAGTTACAAACGAAAAAGAAGAAGACCACAGAATGGTCAGATGATTTTAAGAAACACGCAGGCCCGAAGTGGATACAAAGTGTCTACAATAGAGGAATGTGGAAGAAGGAAGAGGAGGTCTATGTCCAAAATTGGACAGCAAGGGCTGTATAGATAGATATCGTTGCCAAGTCGATTAGGAGACCTTCCAAATGAGATATCCCGTGACCTCAGTTTGTATTAAAAAAAATCGTCGATTACGTCATTACGCCACCACTGGTAACTATGCTGAAAGGCAGGAAACCACAAAGGAGTTACAGTGTTGAAAGAAGTTGATCAAATGATAGACGAAGAGAATAAGGCTGCAAAGCGATCTGGCACCTGTAAAGCTAAAATTAGTAAGTTGGTGAAAAAAGATCAAGATTGAATACAAGCCAAAAGGCTATGACAAAACAAAAATAAACTCAGAAGGCCGAAGGTCCAAAAAAACCAAGGCCAGACAGAAGCACACCACTCGAAAGCCAACGCAAAGGGAAAAGGTCAAGAACCGAGGATGTGACTTTCAGTGCAGCTGCCGTTTCTGTTAAGGTTGCGGCGGTAGTAATAGTATTTCCAAAAGCCAAGATGGATGTGGATAAACTTAAGACAGTCCAGAAAGCCATCTTGATGGTTTATAAAGAAATTCCTGTCACCAAAAAGCCATCTTGGCGGCTAATAAAGGTTTGTTTCCTGAAAAGTAATCATAGACCAAGTTTCTTAGAACTGTGCGGATGATACAAGTGCAAGGTGACTAAAGAAGGTAATTCTAACCCTGAGGCCTTGAGAGAACGCATCTCTTAAGGCTTTGGAGTGGGAAGATATACCCAAGCCGCACTCATGCACTGTCTTCGTCCAGGACGAATATGGGGAAAAAGTCCAAAATGATCCGTAATTGACTGATGATAAGTAAACTTGGGCGCAGGACACATATATCGACAGTCAGATGAAGCAAATCTTAAAGAACAAAGTGGTTTTATGGACCTTCTCAATAGATTCTAAATCTCGAGAAGAGCTCCATAAATTCAAAATGTCACCTATTTTCGGAGCGGGAAAGCTAAATTTTCGATACAAAGAAAGGAATACAAAAACATTAAAGGAAAAGCTAGTAGTAATTTAATTTAGTTAAACAGGGAAAACTTCCCTACAAATGGAGGTTCAGGAAGAGAAACAACCTTCTTCAGGCGGAATCAGCTTACTTGTAAGGACTACCGTCCAAGAGTACGTTGGACCCACAAAAGAAGGAAAGTCTACGGAATCAGAACCGGACAACTCTTCGTATTGAAGAGGGAAATAAGGCTCCTAAAGGCCGCATCGTTGAACATGCAAAAGCCGCATAGCGCGGTAAATGATATAATAACAAATTGGTATGTATCTGATGAACTCCCATGTTCAGGTAAGACATTTACGATTTGACTTTAATTTATTTTCATCGGAAATTAAATACAGAAATCCTAGAGATACCAACTGCGTAGGATAGAGAATCCCTCAGTAAAAATTTTGGTGAAAGTACGAACAGCTTACTATGAAAACTGTCCGGAAAAAACAATTCTGGATGAACAACGGCTTAAAGAAGCTATAGACAGAAGTCCGAAGCCTATTTAAGAAAGCCAAAAGGAATTCATGGAAAGAGTTTGGGAGGAGATTACAGATATCCCAGCCTGCTTTTGAATCCATAAATTCCTGGCAAAGGATGGTTCCCCCATTAACTATACTGCATAATATTTTACCGTTGCAAATAATACCTAATTTTTAAATCATTTGAAGCAATTTAAAGCGAGTGTTAATATAAAAAACATAAACAAATTTGAAAAATTATAACACTCCCAAAGTGAATAAGATATTCAATGAAAGCAGTAATTGGTTTGAAAAAGCAGTAACTCTGCCTGGGGTAGGATGAAGAATAAGTGGATTGAGAAGCTTGGAAATCACCTTACTGCAGCCGGTCCCAAGCCCGGATAAAAGAGGAGGGTTGAGCGGAGGGTTAACTACCCACCCTCAGAAAAAGAAACTATTTATGAAAACTGCAACTTTGCCTCGGAACCGGACAGATAAACATAAAATACGACAAATGCAATGTAAAAGGACTATGAACATTGGAACTTGGAATGTCCAGAATTGGTACAGACCGAGAGCTGCTATAAATGCTGTGGAACAACTGGAAAACATAGGAATGGATATAACAGCCGTCCAAGAAATAAGATGGCCAGACGATTGAAATATAAAAATAAGTAAATCCACCATCTTCTTCAGCGATAACAAAAACGGAAGACATGGATTTGGTACGGGCTTTGTGATTAGAGACAACCTAGTACAGAATATACTAAATTTTAAACCTATAAATGAAAGGATATGCTACGTGCGAATGAAGGGAGAACGATACAACATTTCGATTATCTCAGCGCATGCACCAACGGAAGAGAAGGATGAAGATATCAAGGATGACTTCTACGATGCCCTAGAAAGAGAGATAGATACGATGCCCAAACATGATATGCGCATACTCTGCGGGGACTTTAATGCTAAAATAGGCAAAGAGCCTAGCCTATACCCCACAATAGGTAAACACAGCCTACACAATATATCCAACGACAATGGCTTAAGACTCACAGAAACTGCAGCAGCTAATAATATGCTAATAAAGTCAACCATGTTTCCGCATAAAGACATCCATAAGCAAACCTGGGTCTCAAACGACCATATTACTCGCAATCAAATTGACCATATCATTATAGATGCCCGTCATGGTAACAATATTATAGACGTAAAAAGCCTGAGAGGAATAGACGGAGAATAGAAAAGACGGAGACAGAGATCATTACTTAGTCAGAGCAAAAGTCAAATCCAGAATATCTAGCCACAAATACAATAAAACAACAATAAACCCACAATTGAACATGGACGAAATACACAATGCAGAGAAACAACAAAACTATAAAGAACAACTTGAACAAACCTTGAACTCTGAAAGAGAATACAATGATATAGAACAGCTATGGGAAGCGACCTCCGAAATAATAACCTAGACAGCGGACAAGATCTTTGGAAGGAGTAGGTAGAAGAGGGCAAAAACATGGTATGACGAGGAATGTACGAAACAGCTGGAAAAAAGACAAACAGTAAGGAAGACTTTGATACAACTGCAAACAGACCAAAGTAAAAATCTATATCACAGCGGACATGTCCGTCAAAAAACCCAAAAGGCCTTAAATAAGCTGAAAAATCACAAAGCGCCGGGTACGGACGAGATACCAGCAGAACTTCTGAAATATCGGGGAGACGCACTACATCGCCAAATCTCCCAGCTAATAACGCACATATGCTTAGAAGAAAAAATACCAGCACGATGGAAGGAAAACATAATAGTGCCCATCCACAAAAAAGGGGACAAAACAAAATGCGCGAATTATAGAGGAATCTCACTTCTAAGTAAAACTAATCCCTTATGCTGAAAATTTTATAGGCGAATATCAAGCCGGGTTTAGGGCAAACAGATCAACAATGGATCAACTATTCACGCTGAGACAACTTCTAGAAAAGGGATGGGAGTATAACAGACCCATACACAATCTTTTCATAGACTTTCGACAGGCATATGATAGCGTAGAAAGAAGCCAAGTATGGAATGCAATGGCGGAGTTCTCAATACCAAAGAAACTCATTCAGATGACTAAAGTCTGTATGGAGGGTGGAATATCTAAAGTACGTGTAAATAATAAACTGTCTGGCAGCTTTGAAATCAACAGTGGACTTAAACAGGGTGATGCGTTATCTCCACTACTTTTTAACCTTGTATTAGAGAAAGCCATGAGGTCGGCCGAAATAAAAACAGAATTGCTATCGGTTCAAGGTCTCAAGCTGTTACTCGCATAAGCAGATGACATAGATCTCGTTGGAGACTCCATCCTATCCACGAAAGACATTTTCAACAAGGTGGAAGGAGCAACAAGTGAAATAGGGCTAAAGATTGATGAAGAGAAGACGAAATATATGTGTATAAATAGAACGACACGAAGAGACAGAATAGGACAAAATGTGATGGTAAACACCTTCAATTTCGAAAGAGTACAACGTTTTAAGTATCTGGGGGCGTTAATCACAGCTGATAACGATGTTACTGAAAAAATAAAAGACAGAATCCAATCTGCAAACCGCTGTTTATTTGCACTGGATAAGCTCATAAAATCAAAAAATCTCACAAGAAGTTCAAAGATCAAAATCTATAAATCCATCGTCAGGCCTGTAATAACATACGGATGAGAAACGTGGACCATGACCAAAGCAAACGAAGAAAAGCTCAGACGCTTTGAACGAAAAATACTTAGAAAAATTTTCGGACCTAACCATGACATCACCACAAACCAGTATAGGATCAGAACCAATATCGAATTAAAAGCACTCTACAACGACGCCGATATTGTCCAAGAAATTAAATCACAGCGACTAAGATGGGCAGGCCATGTGCACAGACTGCATAATGAAAGACTTGTTAAACTGGTATGGAAGGAGATTCTCAAAGGCAAAAGACCACTCGGACGTCCCAGAATGCGACGGAGAGATAACATCCAAGCAGATCTCCGGAAAATGAACATTCCATTTGACCCTAGGTCGATGGAAGACCGAACAAATTGGAAAAAAGTTGTACAGTCAGCCAAGACCCACTCAACCAAACTAATTTTAAATAATTTTCTTTTTATTGACTTCAGCACACACACACACACATATATATATATATATATATATATATATATATATATATATATATATATATATATATATATATATATAGTGAAAATGAGATAATACTGGGAGATACCCTTTTATAACTGACGAAGCAAAATAAAACTAGGGTGCTTCGTTAGATGTGCTTTTTAATTAAAGATATAAGCTTTCGTCAATGATTATTGACATCATTAGAGTAAACTACAAACAAACGAGAGAACAAACAATGAACAAGTGGAAACTAAGTATACAAATTTAAAAAACACTTACCCAAATTATAGCAAGCAACTCAGTGACTGAGGGTGGGGTGGAACACAAAGAGAGTATTATCTATGTATATATTAAACATAATTTCAGATACATAAGAAGTGGTATCCATAGTTCACAATGTGTTTTTTATTTAATTAATAACGATCTATTTACTTTAAATCTAACCACAAACAACTGAATAATTTACACGTAGTTTAAAACAATCTAAAAGTAATTAACAATTTACGGCTTCCTCAGTTATAAAAGGGTATCTCCCAGTATTATCTCCTTTTCACTACATATTACTCGTACCCGTTATCATCCTTTTGGTTATCCGTGCTCGAATCGGTATCAATAAAGTGTTATGATCATTTCGGCCTATCCCAGTCTCATCAGACACTTGGGCTGATACAAATTCAAACTCGGAAAGTCCAACGAATGTCTCCCAAAACTTCACTACACCGTAGTTAGTTTACAAAGGCGCCACCGGCTTTGGCGGTCGTGAACGAAACGATATGATATCGTTTTCTGTATCCTTTGCGCTATGCGAAATGTGTAAAAGATTAAATCTTTTAGCGAAAGCCGCCATCGCTTTATTGAATTAAATGGCCAAATATATGGCCTAGGAGGACAAATTCGTTAAAGTGCCCGTGCTCGAATCGGTATCAATAAAGTGTTATGATCATTTCGGCCTATCCCAGCCTCATCAGACACTTGGGCTGATACAAATTTAAACTCGAAAATATATGGCCTCTAGCACGGGAAGTTTAACGAATTTGTCCTCTTGTTATCAGTCATTCCCTCATCCAAGCAGGTCAACAACACTTGGAGAAGCCTTCGACGATAGTTTCGTTTCATAGCCTCTAAAATTCCTTCGTCCAGAGGTTGAAGGAGAGATGTGACGTTTGTTGGCAAGAAAACAGCTTCAGTGTCTTTAGTATCACCGCTAGTCAACAAACTTGCATCTGGATGAGATGGCGCGTTGTCCAAAAGAAAAATAGCTTTTCTTTTTTAGAAGGTTCGTCAAAATATCAATCTTTAAAAATTTGGCAATCCATCCACGCACTACGTTGATTCCTGTACATGGTGGACAGGCAGTTTACTTAAATATTTTTAAAAGCCCTTGGATTCTTCGATTTTCCAAAGGTCTTAATTTTAAAGATCCAGAAGAGTTGCTACACATCAAATGAGTTAATCGTTCTTTCCTTTTTTGTATCCAGCAGTTTTTTATTTTGAGCTGCCAGTGTTTTAGTTGGAAGCATTCTGAAAATGAGATACGTTTCGTCACAATTCAAATTACTTCCATCACTTACACTTTTATTAACCGATTGTTCAATATCCTTTCGTTTACGTCTCCAATCTTCCACAGTCAACACCTAGGCCAGCAACAACTTTATTTAGTGAATCACCCTTATTAAAGCGTTTTATATCACTTAATTTTGTTTCTAAAGAAAGCACAACTCGTTTACATTTTATACTTATGTTACACTTCAAGTTACGTAAAAACTACACAAAGAGATAGCTCGGAATAATCTCTAAACACATTAAAGAAATTGGGGGCTTTGAAGTAGTAAATACTTTCATATACCTGGGGTCCCTAATAACAAATAACGGAGGGTGTGACAGAGAAATACGTAGAAGGTTGACTATTGCTAGAACAGCTATGTTTATCTGATAGCAATTTGGAAAAATTCTAGCATAACAATACACACAAAACTAAGGCTCGTAAGTGCGCTCATTTTTCCCATAGCCACATATGCATCCGAAACGTGGACGTTAAAGAAAGCCGATAAAAATAAACTGGACGCTTTTGAAATGTGGGTATACCGCCGCATGTTGAGAATATCCTGGATTGATCATCCCACTAACGTATCGATATTAGAACAACTTAAAGTAAAGGATAACAAATATAACAGAGATATTTGCAGTATTTTGGACATATTACTAGAAGAACAGGGGGTTCAAATGGGGTAGTGATGCGTAAAATATGACGCTGCATCCTGTTAGCGTCACTAGCCTCTCCCACTCAATTCCAACTCTCACCTCCACGCGGTGAACCCTGGTAACCTGAGCAACTCTGTGGAAGATTGTGGTAACCAACTCCAGTGGGAAGCAGAGTTACGGAAGAAAAGGAGGATAATGAAAAAGATGAATTCTATGAAACCTTAGACAAAGAATATGATTGATGTCCACGTCATGACGTGAAAATCATTGCTGGGGACCTTAATGCAAAAATTGGCAAAGAGCAATTTTTCCAGCCAACTATAGGACGTGAGAGCTTACATGAAGAGTCAAATGATAACGGGTTGAGACTAATAAACTTTGCAAGTACTAAAAACATGATAGTAGGAGGAACAAGATTTCCCCATAAAATGATACACAAACGAACATGGAAATCCCCTGATAACGAAACCATTAACCAGATAGATCACATCCTGATAGATGCAAGGCACTCCTCCGATCTCATAGACGTCAGAAGCTACCGAGGCCCAAACATTGACAGTGACCACTTTCTTGTAATGGCAAAAATCAGAGGAAGAATATCAAACCTAAAGAAAGATAAACACACGAAACAAGACAGAATTAATGTTGATAATCTGCGCATTGAAACCGTTGCGAGAGAGTATAGGAGACAAATGGACGAGGAAATGGAGAGCTTGGAGGTGGGGGGTAAATGTAGAGGAACTGTGGACAAAATGTAAAAACATAACTGAGAAAGCAACAAAAATATTGGGGAAAACCTCTTCTTCTTCTTCTACTTTTTGTAGATCTTTCGATCTGTTTAATTCTGAAGCTACCTCTGGTTAATTTCTTGGGAGGTAGATTGCCAACTATCCCTCCATCTTTTAGGTGGTCTTCCGGAGGTCTTGAACCGGGCGGATTGTTTTCTAGGGCAATTTTTGGGAGTCTATTCTCATCCATTCGTCTTACATGGTTGTACCACATCCTCTTGCGCTGCCTTCCCCATCTTCCAATATCTTGAATTTTGCACTGCTCTCTAATGTTTGTATTTCTCACTCTGTCTCTTCTTGTTTTCCTCATTATTGTTCTTAGGGTTTTCATTACGGCAACCCTTAGCATCTGTTTCGTTTTGTTGGTATCTTCGCGCACTTCTATGCCATATGTCACGATCGGTCGTATGCAAGTCTTATAGATTCTAATTTTACTATCTGTGCGCATATACGGATTTGACCAGACTATCTCCCGCAGACATCCTGACAGTGCAGATGCTTTGTTGATCTGACTCCTCAGGTCCTTTACTGGGTCATGGGTGCTTGATATATCTATGCCCAGATATCTGAATTGCATCACCTGTTCTAGGGGTTTGTCCTCAACCACTAACTTACATCTGAGCGGATCTTTTGCTATTGTCATACAGTTAGTTTTGTTGGTAGAGATGTTCATATTTAGTAGTCGGCTTGTTTGAAAGAACTGAAAGAGCTGCCTTTGGACATCATCTTCTGATTTGGCAATAATTGCTGCATCGTCTGCGTAACACACCATACCAATTCTTTTGTTGCCCATTCTATATCCGAGATTAAGAGATGTTACTTTGTTGATAATTTTGCTCATGAGAAGATTAAACAAGAAGGGGCTTAAACTGTCGCCTTGTCTAATTCCTCCAGGTGTTGGAATATTTTCAGTAAATTCGTCTCCTGCTCTAACTTTGGTTACGTTGTTGTTATTTAGGTTATGGAGTATCTTTGTTATACTGGTCGGTGTTTCATTTTCTATTAATATATTTAGAATGTCTCCCAGGCGAACTCTGTCAAATGCCTTCGTCAAATCAATGAAGCAAATATACGCTGGCATGCCGAACTCTATAGCTTTTTCTTTTATTTGTTTTATTATAAATACTGCGTCTGTTATAGACCGCCCTTTTGTAAAACCTTGTTGTTCTTCAGCATTAGTGATTTGCTTTTCCAATTTGTCCTTGAGAATACCCGTGAAAAGTTTCATTATTGTATTTAAGAGGGTTATTCCTCTATAGTTTTGTGGGCAGGTTTTTTGTCCTTTTTTAAATATGGGGATTGTGATACTATTATGCCATTCCTCTGGTGTTTCTGTTTTGTTTAATATTTTGTTAAATAGTTGTGCCAGTTTACTTGGGAAAACCAAACCAGTTAAAGAAAACGAATGGTTTGACAAGGAGTGCCAAGAAGCAACAGATAACAAAAACAGGGCATACCTAAAGACAAATCAAGCTGGATGCACAAGAAGAGCAAAGGAAGAATACCGGACACTAAGAAGAGAAGAAAAACGATTACATAGAAGAAAAAAAGACAATTTGAGCAAAAGCAGTTGGAAAGCACAGAATGGCTAAGAAATCAAAATGAAACTCGAAAGTTCTACAGAAATCTAAACAAAATGCGCAAAGAGTTTAAGCCAAGAATAAGGAGCTGTAAGGATGTAGAAGGAAACATCCTAAATGATACAGCCTCAATCCTAAACAGATGGGTTGAATTTTTCGATGCAAAATTTAATGGCCATCATATCGAAGAAGCAGATAACACCCTAGCAAATCAAAATGATTGGAATCCTTTCAACCCAAACGAAAGACCACCTACCATCGAAAACTTTGCCAAAGCCATTAAAAAGCTTAAAAATAATAAATCACCAGGAGTTGATCAAATTTGCAGTGAGCTCTACAAGAATGGTGGCGATGCTCTACTACAGACACTGCATAAGCTTTTACTTCTTGTTTGGCATAATGAGACCATGCCTTGTGAATGGTCTCAAGGCGTGATATGCCCGTTTAATTAAAAAAGGTGACCAGCTCCAGTGTGACAACTATAGAGGTATTACCCTGTTAACAACTGCTTACAAAATACTAGCAAATATTCTCTACGAAAGGTTGCAAGTTTACACAGTGGGCATAATTGGTAAATATCAAGTTGGATTCACTCCAGAAAAATCAACAATTGACCAGATTTATTCAATAAGACAGATTCTCGAGAAAACATTAGAATTCAATATTGAAACCCATCACCTATTCGTCGACTTCAAGGCCGCATACGACAGTGTCAAGAGAACAGTGCTATACCAATCAATGCATGAGTTTGGTATACCAGAGAAACTTATCCGACTAACGAGAATGACAATGTCTAACTTAGAAGCTACTGTTAGAATACAGGGAGAGAGTTCTAGATCCTTTGAGATAAAGGATGGACTCAGACAAGAAGATGCTCTGGCTTGCCTCCTATTTAATATTGCCTTAGAAAAGGCAGTCCGAGATACACGAATTAGGGATGGCGATACTATTTACAATAGATCGATACAAGTCTTAACATATGCTGATGACATTGACATAGTAGGGCGTAGCAAGCGAGATGTTGAGCAATATCTCCTAGAATTGGAAACAGCGGCGAAACAGGTCGGTCTAGTCATCAACGAAGACAAAACCAAGTACATGTTGGTTACAAAGGATCCGATAGCAAATGAGGAACGAGAAACAGTCGTTGGAAGCCATACCTTTGGACGTGTTGACAACTTCACATACCTTGGGTCGCTATTGACTGCTACCAATAAAACAAGCGAAGAAATCAAAAGACGAATAAATCTTACAAATAGGGCATACTATGGACTCCAAAAGCATTTCCACTCAAGAAATACTCAAAGAAAAACTAAAATTATTATATACAAAACATTGCTGAGGCCGGTCCTCACATATGGAGCAGAAACATGGAATCTAACGCAGAAAGACTTTTGGGAATATTTGAGCGTAAAATACTCCGCAAAATATTTGGAGCTGTAAACGACCAAGGGCAGTGGCGCAGAAGATATAATTTTGAATTGTATCAGCTCTTTAATGAGCCAGATGTCATAACGTTCATTAAAACACATCGACTTAGATGGGCTGGACACATAATACAAATGCCAGAAAATACCATTGCTAAAAAGCTAACCACAGGAACACCTGTAGGAAAAAGAAGCAAAGGCCGACCGCGAATTAGGTGGTTAGATGGAGTAGAAACCGACTTACGAATATTAAAAATCAGAACATGGCAACATGTTGCCAAAAACCGAACAGAATGGCGACGAATCTTAGAGCAGGCAAAGATCCACAGAGGATTGTCGAGCCAAAGATGATGATGCTAGAAGAACAGGCCCGATGGAAAAACTGATAGTCGAGGGTAGAGTTGAAGGAAAGAGACCTAGGGGAAGATCTCCAAGCCGTTGGGTAGATTAAACAAAAATATTGATTAACCAAGGGTTACATGAAACCGAACAACTAGCCCAGGACAGAGAAGGATGGAGGGAAATCTTGAAAAAACTGTGAAGGCCTGATGGTGTCACCACATCCCAAAAGGGATTAGGACTGAGGAGTAGACGACACAAAGAGAAGACATGAATTAACTTGTAAGAGCTTACAGTGGGACGAACCGAACAGCTAGCTGTTATGACTCAAACTGACAGATAAAGGAGTGGTTGGTGAGACGGCTAGTAGAAGCACAGTGGCTAGAACAATAACTCTTGCTAGTGACTCATCTCTTCAGCATACCAACAACCAGTGCAAAGCTTTTACTTTATATCACTTTTAAGCTAATTTATTACATAATTTGTTCTTTTCAATTACTACCTCGGTTAATCCAGAGGCTCGGTTAATCGGGACTCGGATAATCGCGACTCTACTGTGTATCTATTTGGTATATCAATAATAAATGGAAGAATAAATCCAATAACATTTCCGTACCTCAGAGCAAAACTGTATTAAGTCCAAAATTTCAGTTTTCTACTTTTTTGGCTCACTGGGATTAAAATTTTCCGCTCTATTCAATGGTGCTTCTTACTCGCTGTTTCGACTGAAATTGGCCAAAATAACCTTTTATGAACAGTATTAAGCCCACATTGCGCTTAGAGCAAAACAGTATCTTCTGCATTTCAAATGTATTAGATCCAAAGTGGTGTGTACATTTCCCAGGGCAAAACCATATTATGTCCAACAAAAAGTATTATGTCCCACATAATGTAATTCAGGCAAAGCATTAAGTCCACAATCTTTTAAAATTTGACAAGTCTGTGCTTGTTGAGGTGTGAATTACATAGTACAATACGTGCGTTTGTTCAGTTCGCTATTTGCAGTGTATTGAAGCGCATGTTCTCTTCGCTTTTAAACCCGGTGTTATATTTTTTGTTTAAGTCGTGCATGTTAAATTAAACGAGATAGCCAAAAATGGAAGATAGAGCCCACAGAATTCTTCAGCTTGCGCTGAGCGGTAAACAAAACGTGCGTTTTGTTTACCTGCATTATAAAGACGTTTAACTGCATTATAAAGACAAATGTTTTGAATTTACGGTGACGATCTTTAACACTCGTACGCCATTTAATAGAAAAGTTATACCTAATGAATTTAAAATAAAAAAAGGATGAATTATTTTGTTCTTGTTATATAAGATACGGAGTCACTTATAATAGCTGATATTATTGTTTTAGAAAAGTAAAAGAAATAAATCTCATAGCTCTTGTCAATGTATTTCTCTTTTTTGCCTGTACATCTTTTTTTTTATTGTTTTAGACTACCTTGAGAGTCAGAATTCGGATGAAGCTATGGCTGTACGGATCACATCACCGTCTTTGTTAGATATATCTTACAACTTTGTTAACCTGCAGGAGGATACAACTGAAATGCAACTAAATGCAGCTGCTGTTGTTTCAGATGTACCTAAAGACATACCTTCTTCAAGTAGCAGCTTGCTTATTAACGAAATTAAGCAACCACCACTGGAGCTCAACTCGTCTACAAGTACCATACACCAAGACGAGGAAGATCCATTTGAATATTCGGGAAGTTCATTTGTTCCTAGCATTAATTCGAGTACTGACAATGATTTTGAAATCACAAATGAGGGTGAAGATGAAAATGAAAAAAAGGTCATGGTAGCCGATCATCAAAGCAAAGGTAAGAAACGTTTAAGGAACGAAAGTACGTGGTAACGAAACGAACGAAAAAAGAAGAGGATGGCAGGCCAACAATATAAATCTTCCAAAACTAAAAAGACTATAAAGGAAAGGAAGGTTCGAAAGCCTTGTAGAAACTGCCGTTTAAAATGCAATGAAAACATCTTAGGTCCTCAGAGAGCACAAATTCACCGACAATTTTGGAATCATGAGACAACCATAGATCAAAAAAGACAGTTTTTATGTTCTTGTCTTGAAAAAATGTGTATCAAAAGAACGAACAGGTGCTCGAGCTGGAAAACGCCATTGTAACTGGAAATATTTTTTTACCATTGAAGGAAAGAGGTTTCAAGTTTGCAGTAAGTTCTTTTTGCGTACTCTAGATATTTCTCAATCTTTTGTTAGATGTGCACTTGAAAAAATGCAAACAAGTGGAGTTGTAGAATGTGACAAAAAAGGAAAGCAGCCATCTATAAATAAAGTAAAGAATGAGGTAAAACAGGATTCGTGAGCATATAATGGCCTACCCATGTGAAGAATCACATTATAGTCGAAGAAGGACGGCGAAAAAATATTTAGGAGGTCACTTAAATATTTCTACAATGTTTAAGGAAGAGTGTGATTTGAAAAACATTCCTTCGGACGAAGTAGGCAAAGAATGGCTTTACAATCGCATTTTTAATACAGAATTTAATATATCGTTCGCTGTTCCTTCAAAAGATACTTGTGATAAATGTGATGAATTTCTAATCAATCTAAGACAGTCAAACTCTAAAGCTGAGAGAGAAACATTACAAGTGCAGTATAACGCTCATTTGTTAGAGGCCGATAAACGGTACAAATTGAAATAGATAGACAAGGAGATGTCCATCAATAACCCTGGACAAAAAGTTTTAATGATAGATTTACAAAAATGTCTTCCTTGCCCAAAGCTAACTAACTCTCAAAGTTTTTACAGTCTAAAACTCTGGGGTTTTAATTATACAATTTATGATTCAACGGAAAAACAGGCGAACTGTCTAATGTGGGATGAATCAATTGCTGGTCGAGGTGGAAACGAAATGGCCTCATGCTTGGTCCAATACATTCATTCATTACCTCAAAGCACAACTTCAGTTGTTATTTGGACCGATAACTGCCCATCCCAAAACCGGAACATACAAATGATTATGTGCTACTTTTATCTACTTTCGAGATATCCACATATAAAAGAAATAACTCACAAATTTCTTTTGCGAGGGCATACGCACATGGAGGTGGACAGTATACATTCAGGTATAGAACGAGAAGCTAAAGAATGTCCTAATTTTCAAATTATTACTCCATGGGATCGGTTACAGTTGGCTAGAATTTCCGGAAAAAACAAAGATTTCAAAGTGTATGAAATGACAACGTCTAATTTTAAAGACTTTAATAAACTGTACAATTCTTGCGATTCACCATTTCAAAATAAAAAGAAAACTGAGAACAACGAAAAATTTTTAATTTAACAAGCAGTATGTATGCAATTCAGACAAGAAAATCCTGGGATTCTGTACGTTAAAACAGACTTCGATTTGGAATTTCAGACTGTAGACTTTAACCGAAGAGTTGGTAGAAGAAATCATCAATCTTTAGAAGATTCTCTGGTTTCCTTGAGAGATACCTTAAATCCGATAAGTACTAAAAAATTCAATGATCTTCAAAAGCTGCTAAAGTGGGTTCCAGCGAGGTTTCACTATTTTTTTTCAGACTCTAGTACATAAAGACACAATTCAGATTACTGATAATTAGCGGAAGTAGCCCTGCATTTGTTTAGTTTTTAATTATTATTTTGTTACGTACTTCAAAAGTTATTGTTAAATTTTTTACTTAATAAAAATACAGTTACTTTACGACCATTTCTGTTTTTTAATTAAACTTTTTTCTAGTTTTCTTTACTTGCTCGTATTAATGGTTTTGTTACAAACACTTCCGTATAGTATTTTTAATTCTGTATATCCAAATATTTCCTTAATTTTGTAAAATAGGTATGATGTTTTCCATAATGGAGATTTTGCCATAAGATAGGTGGAAAAATTAATGTTAAGTCACAGTCAAATATTTATTTTTCAGAGCAAAAATATGTAAAGTTCATTTTTTCCAAAAACAGTAGTATACAAAAAAAATTTTTTTTAGTGGTAAAAAGAACAATGATTATTATTCATATTTAAAAGAATTTGCTAAATAAAATTTAATGTATTAAATGGAAAATGTTACAAAACAGTAAAAATAATTTTTATTTTCGCTCCCTGTAAAATTTATATTTTGTGACTTAATACACTTTTGTTCTGAGGTACGGATTTATTTATTTATAATCTTGTTTACAATATTATTAAATTCTTTAGATAATGGTGAGTCAGGAAACTCTTTAATGCAACATTTTCCCAGCAATTCTCCAACTTGTGGGTCGATCGGCAGAGTACCCAATAAAGGAATTTCCGTAAGTTCCGCTAGGGATTCTCCTCCACCTTTACTGAATATATTCGTACAATCAGAACAATGTGGACAAACAAACCTAAAATAAAAAAAAAAATTATAACGTTTGTTATGATTTTAATAATTTATAAGGAGATTCATATTCCAGGTTTCTGCAGCTGTAAGTCATGTTCATTGTCCCTAAAGTCTGTTCTCATTATTTCTTTCTTCTTTGCTTAGTGCTTCCGCTACAAGGATCCTTTTCGAAGAAGTTTTTGTATTATTTCATAAATGTTCGTGTTTCCTGTGTAACACCAAATATATTGTTTGTATTTTATGTTTATATACGTCCTAGGTATCTTATTAATTATGGCTATACGAGTTTTCAATCGTTCTCCAGGGTTGCGTCGATTGTTTTAACTTTGCTATCTAGTAACTCATAAGATTATGAAAATCTGGACTTTCTGATATAAAATTTTCCTAAATGGCTTATAATCAGTTTGAACAATTGAAAGGCAGTTTGACTAAGTGTTGCACACTACAAAGCATAAGTCTGAGTTATAGCCTTTTTTCCAGCATCCATGGAACGTCAGCGACATTTTAGATATTGTTGTTATTATCGCTTACGTGCAGGCAAAGTATGTATTACTTGCTATATGATCTCATTTAAAATTATCTTTCAAGATAGAGCCCTTTCGTTATTTTTAATCATTAGATTACTCACATGACATCAATGACCAATGAACAGGTGTTTCTATCAATTACCCAAAAATTTATTTATTCAATTTTTCAGTTCAAAGAATAGTTGAGACTCACACTGTGTATAAATAAGCAGAAAAATATTGTTTGAAAAATAAAGTTTCTTATTAAATATATATATATATATATATATATATATATATATATATATATATATATACAGTCCTCTCTCTCTATAACGATATGCAAGGGACCGGGAATTTTCATCGTTATAAGGAGAGATCGTTATACAGAGAGAGACAAAATTCGGTACTGTAATATTAATAATACTGTACTAAATAACCTATTTTAATTTAAAAAAATTATCAAAACAAATATAAATGACTTAACATTGTATTCCACATAGATTTATTAACGAATAATATAAGCAATACAGTATAAAAAATGACTGTGCAATTAAAACATGTGTACTGTACAATAAAAAAATAAAATGCCACTGTAAAATATATTTAGCCTACATTATCAAAAAAATCTGTCACCTTCGTCTGTCTTCTTTTCCCTTTCCACAGAACTAACCTGACCTTGTCCTGAAGACGCATCGAATCTTCTACAGCACTCATATCGTCTTCCTGGTGGATGAAAAATCGATGCAGTACTTTTGCCGCATCCAATGCTTGCTGAGGGGTCGGAGCTGGTTCTGACTATGCTTCCACTTCAGAATCACTGTTTTCTTCTTCTTCTACACGAACTGCTTGCAGGATGTCCTCGTCAGAAAGTCCAGATGTTGTAGCTACATTTTCATCAACTTCTTCAAAATCTGTTAGCTCTTCCGGTCTGTAGGTGATAGTAAATTCAAACTGTCTGGCCCAAACATCTAATGGCAGGTCATCTTCATCATAAGCCAATCCTTGATCTTCCAGTTATCCTGCGTGTTTAAAGGAATGTTGTATTGTATTACTCGTCACCTGGTCCCAGGATTTACTAATCATTAGGATGGCGTTAAGAATGTTTAGTTTAAGATCGCCATTATTCTCAAACAATTCCATCAAAAGTCTTCTCCTGTAGTGGTTTTTTAAACTCTTGATGACACTTTGGTCCATGGGCTGAAGGACACTCGTTGTGTTTGCTGGCAGAAAACAGAGTTCAATGTTTTGAAGGTCGTGCAATACAGGATGAGCAGGACAATTGTCTACAAGCAAAAGAATTTTTTCCCTTTAAGCTCGAAATCCCACTTTCTTATCGCTTCTTCAAAAATTTCCGAGGTCATCCACGCACTCTTGTTTGCTTTATATGTCACCGGTAGATTTTTTATGTTTTTAAAGCAACGCGGGTTTTTCGACTTCCCTATCACTAACAATTTTCGCTTCACCGAACCTGTCATGTTAGCGGCTACTAAAACTGCAATGCGTTCCTTAGAGAGCTTTCCACCAACGCACTTTTTCAATTTAAATTTTAAAGTTCTGTTTGGTGTCATTTTAAAAAATAATCCAGTCTCATCCGCATTGAAAATGTCGTCTGACGCATATCGTGCCTTCAGTCCAGGCCACACGTTTTCTAGCCAATGATCCGTTACGTTTTTGTTAACATCGCGAGCCTCTCCGCTGATTTGGCCGTAGGTGATCTTGTGCCGCATCTTCCACTTGCTCAGCCAACCCTCAGATGCCTTAAAATTCTCAATTCCAAGTTCAGTTGCAAAAAATTCAGCTTTTGTCCTGACCACAGGCCCAGAAAGTGGAATATGGTTCATACGCTGCTGCTGGAACCACTGAAGCATAGCGCGATCTAAATCTTCGTGCTGAGGTTTCCGCAACTTCTTCCTGCTACCGCCCTCCATCTCCGCTTTAAGCCACTTTTTTCTGTCCTTCCATATCGTAGCCACAGTTGACTGAGACAGCCCCGTCCGGCGAACGACATCCGATTGCTTTTCACCTTTCTCTATTGCTCGAGTTATCGATAGTTTTTCCTCCACCGAGAGCACTTTACACTTTTTTGAAAACATGTTGACTATTGGCACACTAAGACCCAACTCAAACTGGAAATTAAAAGTCGTCAATAGATGACAACATCTGTGTGATAACAGTTAATTACGCCGCCCGAACAATAAACGTCACTTAACCCTCTGATAAGAAAGAGTGTATGCCGCATTCCTTAAACGCAAAACAAAACAACCGCTGAACAATGACCTTTTCATTCGTGACTCAGGTAGTCTGAACTTTAAATACAATAACACATTTGTCATCAACTATTGAACGCTAAAAAAGTTATCGCTATAAAGAGAGAACGATATCGGTATAGAGAAAGAATTAATACATTGTTCTTATGACGAACCAACCAACGTTTACTATTTTCATCGTTATAGAGGAATTATCGTTATATAGGGAATCGTTATAGAGAGAAACTACTGTATATATATATACTTTTACGTTTATTTTTTCCATTGCATAAATATACAACGGTGACGATGACGGTTTCAGACGGGCGAATAATTGTTCATGCGTCAAACATGGAAACTCTATGTTATTTCCACAAACTTCCAATAGCTTTTTTTGTCATTTTTTTATTGTAATTCCAAAAGCCAAAGGCAGGGGATATTGTAAACGTTGAAAATCAAATAGTACGTTCGTTGCCGAGAGCCCTCAGGGAAGTGGGTAAAAGAATCATTATCAATAAATCAATAAATTCTTCGAGTGTTACTTTTGTCTTTTATTAAAGATTTTCTTTTCAAAATCAATTTAAAATCAATAGTAGAACAATAAAGTGAAAAGGTTAATTAACAAGTTCTTATAACCACTGCAGTGGGGTTCTAATCACAGAGTTGTACTAAGAAAATTGAGAAATTTAGTGTAATGTTCGATTCTACCAAAATTAAGAATAAATTTACACTTAGCTGTTAGAAAGTCTATATTCTTGAGTTCTGGAGACTCGATCCCAGGTGAGTACTTAATATTTATTATTAATATTTCCTTTAATAATCCGATGTTTTAGGTTCTTTCTCTCTTACGGACAATTGGATATCATCCGACCCTAACTAATATGGAAAACTGATAGCCAATCCCTTAAGGAGTCACGAGATTATAAATATAAGTTGAAAAGATGATCAAAATTGTTTGGGACTAAATCACAGAGTAAAATAAAAAGGCCTAAAAAAATGTTATTATGTTTAAAACGTAAGTAGTTATTTATTTTTTCCAAAAGAAAACCTACCTTTGTTCAAATGTGGCCTTAAAGTGTTTCTAATACGAAATCAGTTTATAAAATCGAGTTTCTTTTAGTTTTAGAAAACAAATCCACACGATAGGTGATAATTGCTCAGCTTCTCACTGCTACAACTATTAAATTTTCGGAAAACTATCAAGAAAACTCTAGAAAAGCCGCAAAATTGCGTTGTAAGTTCTACACGAACCAATACTTTTTCATACAAAAGACCACCAAAGAAAGGAAAAGAAAAAAATTAAAGATAAGTTTTTTTTAATCTGGCGCCGGCCATTGTCCAGTAAGAATTTATTTAAAATAAGTTGTTGTACTACTAATAGGATTGAGATCTGTTTAAAATTACAAGAAGAAGAATTCTATCAAGCTATTTTTGACATTAACCTTCAAAATAAGAAATAGGTTTTATGGTTTGTTTATTTTTAATTCAAAGTTTATTATTCATTTAAATTTATACTTATTTTTGTTTTAGGCTGTACAAAATCAAGGAAAGAACGAATAGATCATCTCAGAGACTAAATAAGACTTGGGAATCCATTCATTTTTTATGAAATCTTGTGGAGTTGTTAACAATTATTTAGCCAAAAATAAAATAATAAAACTTTATTTCAATAATTTATTCTGAATTATTTGGACCTGTAACAGAGTCCAGGTAATTCCAATGAATTCAAAAACTTGAACTGAGTACATATACTTTGTTAACAGTAAACAGAAACGCTGCGATTTAAATGAAAACAGATGTGATTGGAGCATATTTTAAACTATTTAATGATTGAGTCGCAATATTAACATTTTCTACAAAAACACCAGAAAGAATTTTAGCCACATTTGCTAAAAATAAATATCCTTCATTTTTCTGTCTTATTTTATTTTATTTCTGTTTTTTTTCCCGCGACAGTGCTACTACTACTAACAATATTAATAAATATTTCCAAGCTATTAATTAAACTCACAGATTCCACTAAATACAACCTATTTGATTCCAACTTTCAAATAACATCTAATACACAAGCATAATTACTCTGAATAAATGTTAGTTGTTGAGGTAGTAGTTTATTTTGCGTCAAATTTTTTGGAACAACAAGAGCTTGAAAATTTTCATAAGGTAACTAACTCATTAATTAACCGTTTTAAATCAGGTCTCCTATCTTGTTATTACTGGTTGAGGGGGAGGGGAGAGATTGGAAAGTTTTATCTTCTAATTCTTAATTACTGTATACTGTATTCTTAAAGATGCTATGAGAAAAACTTTTTTTTTATATTAGATGTAAGTTCATTAATAAGAGGAAAATATTTTCTAATTTCCTTCGCAATTCTGTTAACACCATGCGCCAAAGATGTTACATGTTGAATTTTTGAATAAAATATTTTAATATGTTGTCCTGATTTGACTATATAGGGTACAGCATCGAGTAAGAACAGCAAGAACTTTCCATTTACAAGGAATAGGATCTGGTAGAAATAAGTTCGCTATTTATTCTTGTACGAAGCTTGTAACTGATGAAGCATTCGTTTGCAGGAAATTAAATGTGCTTTTGAGCAAGACTTTTGGTTAAGAATTCCAATCAATAAATGAGTTATATAATGCCCGGGGGAATCAGTAGTTTCATCCATGCATAAGTAAAATATTTATGTTTTACTTTTTTGAATTTTTCAGTTATCGTAGAATACAAAGAATTGATCTTTCTTCTTAACGTTGTCTGGCTTGAAATGTTAATTTTGCAATATTTCTGAAGAAAAAATATAAAATTGTCATTTGACATCTTCGACAATGTGATATTAGATGTTACCAATGCACGTCAAAGATCTTTTTCTTTTCTCATCATTTCTTGTTCACTTGATTTTTTTAAGGGCGTCTCAAAAGGCGTCATCAGGATAAAAAAATTTGCACTCTCTCCTAAAAAACTTTATTTTTTGTAGCTTCGTGACATGTTTAGCTGTTTTCACGTGCTGATCCAGGAGTTCAATCTACGCATACTACAGCATTACCACTTAGTTCCAAAACAGTTTGTTTTAAAATTTGTCGAAATGTCTTTTTATTTGAGAAAAATGTAAAATTTCTTAGGTGAAAAAATATATCAACTGTTTTTTTTGTAAATTATATTTTAAAATAATTTTAATTCATTGCCATAGTCAAACTAACGAATATTGCCATAGTTAAACTAAATGTAAAAAATGTGCTTATAATTCTCCTTTTGAATATTTCTAGATTGCTTTTGGTGTTTTGGAATACTGGAAAAACTTAAAACGTTAAAAAGGCAAAACCAAACCAGAAAATCATACATATCTCTGAAAGGTACAAGAAAGGAGTTTAAACCAAAGCTGTATTGAGCCATTATGCTCAATACAAAAGAGAATTTACATAATACAACAAAATAAAACATCTGAGAAACAAAACTCCAAGAAGTGACGGTATACCACGGACTTATTAAATGTGGGGGCGATTGTCTTAATAATCAGATATATAAAGTAATAGTAAGAACTTGGAATGAGGAACAAATCCCGAAAGAGTGGTGTACTATCATTATTTGACCATTACATAAAAAGGGTGATCAATGGGAATGCAGAAACTGCAGTGGTATAACCCTTATTAACACAGTATACAAAATATTTTCGAGTATTTTTTATGGTCGCTTAAGTGCATATTCAGTGGAGCTTCTTGGTGAATATTAAAGTGGTTATAGGTCTGGTCGATCAACAACGAAAAGTCGTAAAGTTTTTTTTTGCAAAATACAAATATAGGGTGAATAATCACAAGCGTTTGAAACACATGTCAGATTGCGACAACGAGATATCCTGGCGTGCCAACAAAGGAAATATTTTTAACGAATCCTCACAAATTAACTTAAGCAGAAAACAAAAATAAGAATATACAAAACCCTTGTACTACCAGTGCTGACATATGGATCGGAAATATGAATCATCTCAAGAGAGATGAAAACCTCTATCTATGTCACAGCCATTGGGGAATAGATGAAGAGGTAGGCCAAAACTAAGATGGAAGGATGGTGATGTTGGCACTGGATAGGGCTGACTGGCGAAATAGACTTATTAAGGTCGATGCTCTACTAGAGGGCTGTAGTATCAATAATGATGACAAGTGGCGATCATAACTCAGTGGCTATGTACTGGCTTACCAAGCCGGCAGACCCGCATTCGATCCCGGCACAGACACTCTGAATTTTTTAACTGCTAATTTAACTGAGCCACCACCGTGCTTCGGAGGGTACGTAAAGCTAGAAATTTTATCTATTTCGAGAACAGTTGTTTTATTAACTCAGCCTTTTAGTCGGCCTTTGATGATTAGTTTTAGCGAAGTGATTTTGTAAACTTATATCCGGTGAATTATAAGCGAAAATTATTAATATAATTAGAATTTGTTATTTGTAATTTGGTGAGTCTTTGCAGTTTAGTAAGTTAAAATATAGTTAGTTAAACCACGTTTGCTTCACTTAATCTCTAAATCCTCAGAAAAACGTAACAGTATTTTTATACATTAGTATTGTAAATACTGTTACGAACATGCATTCAGCGTGGTCCATGTAAGCGTTGCATCTCGAAGCGACGAGAACTTTCCGTGCATAATATATCGAGCGCTGTAGAAAACCACCCGTTAAACAACGAATTAGAAGTGGGACTACTTTAGACGATTCTACAAAAATACTTTTGGTATATATATGTAACGATGTTATGAGTTGTTGAGTATAGTTGTTAAGATATTACCAAACTGTAAACTTATAAATAAATATATTTATATAGATTCGAACAACTCGTTTTATTTAATATCGCTACAGTTGATGTTACGGTGTGAGTAAAAAAAATATAAATTCAGTAGTGACTTTTGAAAAAAAATTGTTCGTCGGGAACATCCGCGTAGTTCGGTAGTGGTCTTTGTACGAAAGAACATTTAAAAAAAGTACGTGTGTGCCTGGCCAAAGATGCTGCTAGTAGAACTTTCAGTAAACAGTTGCGTGAGCAAATAGAAGAACGCGATGAAGACTGCAGCGGGTCCAAGAAGATACTCCAAGAACGACTGAAGGCTGTTGTCAACAAGAATGGAGACAACCCAGAGACATTCCAGTTTCAATCAGCAGAAGAAGCCGTTTTAACTAAAATAATTGATGGAAAATTCGAGAATGTTTCCAAAAGATTCGATGAAACGTCTCAAATTATTAAAGAAGCAGCTAGACAAAATGACGAGAAATTCGAAAATGTTGCTAGAAGATTCGACGAGACTTCTCATATAATTAAAGAAGTATGTAATCAAAACAACAAAAAATTTGAAGAAGTCTCAAGACCATTTGATAAGATACAGAAAAATGTAAACGACAAGATAGAAGACATAGAAGAGAAGATCAAACAATTAGAGATCATGATAACTAACACAAAAGTGTTACCACCAGTTAATACAGTAGCCTTAGATCCGGTAGTGAAAGAAGAATCACCGAGAGTTGAAACGACACATCATATGAGATTCAAATTGCCACCATTTGATGGAAAGTCCTCTTAGTCCATATACCTTAGACAATTTAAAGCTATTGTGACAGCCAATCATTGGACAGAACAAGGAAAAGCTGTTTCTTTGACTGCTGCTTTACGAGATGCTGCAGATCTCCTAAAATCGACTCCTAAGGGCCAAGAAAAATGTTACCAGACCTTGTTCACTAAACTAGACAAACGTTACGGATTTGCCCATCTACAACAAGTCTACAAGGCGCAACTAAAAAGTAGAATTCAACGAGCAAGTGAAAATTTGCAAGAGTTTAAAGCATATGTTGGTCGTATAGTGCGGTTAGCTTATCAAGAGGCAGCAGACAACATGTTGGAAGAAATTGCTGTAGATACCTTCGTCAATGGGTTAAAAGACAATGAACTACAGAAAGCTTTACGACTAGCAAGACCAAAAGTTTTGGATGAAGCGCTCGCCATTGCCTTGGAATACGAGACAGTTAGTCAAGTTTCACGAACCTCTGAAGAGAGCCACGTACAAAACGATAAACGTCTGGAGGAAATCGTACGGAAAGTAGTTCGTAACATCATGCCGAAGAAACGTGAACCCAGATGTTCGAACGGTAACGACATAGGTCACATTCGTCATAAATTACAAGAAAATAATACAACAGTCAGAAAGCTAGAACAGATCGAACACTGGGCTGGAAAAAGTTATTCAAATGCTGATGCTGTCAAGACGGCCATACAGTGCAAATCGTAATCATCGTCTTGAATTAGAAGAACGAGTTTGCCCCGTGAGAAGAACCACCGTTATTAATGATCAATGGCAGCCTCAACAGCTACAAGACGCTCAAGCAGATGATCCATGTATACAAAGAATATTTTATTGGATGCGTGGAAGTGAAAGGCCTTCTTGGCAAGACATTAGTGCATGTAGTCCCGAAGTCAAGTGATACTGGAGTCAATGGAATTGCCTAGTGCTAAAAGATGATCTTCTCTGTATAGAACCTTTGAGAACGATGATGGTACAGAATCTAAGCTTCAGTTGATTGTACCTAAAAGTAAAGTGTCAGAAGTATTGCGTCAGTTACATGACGGTGCATCAGGTGGACACTTTGGTATTATGAAGACTCTGCAAAAGGTTCGAGAACGGTTCTATTGGGTGAACTGTAAAGATGATGTAAGAAGATGGTGCCGGAAATGTGAACGGTGTGCAACCAGTAATGGTCCAGTTGGTAAAAAGAGAACACCCATGAAACAGTACAATGTTGGTAGTCCTATGGAAAGAGAATCGACATTGCAGGTCCACTTCGAGACACATGATGGAAATAAATATATCCTGGTAGCCATGGATTATTTTACGAAATGGACTGAGGTCTATGCGATACCAAATCAAGAAGCTGCTACCGTTGCAGAGGTACTGGTTAAAGAATTCTTTAGCCGATTTGGTGTTCCCTTGGAGATCCACTACGACTAAGGGCGAAACTTCGAGTCAAACCTTTTTCAAAACGTTTATATATTGATTGGTATCAATAAAACCAGAACGACACCCCTGGATCCATCAGATGGAATGGTCGAGAGGACGGACCGAACGATGGGTAAACACCTGTCCAAAGTTGTATCAAAACATCAAAGAGATTGAGACCAGCACATTCATTTATTCTTTGTCTACAGTTTGACTGCAGACCTTCCGAAGAACATGTTGCAAGCGAAGATTATGTCGACCGCCTGAAGTTAAGAATGAACAACATTCATAAACTTGCCCGACAACACATCCAGTTAGCCAGTGACAGAATGAAAGATTAATATGATTCTCGATGCAAGAATGAAAGCTATAAAGTAGGTGATCTTTCACGAAAACACGAAAACAGAAGAAACACGAACCCTTCAACATGAGATCAAAGATGACCGGCGACCAAGCTTTAATGAATTTATGTCAAATTACGCAGAGAGAAAGAGTGCTAGATTCGGCGTGTCGACATAAGTTCAGTAGGACCTTTTTAGTGTTCCGCATAACGTCTCTCTAGCCCACTGTGTTGCCCAAGATCTTGAGATGACTAAAGGAGTCTCATCCGTATTTTATAAGAAGTTCGGTCGTTTGGAAGAGTTAAAAAACCAGCAACCTAAAGTTGGAAGAGTACTGAGATTAGAAGATGGTTCTCGATCTTTGCTGTATATGGTGACCAGAAAGTCGTATACAGACAGGGCAAACTACAAAGATATATGGCATGCTCTAACTAATTTGAAGAAAATTGTGTGCAGTTACATCAAGAATTTGGCCTTACCCAAGATAGGCCATGCACTAGATAATCTGGACTGGAAGATGGTCAGAAGCATGCTTGAAGTGATCTTCCGAGAAACCGGCGTACGAATTACTGTGTGTTGCATTAACCTGAAGAGGTCGTATCCTTCAAAGTCAGTAGACTGTTATTTCTTTCTGCCAGATTCCGCCATCCTGGGCCTACATTTAGAGTTGCTGATCGGGACGCTCAGATCGCAGTGTTACGAACATGCATTCAGCGTATATTCAGGCATATATCGAGCGCTGTAGAAAACCACCCGTTAAACAACGAATTAGAGGTGGGACTACTTTAGATAATTCTAGAATAATACTATATATATATATATATATATATATATATAATATATATATATATATATGTAACGATGTTATGAGTTAGTATAGTTGTTAAGATATTACCGAACTGTAAACTTCGTAAACTATAAATATATTTATATAAATTCGAACCGCTCGTTTTATTTAATCTCTCTGCAATACTATAAGTGTACGATTTACATATTTACAGTAATTCGGTAAATTGCGTATTAATAATACGAATTCAGAATATCGCAAACCAGAAATTATCAGATATTTCAAAAGATAAAACGATGTCAATAATCGGTTGTATTGAATGCGTTAGTATAATACTGCGTAACACGAGACACTGTTATGTTGAATATCGATATACCTATGTTCTTTAGATATAAGAAGACAAATATATTGATGAACATTTCTTAGTATCTCATTTCTCTCGACTAATTTTGCAATAATTACAATAATTTCAGACCTTTCCTTATTGCCTTCTATCGGCACTTACCCACTCATATTTTCAATAAGTCCTAATATCGGAATTCCAGTTTTTTTAGAAAATGTAATTTCTTTCCTAACATCTTCAATGGAGACCTGCTGCGGAGTAGTTACTATAATAGCACCATCACATTTAACAGTTTTTAAAGTCTCCATTACTGTTATATGTTCGTCTGAGGTTCCTATAAAAATAGAATATAAAATAACTATAATAATATAAAACCAGGAAAACAGAAAAATAGTAACATGATAAAAAAAGCGAGTATTTATATAAAAGGAAAAGCACAACACACATCAAAAACAATATAAAATAAAAAAAATATACTAAGAAGTAAATATGAAAAAAATAGTAATATAATTAATATATCTAAAAATGAATGAAATCGTGGAAGGAATAGTGCCATTCACCTTGGCCATAGTGTAATAGAAACAAAGTACCCCGTGTCAATTATTTTCATTGAACAACCCTGTGATATTTTATATTTCACGTTGTGTTAAGAGGTGCGAGAATTGGATTATTTGCCTACGCCAATAAACTACGTATAAATGATTATGTGAGAAAAAATTATTTTCTATATTTAAACCACAAACATTCTGGTCTTTTCATTTTTTTATCGTCGTGGCGAATGCAAAACTACACGAACATTAAATTCGCTTAAATTCGAATCGCATATTTGTTGGTTATCATCGAAATACTCGGACTGACAATTTCACCATCCTTAAATTTTCCGTTGAGTATCGTCGCGTGTATTATATTGCCAATGAGTTTTCACACCACCAAATGCGTCCCGTAACACAGTTTTAGTTGGTTCAGATCTCTAATTATGATGACGACCTAGCCAACCTTTAGTCATATATATATATATATATATATATATATATAATATATATATATATATATATATATATATATATATATATATATATATATATATATATATATATATGTATTTGTATATGTGCAGGTACATGGGGATGATCTCAACTCCGAAACAGCTCGTCCTAATGGCTAAGAGACGTCTTATGTAAAAATAGAACATGTGTTAATAACGTCAACCCAATGAGCAACCGTAGATCAACAGAGAACATTGTATGGGAGCGGCAGCTCTGTCATTACCGTAGATTTGTCAATTGAACATGGCACAGACACACATACAAACCACACACACACACACACACACACACACACACACACACACACACACACACACACACACACACACAAACTAACTCTCATTACGGTCAATTGGTAAATGACAGGCAGCTGCATCACAACTGACTTGTTATCAGGTAAGATTCGTTGTTCTTAGACATAATTCTGAGCTGTAACACCGTCGTGCCCAGGGGAGAACGTGTTGCCTTAAGCAAAGCCTAATAGAGCTGGCAAACTTTGGGTTATTATAGCCTTAGCACGGTAAGTGTGCAATAAATATGGACAAGGAAATCCCAACCAAAAATACACCCCAAACAACGAGAACAGTCAGAAAGGCAACTCTAGTCGTAGATTCTGTATCTGTTCTCCTCCATCCGGCTCGCGGAGATGAGAATACAGCCAGGGCAAGTTATCCCTGCCTGTCGTAAGAGACGACTAATGGGAAGGAATGAAGAGGCGTCGTTTGAGGTGTCGGGTTTGTAGAAACGCAGCAGGGTGCTTCGGCGTTACGGTTACCGATCTGAACGGGTACGGTAACGGACGTGTGTTCGTACCGCAACACAGGTACTACGGGGAGGGTATGCTCCTGGCAAGGCGCCACCCTCAAATGGTGTCGGACTCGTAGGAGTTTGTGGCTAGCAAAAGGTCGTATGCCGAAAGGCCAGGTAGACCTGGATACCGCCGGGATTTATTGTCAGGGGTACACGAATTTCTTCATGTATCTGTCCCAAATACGCAGCCAGAAGAAGTTCCGAGAGGAACAGGCTTTGCACAAAGTAGCAAAGAAACGACTCTCTGGAGCTCAAAAAAAAGATGACGAAAGATAAAAATGGCTGCTGGGGCATGACCATAGCAAATCACCATAAAACCAAAGATGGATTACCGGCAAAACCCGAAAGTAAACAGAGAGCAAGACAGAATACCATTACCCACCAACAACAAAGGGTTGCTAAAATACCAAGAACTCTAATGAGCGGACTAGATCATATAGCAATGTTACAAAAGTATTCAGGATAGCAACGGCACACAGACACTATCCTGATATTCGACTAGATCAGGCTCAAGCAGACCTGATAATCAACTAATTGGAACGAACAGTGGTTGTGCTCAAATATATGCACAAATAGCCAAACAGACATTAGGACTCTCATAAGCCCAAACTCTACGCTAGTGAGAGAATGTCGACACGAACTCGAAAGACTGAAGGAACATAAAAGTGTTACACTGATATGGGCTTTAGGTCATTGGAGAATATATAAGAATGAAAGAGCTGAAGCACTTTCAGAAGAGCTTCAGCTACAGAATACTTCGGTTCAAAGCCAGTCGTGGGATCCAAAGCCAACACTACTCACACTGGGAAAATACACTCAGTCAAACACATTGCAAGATTTATATTGGACGGACATGTGAAAATAGGGCTGAAGTACAGCGGAAAACAAGCAGTAATCAGCTGAGTCATAACAGGCTTACTTACTGGACTGCCAGTTAAGGGACACGTGCATATGGGACTGGTTCATGGACCTTTGAGCTGCAGACTCCGTAGCAGATAACCTGAAACAGTCAACCGAATCTTAAAAGACCGCAAGGCATTGTATCGCAGACGGCAAACACTTTTCGAGACAACGAAGTGACTCCAAATATATACGATACCCATCCCTTAGACCTTTATAAGCTAGTACAAGGTTCCAGAATCCTGGAATGGATATCATAAAGGAATGGAAGATGTACAATAAGCCAATTGGCTTCAGTACGAACAGTTTAGTATAGATGGCTTCCAGGAAAAAAAGATTTTATTTTGAATGATTAAAAGTAATGTCTATTCTTTTGTTCTTTGCTGCTAAAATTATTCTTTTATTCAACCAATTGTAATTTTTGTGTCAAGCGATGATGTTTGGGAACACTTCATTACTGAATTGGTCTTCCGCTGAGACGAAATGGCAAAAATTCGGCGGAAATGAAATAAAACCATTCTGTTCGTAGACAGGAATACGGCCATTTCCGATTTCCGGCCAGCAATTGCTTGGAGAACTTTTCTACAGAAAGATCGTTTAGTTTCATTAGCTTATCGGGCACTTTCTTCTATTATGAGTTCAATATTGGTACATTGGTTCTAACTAAATGGTCCAATGCTTCTCAATCATAATCACTTTAACGTTCCATTTCTCGATTAAAACAGTCGCTCAATTCTCGATTGAAACCGCTGCACAATTCCCGGTTTTCTCGACAACATTCCTATCGGACCGGAGGGCATTCACCTCGTTTCATTGTGAAGGTTAGATGTGTTGACTTGGTATCATTAACTCTAACTCGTCATTTTTTTAGCCAAGTTTCTATTTTATTTAGGTTTTCTTGTAAATTTTCTGGTGCTTTTGTCGGATTAGAGTGTATGGCCAGTATTGCGGTGTCGTCTGCAAAAGTAGCAACTAGGATATAGCAATTGTTTTTTTATCTTTTAAAGTAGGCCTTCATGCTAAACCTTATTGAAGGCTTGACTGACGTCTAGAAAGGCTGCTGAGAGGTAGGATTTACTTTCCAGTGCGTAGGAGATTTTTTTTACTATTCTGTGCACCTGCTCGATTGTCTCAGGATTTAGCCGAATTGGTGGTCAGGAATAACTTTAGTTTTTTCTAAGATTGGAATCAATGCTATCAATAGAAACTTTTCGAATATCTTTCATAGAATCAGCAGCAAACTTATAGGTCTATAGGATTTTAGGTCTTCTGGTTTTTTTCCAGGTTTTGGTGTCAGGATAATCTGTGAAATTTTCCATTGACTCGGAAAGTAGCCTATTTTTATGCTGGCGTTGAAAATGCTCTGCAGATATTTGTAACCTTTTATTGTACATTCTTGCAATAACTTGCGTGTTATCAGATCAAAGCCTGGGGCTTTTTTTGGTTTTATATTTTTCATAATTGTATTTCTTATTTCTGTCGGCGTGAAGTTTTAATCGGTAAGTCCAGATGAAGCGGGGCTTCTAAGAAGTTATTAATCTCGATAAAATTGTCATTGGGATCGGGTTCATTTGGTTCAAAAACTTTTACTAGGTGTTCAGCAAAGGCTGCGACTTTTTCTTTGTTATCTCTGGCACATTTACGCTGTATTGGAGGACAACATTGTTGTGGTTGTTTTAGCTTTTTTGTTGCCTTCCAAAGTGAGTAGTCTGTATCTTCAGAGGCTGCAAGAGAACTTAGATAATTCTGTATACCTTTGTTTTGATATTATTTGGTAACCATGTTAGATCTTTGGTAGCTCTGTTTGGTTTTGTTTTATCACTTGCGCATCTCGATATCTGCCATTTTTTTGTTTCTGCCTTTTCTCTAGTATTTTTTGATTAACTGTAGGGTCAAGATTTTTTTCCTGGGTTAGTGTAGTCAATAGTCGGTGTTGCTGCCCTCGCTGCTTTCTGTATAGCTATTGTGAATTCTTTTGTAGCATCTTCTATTTCTTGTGGTGTTTTTAATAGAATTTGCAGATTGATTTGTGAATTTAAGTGTTCCCAAAATTCAGTTTGTTTTATGGTTATATAGAGTAGTTTGCCTTCGGATTTTAATGATTTGAATGGACAGTGAGGTTATGATTGAAGAGAGATCCGAGAATAAATCTAGAGAAGACTCCACCTGAAAATATTTTTTTACAGATTCCTTTTATGTTCCAAAAGTCTAGTAGATCGGGCAGTTTTCTTGGATCGCTGGGCCTATTGGTTGGTTGGCCAGAACTTAAGTATGTTGACTTAAGTTCTGATAGTATATGTTATCCAGAGTGGCCAGTATGATTATATGGCCAGAGTATGTTATCTGATATGGCTGCAAGTAATTTCTTGCCCTTAGTTGTTATGACCCTGTGTATGTTTAGCGTTCCAGTCTCCACCAGCTATATATCTATTACCCAGCGATTTGAGAAAATCTTGGTATTGTTCCATTTTGTTGTTATGTTTTGGCGGCCAGTATATAGCAGATATTGCCATTAACCCCGTAAAGTTATGAACGCAAACTGTTATCGCCTGTAGATAATCTCGTTTATTTCCTTTCATCGTGTGATGTTTGATATTTCGTTTAATTATGAAAGCAGTTCCTCCATGCGCGGTTCCATCTGGATGTTAAGTATATATTTTCGTTACAGTTGACACATCTAACATTGCTATCTTGAGTTTTCCTAACGACTATCTGTGCATTTTACACAGCGAGGCTTTCTGTTACATTTTTGTGTGTTCATATCCTTGACGTGGTGCTTCAAAAAGTACATTTGAGTGCATTAGATGTTTAGTTGTATATATGTCTTTGTTATTTTCATTTTGTTTTAGATCTTTAAAGAACATAGGTAGTGGTTTTTTAGTGGATCTTTGTTTTATATTCCACATGTTTGTGGGCTCGCGTCCTAATTCTTTTAAGCTTTTTTTTTATGTCTTTAATGTTTGTTGACGAGTAGATGTTCTTTAGTCCTACTCTAAATGTTTTCATTTTGTTAGTTTTATATATATATATATGATATTGCATGTTTTTTCATTTAGGGCTTTTATGATTTTATAGTAAGTTTTTCCATCTTCAACTGTATTTTTACTTCAGTGCTAGCTTTAATACTGTATTTACCTGCAATTTCTTCATCCAACAGTTCCATGAGGGGATTTATATTTTCTACTTTAGTGACAAATATTGGTGGTGGTCTGGGTTATTTCTTGGTGCTTTCATCTGGTATTTCCGTAGTTTTTTTTTTCTGACCCTTCACTGAGGCTACTAAATCTATTGCTTAGCCAGTATTCACTGAGTTTGATTTTTTTTGTCAATTTTCTTCCTCTGGACTACTCAGACGTTTCCTACTGGGAACTACATGCCATTCGTTATTAGGGTTAGGTGAAGGTAGTGACGGGAATGAGGTAGAATATAGCATTTGGTTTGGTATCTGTGGATTTAAATTTATTATAATTTTTGATTTATAATCTTCTGACAACCGGTGAATTGCTCGAACTCAATTGTTCGAAAACGAATTGCTCGACATGAAACTTGCTCGAATAAAAAAGAAAATTATGTACCTAAATAATTATTCACAATAATACTAGATATAGACATAAGAAAGATACTTTAAATAGGACAAATTATGTGATATTCCACGTATATAATCGTATATTAATTTATGCTGAAAAAATATTTATTACAAATAAAATAAAATATCATTAAACTTTGGAAATAATAAGAAAAATAACGGCTAATTTAGTCTCATTATGATAATTAGGGATTATAATAATTTCCATGTAGTAGGGAAGGATTAAAATCATTACAAACTACCAATATTTTATGATTGGCCATATACCTATTGGATTTTTTCATTTTACATTTTGATTGTATTGATTGTATTTTGTATGACGCTATGATAATTAGGATAATAGTTAATTTTCCAGGTATTACGGAAAGAATTAAAATCATTATCTGTCCATTAACATGTTAATTACCAATGTTTCATTATTGAGTATGTATTGGATTTTTCATTTTGACTTTATTGATTGTATTTTGTGTGCCATATGTGATTTGTCAAGTTTTTTCATTGTTAAATATTATTTGTTAAGCAGATATGCACTAAGTGTTAAATGAGAAAAGAAAAAGCAAAACAAAATCGTGTTACAACAATTTCCCCTTCATCGATGATCGAAGTGTTACATAAAAGTACATTGGAAGTGCGATCCCAATCGAAAATATAAGTGACGCTCTCGACTAATGATCGTGGATGGGTATATCTTCATCTAACAACGACCACAACCAAATGCCGACGCTACAAAATTAGAAGAAACAAAAGTTACACAGAAAATAAGAGAAGATGCAGAAAACACGAGTGATTCTCTAAAATACATTCTGTTCTAAGTTTCTACAAACATAGAAGAAGCTGTTGCAGCCAAATTATCTTCCGTTGGAAATATGAAGCGAACCGTTAGAAGAGTTTGAAAAACAGGAATTGCTTCAGACAATCCAAGTAGCAGAACGAATCTCATTTTACCAAATAAATTTAGAGTAAGGTCGGAGAAACTTTTCTTTTGTTTGATTCAGGACCTATATCCAATAGAATCTTGATTTTTTTCCACTCAACGCAACATTACTCTATTGCCACAGTCCCAATATTGGTGTGCTGGCGGCACTTTCAAATTACAGTAGAACCCCGATTATCCGTGCTTCACGGGACCGGGCAGTGGCACGGATAATTGAAATGTACAGATAATCCGCATTTTTTTTGTAATGTATATGTATATATGTACATTGTACATACATGCATATATACCTATCATAAAAAGATAACAGAAAAAATCAAACTCATAAGTTCAAACTAACTTTTATAGTACATAAAAACATGCATAGCAGAACAAAAAACGTATTTCTACAGAAATAAATTTTTATATTAAATAATAAAAATTAAAACTACATAAAATATATTTTAGGTAACTACGCTTTGAAAAAAAAAAAAAAATCAGTCACTTTGGCCTGTGTTAAGCGTTTTCGATTTTTTTAGTCTATTACAACATTGACAGCTTCCTCAGCCTTTTGGTTAGTTATTCTGTTGATTAATAATGTTCCATCATTGTCTTCATCTTGACTCTCATTTTCGGATGAATCAGGTTGTGAGGTATCGGGCTGATGGGAAAACGGTTCGACAATTTCGTCGTTGCTGAAGAGCTGATAGCCTGTGAGGTGCACTCATCTCATTACATACAACTAAAGTTTTTGTAGGTATTGCTCGCCAGTATAATCCTGTTTCGTCAGTGTTATAAATTTTAGAAAGTTGTAAATTATTTTCTGTAATTATGGTCTCCAGCTCATATCAAAATTCCACCATTGCTTCTCCGTCGGCACTGAGCTTTTTGCTTGGATGGTAAAAGTTCACTGACGTTTTTTGAATTGATGTAACCAACCACTGGATGCATTAAAAGGTTCTTTGATTTTCAAATTTTTGTGAAAAATCTCCGCTTGCTTAGCAACCATTGGTCCCGAAATTGGTACGCCCTCAAATCTTTTCTGCAGAGACCACTTGGAAAGCGCTTCATCGAGTTGTTGAAAAGTCGATCCTTTCAACGATTTCCGTGCAGATGTGTTTTTAAAAGAGTCAGATTGAGATATAAAATTTTGTAGTTTCAATTTGTTTCTATTAATGGAAAATGGTAGAACTGTCACTTGTTGACGTTTATATTTAGTATACTCTAAGAAATTAACATGGCAAGATATACGCTTGAACAACGTTTGGAAATTATCCTAAAATTTTATGCTAATAATCGTTCTTTTGTGAATACCTATTGTGCATTACGTGAAAGTTATGGATCAAATCATCGTCCTGTAATTCGTCGAAACGTGGAAAAGTTTGAACGTGAATTTACTTTGCAGGATACGAAACCATCTACTAGACGCCGAAATGCAAGAACTCAGGACAATATTGCTACTGTAAGAGCCAGTGTAGCAAAGAATGCAAATGTGTCCGCAAATCGTCGTTCTCAGGAACTTGGACTCACCAGAATAACAACTTATCGAATTCTGAGAAAAGATTTAGGCCTACCCCTTACAAGATTGTTCTGACTCAAGAACTGAACCCACTTGATCATCATAAGCGTCATTTGTTCGCTGATTGGGCTCTAGACAAACTCGAAAATGATGGCGATTTTGTCAAAAAAATAATCTTTTCCGACGAAGCTCATTTTTGGTTAAACGGCTTTGTGAATAAGCAAAATTGTCGTTTTTGGAGTGAAAATAATCCACATGAGATTCTTGAGAAACCTTTGCATTTAGAAAAAGTCACTGTCTGGTGTGGTCAACAGTTAACGGTGAAAGGTATCGAACGATGATAACGGATTTTTGTTGCCTCAGTTGGATGAAATGGATTTGGATGGCATGTTTTTCCAACAGGACGGTGCCACGTGTCACACTACTGCCCCAACAATTGAATTATTGAAGGAAAAGTTCCCAAAAACATTGATTTCTCTTAATGCCAGAGATCCCAGGAGAATTCAACAACTTCGACCAGATGCTTGGCATCCAAAAAGCTGCGATTTAACACCGTTGGATTATTTTTTATGACGCTATCTTAAGTCATTGGTCTACGTGAATAAACCACAATCCATTGAAGACTTGAAGAGGAACATAGATCAGACCATTCGTGAGATTAATGCGGATATTTTGCATAAAGTGACCGAAAATTGGGTTCATCGGATTCGCTCCTGCAAACGTAGTCGAGGTGGACATTTGAATGATGTGTTATTCAGAACTTAATTGTTACCTATTATATTTTGCAATAAACTTTTTTTTTTATTTACAGCAATTTTTACCGTTTTCGTTAAAAAAAAAACATCAGGACATTCTTATTGGGAGACCTCTTACTATCAAGACTGATTTTGAATTGGCGATGATAAATGCTGTACAAGAGGTACTGTATATAGGGGACGCTTTTTTCAGTTTTGCCAATGCATCTTGCGCCATATCCAGTCAAACGGTTTACAAAGGGAATACGAGCAGAATCCACAGACAGCTTTAACTTTAAAAATGCTTCCGGCATTGGTATTTGTTCCCACAAATCACGTGATTAATGCTTTTGATCATCTCTGCGACCAGAACATTTTCTCACTAGAGTTTTGGGCTGCCCTGGATTATTTCGAAGATACCTTTTTGATCATACCATGTGGAATTGTGACGAGATGAAGTACGGGATGGACTTCATCTCGTCACAATTCCTCATGGTAAGATCCATGGTATATTTCGAGCAATTAACCTAGATCTAATCATCTACATATTTTCCATATTCTTTTATTTTAAATTTGATTTCAGCTTCTTTGCTTTTCTTTCTCGTCTGTTATTGTGTTAGATACCCAATACATATTTCTACATTTTTTTTTAATTTCAATTCCTTTCGCCATAAATTCTGCTACAGTGCACTTTTTAAGAATAATATCATTCATATACAGGGTGGTCCTTAAGTAATTGTACAAAAAGAAACCGTAGATTCTACACTTTAAAATATTACGATTTAAGTCAAGTTGCTTTAATAAAATGTTGATATTAAGAAAGATACAAGGTGTTAAAGTGGAAATTTAAAATTTTATTTTTCGCTATATCTTTCATGTTTGTCAACATTTATGTATAAAAATTTACAACTGGGTACTATTAAATACGAGAAATTATAATTTGATGTACACTTTGATGTAGCTGATAAAGGGCGGCACATATGCTACATATGTGGCATAAATTTGCACTTAACTTTTTTGCTCTTCAAGTTACCGGTATTTTTAATAAAAAATATGAAAGATACATTATTTGTACAAAAAAAGGTATACTGTTAATATCTTCAAAACTCAACAGTTTTCGAGAAAATCGCATTTTAGAAATCAACTACCCAATTCTGATTTATCGCAACTACTCCAGGCAACGAAAGAAAATTAAAGAAAAACATCAATACTTCTGAATTTTTGTATAAAATACCTTTAATAAAGTTAACAGTTAACGAATTATTAAATAAAATAAATATATCAGCAGGATAAAATAATAGGATTTGATAAAAACAGAATAATTGGATTTTACATTAAACATTTTACGTTTTGTATTAAATTAAATTCATAACCAAAACATTTTATTTACAAACCAAATTAAGAAATAGTTCAACTAAATAACATTAAACTTTTTGTCAAAGTAAGTGTTCAATATGTCCACCATTTTCTTTAATTCATTTGTCAATGCATTCCATAAAATATCGTCTCCTATTTAAATAGCATCATTTATTCTGAAGAAACTGCTGCAGTATTTATTATAAGTGTTATAAGTATAATATTAAGTAATTTTTTGAAATTTTTATGAATTAAATAATTATAATATTATCTTACCACGAGAATATGACTACCACGAACAATCCAACGTTCAGGAAAGTTGTTGCATCTTGTAGAAACCACATATTTCGCATTAAGTTTGATGACAATTCTTCCAATCAATCAATAAAATCATTTTATAAAAAGGTAAATAAATCTCGACATTCAAATTGAAAGTTAATTCGCATATTCGTAAAAAATAATGACCAATGGTTCCAAACTACAGGACATGCATTTTAAATATGAATTTTGAATGATATTTTACGGATATGCGAATTACCTTGAAATTTGAATGGTGTGATATTTAAATTTTTTATAAATTTTTTTTATTGATTTATTGAAAAAATTGTCATCAAACTTAAGGCTAAATATGTGGTTTATAGAAGATGGTACACCAATACGTTACAGAAAAAAGGGAGTGAGAACAGTAATTAAAAACAACTTTCCTGAACGTTGGATTGTTCGTGTTAGTCATATTCCTTGGTCATGTGGTGAGATATTAATATAATTATTTAATTCATAAAAATCCCAAAAGAATACCTATTATATACTTATAATACGTATAATAAGTACTGCAGCAGTTAATTTAGAACCAATGATGCTATTTAATATGAGACGATATTTTATGGAACGTATTGACAAGTGAATTAAAGAAAATGGTGGACATATCAAACACTTACTTTGACAAAAAGTTTAATGTTATTTAGTTTAACTATTCTTAATTTAACATGTAAATAAAATGTTTTGATTATGACTTTAATTTAATACAAAACGTAAAATGTTTTATGTAAAATCCAATTATTTTGTTATTTTATCAAATCCTATAATTATCATGCCGATATATTTATTTTATTAAATATTTCGTTAACTATTAACTTTATTAAAGGTATTTTATAACAAAATTCAGAAGTATTAATTTTTTTATCTATTTTTCTTTCATTGCCTGGAGTAAATGCGTTAAATCAGAATTATGCAGTTGATTTGTAAAATGCGATTATCTCGAAAACTGTTGAGTTTTGAAGTTATTAACATTTATACTTTTTTTTTGTTAAAATAATCTATCTTTAATATTTTTTATCAAAAATACCGATAACTTGAAGAACAAAAAAGTTAAGTGCAAATGTATGCCACGTATGTGGCATATGTGGCGCCCTCTATTAGCTATATCAAAGTATGCATCAAATTATAAGTCCTGATATTCAATTGTAACCAGTTGTAAATTTTTATACATAACTGTTTACAAACATGAAAATTATAGTGAAAAATAAAATTTTGAATTTCCACTTTAACACCCTGTATATTTTTTAATATCAACATTTTATTAAAGCAAGTTGCCTTAAATCGTAATATTTTAAAGTGTAGAATCTGGGGTTTCTTTTTGTACAATTACTTAAGGACCACCCTGCATATCTTTATTCTTTTAAGTGGTTTAAATCAATGGGTAGTTTTTGGCAAACCTTGATCTGTATGGTCATTCTTAGCGAGACAAGGTTATCCTCGAAGGACAGAATGGATAGTTATGACTGGATCCAACGTTGGCGCCAACGTGGGTTCAACTGTGTTCCCACATTCGGTGAGGCATCCACACATTTTGTTGAGTATTGGGCTGATATCATTCTGTTCTCTCTAGAGCCAACGTCAACATGTCTTACAGCAGTAACATACTACATTACGTAAAGCAACTAGATCTTTAGAGATGCCGTATTTAAAAACTGCAGATTGAATATGAGTGTAAACCTGACGTCGAGGCTCTGAATCCCATTTATTCTTGTATTAACTCTATTCCCAAATTTCTTAGCCTTCTGTGTTGGCTATATTCTGCATCAAACGTGACTTTAATTCACAGCCGATATATGGAAGTACATATATGAAAAGTTACATGACCATACGATGCGACGGTGGTCTATTAGGACAAAATGATCTATAGTTCAAAATTAAAAGCATATAATTTTGTAAAATATTTCTATAAGTACATTTTTTTTTGGTGCCTGAAAGCTACTGAAAAAATCAGATATGTATATTATTCAATTATATTCAAGTATTCAATTATATAATTCAAGTATATTATTCATCAGGTGGCCAAACATCGAGTTTTACATGTTGTAAATTTGTTTTTTAATGCCGTCATGGAATGGAAATTTTCTTCGATAAAGTAATTTTTATTTTCTAAAAAGAATGCTGTGTAAAATGGCAGCACAAGTCTTTTAAAAGAAAAAAGAAGACCAGGACTCTTTTTATAAACTGTGGCTTGTCATTGGTTTATTTTCTTTTGCTTTGCTATATTGTACAAAATTAGGTACCCAATTTTATGTAGGATGCGACTATTACGCGCCAACAACTAAATTATGCGCAAATAGCATAATTATATGCTGATTGGAACACTACTGTAGCGCCTATGTGTGGTCGGCATCATCAGCAACACCAATATTGGCGCCAATACCTTTGATGTGTACGCAAAAACCGACAGTCCACGGAAAACTCACAACGTTGGAGCAAGTCATAAAAACTTGTTGAACTCTTTGTTCGGGCTGTTAGGCCGTTGTCTTCTGAGATTAGTTCTCGACATTTCGCCAACAATAAGGGTTGGCATCTTCTGGATATGTTACTACTTTGCTTGTAAGCTGAAACTGACGCCGCGTTGTACTACGGAGGCCATATTTATATTTTTTACTCGCCTCCCCTCCACTGGTTTCGGCGTGAAGGGAAGTGTAGTTGTTCGAGGCTTTTCTTTTTTCGTGTTTTGCGGGAAGGGTGTTTGTGGATTTTAATATTGGTATCCAAAAATCCACAAACGCCCTTCCCGCAAAACCCAAAAAAAAATATGGCGGAAATAATATCACGTCACTACATCATAGGTTTGACGCAGATTTATATTTTCTCCATGATTATAAATGGATGTATTCCAACTCCAGAGCTATTAAATTTAATTAGTTTTAATGTTAATACTGGAAGATTTTCAACAATCCATTTCATACTACAAACTATGGCTAAAATGAACCCATTACAAAAAATTTTTTAACCAACTTACGCTTTATAAAGATTTATGATATTCTTTTGTAAAAAATGATAGGTATATCCGTAAATAAATAAATAAATTTTAATAACATAATATAATACCTGGAGGTGTATCAATAATCAAATAATCAAGATCTCCCCAGCAGACGTCAGTCAAAAATTGTTTGACCATCGAAGTCTTCTTTGGGCCTCTCCATACTATAGAACTATTTCTGTCATTCAAAAGGAATCCGATTGACATAACGGCTAGGTTTTGGTTCTTGTCAAAAAACACTGGTATCCACCTAAAAAATTAGTTAAATCTTTATATTTATTCTCTTTCTGTTAAAATCTTATACAAACGACATACGATACAAATTTAGCTTCTATTTAAAGTAAAATTAGTGGTAGAAACAAACAGAAAACAATTAAATCTAATCTAATACTAAAATTTAAAGTGCAGTGCGTTTAGAATGCTATATATATCAACTAACTACTATTTCAAACTTTAATTAGTAAAATAAATTGGTCATTACAACTTGTTATTAAAAACTTGAATAGACTCAGAAACTAGTCAAGAAAACAGATAACAGAATACTAAGTTACTTTCTATTAATGTCTAAAAAGAAGAGACAGAACCGAATTTACAAATCCTATAATTAATTTTTTAAAATTAAATATTTAAATAAGAGAAAGTAGAAGGATTGTGGGATTGTGGGTATAGGGAAAACCCTACTCACCCCAACCGATCGAGCTCTCAAGATATTAGGCTGATGACAACGGTGCTAGTAGTCATTTTTGAAGATACAAAAATAATATAAGTAACAAAAAAAATTGATAGTGATTCTTCAGAGGATACCAAAAAGATGGGAAGAAATAAAGACAAGGAAGAATTATTTAAACAATACATAAAAACGTTTCGAACTAAAAAAAAAATCAAACCAAATCATTAACGGATGCAGAATTTATTAACAAAAACAATAACATCGACTCGAAAATATAACAAAAAAAGGACAACAATATGAATTCAGGAATGAATAAAATAAATTAGAAAAAAAAATAAAAGTAAGCAAAACTAACCAACCACTAATAAAAGAAAAAGAAGCCAAGAAAGGAACTAGAATATGCAAAAAACAGGCGAGCATATAGAAATGTTTAGAATGCAAATAAATTATTAACAGAAAATTTGTCAATAGATACAGGCAACAAAGATTTACTTACAGAAACAATAATTTGATGAAGAAAGAACAACATATTCAGGTCAAGATGAAATAAGTAGGAAAACTTGGAAATAAGTAGCAAAAACAGAAAATCATGAAGAAAAGGGGAAAATGATGCTGAACAAAAGTAAACCTGGACTAAAAAAAAATAAGCAAATCTATATCAACAACAATCTAGCTAAGGAATAGATGAAAATTGAAAAAGCAATTAAGAAAGAGGTTAAAATAGCTCTCGTCTAAAATTAGGCTATTAAATGATTATTATTGATAGACAACTATGGAAGTGGAATAGAGATAAAAATATACTGGAAGAAAAAAAAAACAGCTCCAAAAAACCCACAATAGAAATAAATGAGAAACCTGTATATGGAAATAAACACGAAAATGACATAAAAAAATGACATCAAAGTAATATTATAGAGGGTTTTATAAAGAATAATTTTCATTACAAATTTGTTTAATTTCATTAAGTTCTCTGGATTTTACAGTTCTCCGAAATTGACAGGGTTCTAGAATACTCGCCATCTTGAGCGAGAAATATTATAAAGGGTTTTTCTCACCATCAGAGAAATATTATAAAGGGTTTTTCAAAGAATAATTTTCACTATAAATAATTTCATTAATTTTTCTGGGTTTTACAGCGCTCCGAAGTTGAACTGGTTCTTCATTATTCGTAAGAATATCGATCTTATATCTTATATCGATCTAATATATATCTTCAATATTCGATTTATCATTTTCTCAATATTATTGCTATGTTATTATTAATTTATTATCCACCCTTTTCTCCACCACAAAACTTATTATTAATAATTATCTTAAGATAAAATTTTTTGGTAACTAAAGAAACAAAACAAATTTAATAGACCTTCTAAAAACTGCTCTTCAATTTGAGCAGTTGTCAACCTGAACAATAATAATTTTCAGATGAGTTTTCCAGTCTCGAAAGTGCGTATTTTCGCTTTTTTGAGAATTTAAATTGTTTATAACTTGAAAACTAGAAACTTTAGAGAAAAATGACATGAAAAAATGTTTCTCGGAGCAAAAACCAGTTATTTTTGCAATTAAAAAAAATTGTTTAAACAATTTTCGCGAATAAAGCGAATCAGAAACATTTTTCCTACGGGAGCGACCTCACAACCTGGACTTTAATACTTTTAAAGTCATTCAGAACCATTTTTTTGTAAGAGATTTTATTTTAATTGATAATTGATGTCAATATTAACAAAATATATCAATGCCGTACAGAAATTTTTGATCGTAATATCCCACTTATCAGAGGAGAATTAATTTGTCTCTCATAAGCATATGCACCGTGAAAAATGTACGGCATGTCCAAAAATGTTATTATTTTATGCAAATAAATTTAAATCAGTGAGTCTCATCTTGGCTCAAATGACCTCATTTGTACTCATTAAAAATAGAGTGGTGCGCTCTAGATTTTGTCACCCCTGTACCAGCCGATATGTATGGCACTGCAAAAAAAGTAATCTAAATAACGATCCGAAACTATGTGTATGAATGCCGTACTGTATAAAATTGACAAAAATGGGGTCAAAATTTTCCGAAAATGAAAGATTGTCCCTGCTACTGGTACCAATATTTTTGTACAAAATTAGGTCACACGTCATTATTTTTGTATTACCTACCTAAGTTATAAATGCCGTACAAATATGTTTGACCAAAATGTATGCCCCTGGAATGGTAAGTTTACCTTACCTGTGTAGTCACCTGTACCGATAAAAATTGACGGCATAGTTTCCAAAGTTATAGATAATATAATAATAATAATATAGATAATATAATATATAAAAAATTCAATACACAGTGTAAAAAACTAAATAATCTAATCATAATTTTTGGAACAGATTTATAAATTTAACAGATACTACATTTAGTAATAACGAGATACAACTTTTAGAGAAAGGATTTAAACATAGGTGTAGAATGTGAAGTAGCACTAAACAAAACTAATAACAATACTGGAAAAAATATAATTGCAAAATCTATTACAGATGTGTGTAGTGAAACCAAAAATTCCTCTTACAAAGAGAATAAAACAGCAATTTCAATTAAAAATAAATCAATAGAAAACAAAAGTGTTTACAAAAGCACACAAAGGTAACACTAGTATTACTATAGATGAATTAGAATATAATAACAAAACAATAGAATTTTTAAATAATCAAAATATTGAAACGTTCAATATTTCATTCGTTCAAACGTTCATTATTGTGCGTTCAACGCACAAAGATCCGACAGAAAAGTATCAAAAACAAATTAAGTTAGCGCTAGAAAATTCAAAATCAATAGTAACTCCAAAAGAACAGAAATACCTGAATATCATGAACCCACAGCCTCCTAAATTATACTCTTTCATTAAACTACACGAACCGAATCACCCAATAAGACCTGTAGTTTCTTTTTACACAGCTCCCTCATATAAACTTAAAAAAAACTTTTAGAGATTATTTTAGAGCACACTAAATTTTCACTTAAATTTACCATAAAAAATACAATAGAACTAGTTAATAACATACATTTTCAATTACCTAACAACTCCGGATTAATTTCATTTGACGTAAAAATTTTTTCGTAGTATTCCTCCTACAGAAACTTTAATTCTAGTAAAAAACCTTTTAGACCAAAAATAGTACAAATTCGATCATTACATCTAAAATTTTACATCTTCTTGAAGTTTGCATAAACCAGGACTACTTTGAATTTAATAATCCAATATACACAAACAACAGTGCAGGATTTATAATGGGCAATCCTCTAAGCCCATTGCTATCAGATATTTTTATGGATCATCTAGAGACAAAGATTTCAAAACACGACGTACTGTACTGGTCTGTAGACCAACCAGAGTTGGTTTGTGTCGTTTTAACTGACAAGTACCACGTGTTAAAAATCGAGCAGGGAGACATGTAGTCCCTAAAGTAATAAATTTTATTCAACGTCATCGACCTAGAGTCACAACATAATTAAAATTTGGAATGATGTAAACCCATATATGGATGCCACAGCCACAACTTTATTGTTAGCTTCAACTACATAAGGCACTGAGGATGATCTGATTAGATCGAAAACTACATAAATTTTGACGACACATTTTTAAAAACTTTTAACTATATGTTTTTATACCAAAATACAAGTGTGAAGTGTTTTAACTTCTGTATATATATATATATATATATATATATATATATATATATATATATATTTATTGTTGTGATTTGCTTATAATTGTAAATCTACTTATATAGTCTGAAATGTAATAAATTATCTTTATCAAACAAATCAAAAGCAAAGAATATCTCAGGGCTAAAAATAATTTTTATCTTTTTTTTTATTAAAAACGTGGCTTCAAAGTATCTTCTGCTAGTTCCATTTAAGAAGGATCAACAAAAGGAAAAAGAAATAATAGACAATCAATTCTGATATTAAAACAATTGTCCTTTATTTTAAAATATATCCAATTAATTTAAAATTCCGTTGAGGATAAATGTTACACCATACACTATAAATAGAGTAAAAATATAATCAATCATCCATCAAATCACGCATCCCTTAATGCTCAAAAAAATTAAATACACATATTTCTAAATCAAATATCTCTTAATATAAAAAAATTTAGAAAGAATTATTGGTTCCTTGACTTCTTGCCTTAACTGTAAAAATATTGCAAATTACAAACAATTGACATGAATGTTGATAGATGGTCGTGATAGAATGTCTTTATAGAATTTATTTAAAAACTCAAAACTTTGGTTTTCAAACAGACTATCTTCCCTTGATTCTGCTTGGATTGTGCTCTGACCAGATCGCAATGTACTTCTCGGATCCTACCAATTTCCCTGCTTGCTATTCCGCCTACTGTTTCTTTTGATAATAAAAGAAAAAAGACAAACAGTATGTGAAAATGTCGTGATGTCTTTACCACAAGCTCCAAACTCCAAGACAAACAAACTGCTTCCTCTCAGACAGAACGAAAATATATCTGTTTGTACTTACAGTAATGCCTCTATTTCTACTGGAAATCGTCTCTGCTTACCACAATGGCTACTTAATTTTCCATACAACACTAAGCACTACTTTTTATAAATTCTCAAGAAAAAATGTTTTCACCGGAACCGGTCTCTCTCGATGTTTAACTCATAATGTCCCTCTTTTTCCTCATTTCATTCCCGGCAAGCTTTTCACCCCCTTCTTCTTTATTCATCTCAATCCAATCCAAACAAACCTCCCCTCTCATCAAACGCATCATCGGTTTCTTAGTCCATTAACTTTTTGGTTTTTCCAAAAATTACCTGACGTTAAAGTACTTTCAGGCAAACGACCTTGAATTCTTTTTTAACTTTTGTAAAGGAGAAAACCCATTAACCAATAATCATTACTTATTACTTTCTAATCTATTATACCTGCACATTTCAAATTGTTGTGTACTAAAATTACCTGGTCATGTCCAAACCATATTGTCTTTTTATCGGAGAAAAACTTTCTAGATCACTTATTCACATATTCGGAAACCACTCACGTTGTTCCCGGTAAATGGTTTATGATTTTACAACTAAACTATTTCTATATACAGGGTGTTCTCGATTTTTTTAATGGTCTTTTGATTTTAATTTTATTTAAAATTTGGGGATCTTATTAATATATATTATGTTTACATATACAGGGTGGTCCTTAAGTAATTGTACAAAAAGAAACCGTAAATTCTACACTTTAAAATACTACGATTTAAGTCATGTTGCTTTAATAAAATGTTAATATTAAGAAAGATACAGGGTGTTAAAGTGGAAATTTAAAATTTTATTTTTTGCTATAACTTTTATGTTTGTCAACATTTATGTATAAAATTTTACATCTGGATAGTATTAAATATCAGAAATTTTAATTTGATGTATACTTTGATATAGCCGGTAGAGGGCGCCACATATGCCACATATGTGGCATATATTTGCACTTAACTTTTTTGCTCTTCAAGATATGGGTATTTTTAATAAAAAATATTAAAGATACATTATTTTAACAAAAAAAGTTATACTTGTTAATACCTTCAAAACTCAAGAGTTTTCGAGATAATCGCATTTTAGAAATCAACTACATAATTCTGATTTATCTCAATTACTCCAGGCAACGAAAGAAAATTTGAAAAAAAAAACATCAATACTTCTGAATTTAAGTATAAAATACCTTTAATAAAGTTAATAATTAACGAATTATTAAATAAAATAAATATATCAGCAAAATAAAATAATAGGATTTGATAAATAACAGAATAATTGGTTTTTACATCAAACATTTTACGTTTTGTATTAAATTAAAGTTACAATCAAAACATTTTATTTACAAACCAAATTAAGAAATAGTTAAACTAAATAACGTTGAATTTTTTGTCAAAGTAAGTGTTCAATATGTCCCCCATTTTCTTTATTTCATTTGTCAATACATTCATTGGTTCTAAAGAAACTGCTGCAGTATTTTTTATAAGTGTTATAAGTATAATAATAAGTAATTTTTTGAAATTTTTATGAATTCAATAATTACATTAATATCTCACTACAAGAATATGACTACCAGGAACAATCCAACGTTCAGGAAAGTTGTTTTTAAACACTGTCTCACTCCTCTTTCTCTGTAACGTAATGGTATACCATCTTGTAGAAACCACATATTTCGCCTTAAGTTTGATGACAAATCTTTGGATAAATCAATAAAATGATTTTATAAAAACTGTAAATAAATCTCGACATTCAAATTGCAAAGTAATTTGCATATCCGTAAAAAATAATTACCAATGGTTCCAAACCATAGGACATGCATTTTAACAATGAATTTTGAATGATATTTTACGGATATGCGAATTTATTGGAAGAATTGTCATCAAACTTAAGGCTAAATATTTGGTTTATATAATATGGTTCACCAATACATTACAGAGAAGAAGGAGAGAGAACAGTATTTAAAAACAACTTTCCTGAACGTTGGATTGTTTGTGATAGTCATATTCCTTGGTTATGTGGTAAGATATTAATATAATTATTTAATTCATAAAAATAACAAAAGAATACCTATTGTTATACTTATAATAAGTATACTACTTATAATAAGTAGTGCAGCTGTTTCTTTAGAACCAATGATGCCATTTATTACGAGACGATATTTTATGGAATGTATTGACAAATTAATTAAAGAAAATGGTGGACATATTGAACACTTACTTTGACAAAAAGTTTAATATTATTTAGTTTAACAATTTCTTAATTTGGTTTGTAAATAAAATGTTTTGATTATGACTTTAATTTAATACAAAACGTAAAATGTTTAATGTAAAATCCTATTATTCTGTTATTTTATCAAATTCTATTATTAATTATCCTGCTGATATATTTATTTTATTTAATATTTCGTTAACTATTAACTTTATTAAAGATGTTTTATAACAGAATTCAGAAGTATTGATGTTTTTATCTATTTTTCTTCCATTGCCTGGAGTAATTGCGTTAAACCAGAATTATGCAGTTGATTTGTAAAATGCGATTATCTCGAAAACTGTTGAGTTTTGAAGTTATTAACAAGTATACCTTTTCTTTTTTAAAATAATGTATCTTAAATATTTTTAATCAAAAATACCGGTAACTTGAAGAACAAAAAAGTTAAGTGCAAATGTATGACACGTATGTAGCATATGTGGCGCCCTCTATTGGCTATATCAAAGTATGCATCAAATTATAATTTCTGATATTGGATAGTACCCAGTTGTAAATTTTTATACATACATGTTTACAAACATGAAAGTTATAGCGAAAAATAAAATTTTAAATTTCCACTTGTATCTTTTTGAATATCAACATTTTATTAAAGCAAGTTGACTTTAATCGTAATATTTTAAAGTGTAGAATCTGCGGTTTCTTTTTGTACAATTACTTAAGGACCACCCTGTATATATATATATATATATATATATATATATATATATATATATATATATATATATATATATATATATATATATGTATATATATTACATATATATATATATATATATATATAATATATATATATATATATATATACATATATATAATTTATCCTAAACCATTCGACATCCTCTTTTATGTCTTCTTCGGGGCTTCCGAGGTCTCAGTCACCCGAGCCCCCAAACACTGATAACTAACCAAAGCATTACTGCTACTGTGAACAGAGGACGGTTCATTTTCATTTATACCACTTATCGTGATGTGGTTTAGGTGGAGGTTGGCGTGAAGGTTATTATGGTGGCAATTACGGGTGGATACAGAGAATTCTGTGAATGGAATGGATACCAAGGACCACAACAAGAAGCATGGGAAGACCTAAAAAAAGATGGGTAGATGACATAAGAGCAGTAGTAGGCAAACAGTGGGAGCAAAAGTAGGAGAGACCTACATTCAGGAGTGGATGGAAAATGGTTGACAAAGAGGCAAGTTATATTGTAGGTACTCTTGTATTACATATTTTAATTGATTTTCGTATAACTGATTATATAAATATATTATTAATTTATTATTTAGTAATGTTGTTTACTTTTGTGTTAGGTTAGGTTACTTTTGTGATAACTAATTTTTGGGAATTATTTTTATTTAATTTTTATCATACTTTTCTACTCATTCTGTACCTTGTTATTTTTCCTTGTTTGCGATTTCTCTTCTTTAAATCTAGAGCATTTCTTTGGTGTTTGATCAACTTCATTTTGTTTGAATTGTCTTTTCTCGTTTCTTTTGTCTTAGATTGTCCAGCAAAATAAACAAAGTGCGATAAGTTAAGGCTGTCGCTGATCAGGCACATTACGGAGTAAAATCCATCAAGAGTGACTTTTAAACTAGAGATTCGTCGTCCTCTTCTTCGAATATCTCTTCACAATTGAATGCACCATCTTCAAGGCCTATAGTTAGACTTCCAAAGCTTAATTTACCCATATTTTCAGGTAATTTCCGAGATTGAGTCGATTAGTCAATAACCTTTGGCTGTGTTTAAAGACATTCCTCTGACCGTTGCAAATTAAAAGATTGCTTACAAGATTTTAGGGAAAAGATTTCAGAATAAACGAATTGTTGCTACCCAATAATATAACGACCCTTTTTAACGCCTCAGTCATAAAAAATTCCACTTCTAATAATTTAAGAAACCTCTTAAATATTATCACGGAAAATGTTGCCGCCTTATGCGTTCTTACAGGCAATTGATTTCATTTTTAAAAAGACAATGTATAGCTCTGGAATCGGTTCAATTTAATTCATTAAACCTTTCTAATTAATATATAATTTATAATTAATAATTATATTTATAATTTTATAAATTATATAATTATATTGAATTTATTTAATAATTATATTTAATCCATCATTCGAATAAAAAACCTATTACATCTAGTTTTGTCAGTGCCACAAATCAACCTAAAGTAACTAATCAAATGGGTAAATGTGCCTTGTGTTCTGGTTTTCATCCTTTATATAAATGTCCTTTTTTGCTAAAAGAGCGCAAGAATGTTTCTCGTTGGTTAAAAGCCATAATTTATGCGTAAACTGCTTGAGTACATCTCATTGCGTCGAGAACCGCAGTTCTTCAAAAAATGTAGGGTTTTCAAATCACTGCATCACACTGCTCTTCATTTCCACCAACAGTCCAATAAATCTTGCTCCTTCAGTTGACGGTCTCCTTATACACCAACTTCTTGTGAGAAAGTCAACCCCATATTAGAGACGCCTCAAACCTCTGAGTCTTGTTTTGCACCCAACTTTTCCACATAATCAGGTTTTAAAATTTTCGTCTGTATTGTTATCAACATGTTTAATAGACATCAAAGATGTCATTGTCTACAGCAATTTTCAGAACATTCATATCCTATACCATATTGTATATAGTACCTATACAACATTTAGTGAAAGCAAAATAATGTACAGGATATTTTAACTTACCCTTCATTTGCTTGATGCACATCTTTTCCCTCAAGCTGCAATAAATAAGGAATACTTGGACCGCATAAATCTACATCTAATATACCAACCTGCAGAGAAATAAAATTAGTATAGGCTAGAGAAAAGATTAGAAGTAATTATATATATATATGTATATATATATATATATATATATATATATATATATATATATATATATATATATAATAACTCATCATTTCATTTTCTTTATGGAAGACCTCAGTATCCACATCAATGCTTAAGTAGACCCGCTGAGCTCTCTAGTTTAAAACAAATTAGAATTCACAATAGGATTTATAAACATTCCATTTCATACAGGTCATTAAACTGATTTTGAAAACTCCAAAACCATAGCCCTCTTCCGCTTCTACAAACCAAGAATTATCTGAAAAGTCATGGAAATTAAAAAAGGCAAAATTGTCTCGATACAAGAGATGAGGACAACCGGTCACCACCGACATAGAGAGCTCCACCCAAACCACAACACCATCGACAATATAAATGTGTCTGCTGTTTCCAGTAGCAGCAATGCATTGACTAGTGATCAGTGTTTAATTAATTACTAATACATAATACATTAATTTAACATTAAAAAAGTGGAATGATTGCAGTGATGCAAACAAGTTCAGTTATTATCTGATATGAATGTGCTATGGCTCATAACCATTCACTTGAAGCATTACACAGAAGTATGCAAGATGCATCCAAATACACAATGCATCAAACGTCCAGATAATTCCTGCTCTTTAGTTAACACCACACATAAATTCATTGAAAGGGTCGTCCCGGCTATACTGAATAATTACTTTAATCATAATTGGCTAAGTAAGCGTGACTCATAAACTCAATAAGAAATAACTTTGTTCGTGATCGAGATCCTAGACACACTGATATATTAGAAGTGCAGGTACTAATACGACTGATTTATTATGCAGCACGTCTGAAAGGTAATCATATGAATCCAGATGAGTTTTGTAAAATTGATGAATCCAGTATAGAAATGTTCTGCCTGACTATGTCGCTCCCATGATTTAAATTTCTTCTTCGACAATTGCCAACAAAAGTGTTTTTCCAACAACTTTTTAACACAGTGTAGAAGTGGATACATTCTCTCTGAATATGTCCCCATAGATGAGATGTTACCCAGATTTAAAGAAAGTGTCGATTTTGTCAATATATCCCATCAAAACCGAACACTTAAAGCATAAACATTTTTGCTCTGTCTGATGCTTTATACCACTAATTTAGAGATATATGTTGGTCAACAACCTGAAGGATGTTTTCAGGTTAGTAACAGAAATATTATTTATGTTGTTCAATGACTATGTGAATAAGATATATGAGAAGAAAATTACAGTACTGAGAACCATTAGCAAGAATTAAAGAGAATTGCTGTTTGGATTCACAAAACCAAAGCATTCTGTAAATTCAAGTATGTTTGGTTTTAATCAACATATTATTACACTAGTTTCTCATACTTAATAATGGTTATATTCTATAAAATATTGAATATATCTGGCATTAATTTAATGGTTATCTTCAATGCAATTGATAACAATGAGAAAAAAGGTGAAACAACATGATTTTTGAAGAAATCTTGCAAATGAGCTTATATATTTCTATTTCAAAATTCGAGTTTACTAGAAATCTACCACTTAGCCGCAAATACCAAATTCGTGAAATTTGTGGCATCACAGATTTAATTCCCTTAATCCCAGAAAGAAAAGAGACAAAGGATTGTTGTGCATTTTGTACTACAAAAAAAGAACAGGTGTATGTCTTTTGATGCATACAAAGCAAAAAAATTATGTGCCTTGAACATATTCATGGAATTTTGTTTTTTTTTTTAGTTAATGTATATTCCTTTTAACTAAAAGTTACAAACAGTTTTTCCATTTCAAAGATTCTAAAAACTTTTGTTTTTATGTTTATTTTTATATTACAAATAACAATATATGGTTATACTAGAATTTTTCGGACAATGATTAGTTTAGAGCCATATTATTAGTTTATTTATTTACTTACTTTGTAGCCTTTTTCTGTTAAAACTAGACTTAATTGGGTACTAACTGTTGATTTTCCAACTCCACCTTTGCCAGAAAGGACTAGTATTATGTGTTTCACACTATCTAACATTTTAAAAGCGTTTATATAACATACACGACATATAATTTATTCATTCAATATGTATTATCATTTAATCATTTTAAATAACCAACAAAAACAAACCAAATTTAAATCAAACCATAGATTTAATATATACCTAACCTTCTTATCTATGAATATATATAAGTAGAGAATCAAACTCCATGATCATGATCAAACTTCACTTCAGATGTCTTTGTTCTTCCTGTACGTTCCTTTTTTGGACTGTGACTATACGTGATCACATCCACGGATATTGGACAAACATTTTAGAGGATTTATCCTGTGAGTAGATTTTCGGAACTTGTCAATTTTAAATAAAGAAATATTATCTTTAATATTAAACAACTTATAAGGTTATTATCCCAAAATATTTTGAATAACTAAATAAACCCGACCGACCGTAAATTCATAAAACGTAAAACTTGATGCATACATACAAAGAAATTAGACAAGAAATGGACCACAGGAGTGATGACGTAGATTTTACTGACATACGTCAGTTTCACTTTCCAAACAAACCTGGTTTAGTGTGGATAATTTGTATTTTTCGTTATTTTTTCATTTACTTTATAGAATCTTTCCGCTTATTGCAATATTTTAGTATTCTAATAGTTACTACAACAATTTTACAAGGTTTTGTAAATAATAAAGCACATTGTTTTATGCTAATAGTAATAAAATGCATGTATCAATAAAGTAAGGTTACAATTTCTTTATTTAAACTTTTAAACTATATTTCATAGAAATAGAACTCTGAATTATGATGGTATTATCGTAAAAACACTATGCTTACAAGAAAAAGCAGCAGAGCAAGCAAAATGTTAACTTTATAGAAATTAAAAAGTCTTGAGATTTGACATTTCAACTTTTGTTTGGAAAGTAATAATGTCAATGTGACAGTCGTGACGTCACACTCCTGCGGTCCATTACAAGCACAATCCCAATGTTCTGCTACTTTCAAAACCATGGTAACCAGTGGTTTACAACACGCAAATTATAATTGTACTGGAAAAACTATGGTAAGTTTTTATTTTAGTATTTTTTTTTGTATTAAGTACAGTTCTTATCATCTTTGTATGTGTATTATCATATTGTAATCATTTTCACATTTATTGTATTTTTAATATCCTAAATTCATTGTTACCTATCTTAATGTACTTTAAGATTTCATTTTTAATCTGTCACTCTCTTTGTCTTTATTTCTATGAGAGTTCGCTATATATATATATATATAATATATATATATATATATATATATATATATATATATATATATATTATATATATATATATATATATATATATATATATATATATATATATATATATATATATATATATATATAGAGTTTGTATAACGACGCTAAGAATACAATTCTTTGGAGGGTAACTTTCGGGAAAGCGTCAAAACAAGGATCAGCTAGAGATGGTATAAGCCAGTTTGGTGTAGAACTTTATTCTAAATGTGAAATTTTCGGTGATATGTTGTCACCTTCATCAGCACCTAAATGGAAAACCTATTTTAGTACAAGTGGTGGAAATTAACATTCAAAACCTACAATGAAAATGTTCAGTTGGTCCTAGAGGTGAAGAACACTGTCACAAACATGTTAAAAATATTAAAAAATACATTTAAAATTTTGAATAAAAACATTACAACACAACAGGGTATTATTTAAAATACAAACACAACAAAAATCTAAAAATTACAACCTACAAAAACTGCAACTTCATGTTAAAGGTAGAAAAGAAGAATTATTCTTCTTTTTTGATGACATATTTCTGACTTCTGTCAATATCCGGGTGTCATATGCATCGAGGTTATAATTTTCACGTTAGAACCTCATGATGGATATGAAAAGAAAGAACCCCAGGAAACACAGTCAGCAGGGAAATGAAGTCTTTTCTCAAGTACAGGTGGGCAATCTATGCATGTTATGATAAGTTCCCTACATTCTCCAGTTTGTTACATCTTGTCAAGTCCTGTTGAAGTAGAAAGGAATAAATACAACTTAAGTTTTCAACATCTTTCTTACAGTTCATAGAAGAACTGCAGTTATGGATGTAGCACATTTCTATGTAGCACATTTTTAAGAGAAACTTCATAGAAATGTGCTACATCCATAACTGCAGTTCTTCTATGAACTGTAAGAAAGATGTTGAAAACTTAAGTTGTATTTATTCCTTTCTACTTCAACAGGACTTGACAAGATGTAACAAACTGGAGAATGTAGGGAACTTATCATAACATGCAAAGATTGCCTACCTGTATTTAAGAAAAGACTTCATTTCATTTCCCTGCTGACTGTGTTTCCTGGGGTTCTTTCTTTTCATATCCATCATGAGGTTCTAACGTGAAAATTATAACCTCGTTGCATATGACACCCGGATATTGACAGAAGTCAGAAATATGTCATCAAAAAAGAAGAATAATTCTTCTTTTCTACCTTTAACATGAAGTTGCAGTTTTTGTAGGTTGTAATTTTTAGATTTTTGTTGTGTTTGTATTTTAAATAATACCCTGTTGTGTTGTAATGTTTTTATTCAAAATTTTAAATGTATTTTTTAATATTTTTAACATGTTTGTGACAGTGTTCTTCACATCTAGGAGCAACTGAACATTTTCATTGTAGGTTTTGAATGTTAATTTCCACCACTTGTACTAAAATAGGTTTTTCATTTAGGTGCTGATGAAGGTGACAACATATCACCGAAAATTTCACATTTAGAATAAAGTTCTACACCAAACTGGCTTATACCATCTCTAGCTGATCCTTGTTTTGACGCTTTCCCGAAAGTTACCCTCCAAAGTATATATATATATATATATATATATATATATATATATATATATATATATATATTGTTATGATAGGTAAAATCGAGAAAAATATTGGTGTGCTTAAAATATTAAAATTAAAATAATTCAGATAAGTCTAATAATAAACTACAAACATTTCGAAGAATGAAAGTCCATTATCTTTGGATTACTTGTATTAAACAGAACGTAAGATATGCATAAATTATCTTCTTTGTAAAATATATTTGAGTGACGTAAATGGGCTTAAGTGAAATCCTAGACAATGGAAGTGGGTTTTCCAAATAAATTTGTGCAGTAATTAGGTTAGGTTAGGTTAGGTTAGGTTAGCAGTAATTAGGAGAATAGAATAGATTTTAGAAAGATATGTTTTTGTTAGTTCATAAGAATTGGTAGAAAAATATTAGTTTGTAAATAAGTTTTAGGAAATTTTATAATTGTAAGTAAAAATTTGTTTGTGTTATCGAAATGAAGAAATGGAAGATGTATGACGCGTTTTGATTGGATGAGATTGAAAAAGGCGGGATGGTTGGTTTAAAAATAAGACTTTAGGAGTTTTTGAAGAAAGAAAAGAGAGTCAGTTGGTTTTCAAGGGTGCAAGGCGAACGGCCGTTGTTCTCGGGTAGTTTCCCAGAGGTAGGAAGCAGTAGCAGTGAAAGTTTGTGAGTTTTCGTGTAGTTAGTGTATCTGACAAAAGCTGATCCAGTAAAAGATTGTAAGTCATATTTTTCTACTTATATTCTAAGAGTCACTGTTCAGGCCAACGAGAGATTCAGTTTATCGTAAAGGGAAGATATTCCAAGAGTCATTTTTCACTCAGGCCAACGAGAGATTCAGTTTATCGAGAGGAGAAGAGGCTAGCATAATTTGAACGATTCGTGCATTTGAAGGAGATCATTAAGGACGATAAACTTGCAACAATTTGTTGTAAGATTGTTGATTATCTAGGGAGCTGCTAAGAATAGATAGTATAGGCTACAAGAAGCAAGGATTTGGACCACTCATCATCAGAGAGAGATAGTTTTGTTTTTCTGCAGTTTTTCTTTTATTGATAACACAATTTTTACAATTACTTTAGAAAAGATATAAATATTTTGATTATTAGGAGATTTAGAATAATAATTGGGATTTTGAGATTTAAACTAATATTGTTTGTACCATTAATTTTGAAGGTTCACGTACGTAGAACAAAATTTTGAGAATCATTATGAGATATTGTTTATTGAAAACATTTGAGTGTGAATTTTATTTCATTATTTTTATTTCAATATATAATGTTATATCATATATATTTCATCAAAATAAATTTTTATTATTCCCGTATTCTTTGGACCTTACCTTTCACATGTAAAGCATAGATTTTGAAGCACAAATATAACGCTGAGATAAGAGAATTAAAAAGTGTGATAGAATCATAGTCATATCATTTAAATAATTTTAATTAATTAATTAATTAATTAATTAGCTAATTAATTGATTGGCGCACTAAGACTTTGAATATCACAATAATATATATATATATATATATATATATATATATATATATATATATATATATATATATATATATATATATATATATATATATATATAAAGCTGACGGTTAATTTATAACGTCGATATAACGTGACATAGTTTAAGTGGAGGTTGGCGTGGGGTTTGGCGTGGAGATTGGCGCGGAGATTGACGTGGAGAGTATTTTCCATGAGAGGTCTCCATGTCCATGTCTCCATGAGAGACGCCGTCATCTCTTTTATTGCGACAATTTGGATTTTTTTCAATTTCTATGGCTACTCGGATAATTCTTGGTTTATAGAAGCCGATAGGGGCTATGGTTCTGGAGTTTTCCAAATAAATTTTGTGACCTGTATGAAGACGGTCTTGACCGGGAGCTGACCTTGAATCGGAATGGCAACAGAAATAGAATGTTCATAAATACTTTTTAGGATTCTAAGATTTGTTTGAGCTATATAAGATCTGGGATAGTCTACCCAAGATGTGTCTACACACATTTAATAGACTATGTGTTGTTCACTTGGAATGTTGGTATTGATTCTTCGAGGAAGAGATGAAAATTTTTGTTGGGGGGTAAATATTGTCTTTATTTCTCTTGATTTTGTAAGAATTTTTATTTGCCTACCACGTTCGGTACCAGTTGTAACAATTATAAATTTTGCTTATTAAGGGTAGAAAGGGGGGACTGAACAATTACTGGGCTTTTGCCTAGGTCGTGGATACATGTTACTTTATTGTCTCCCCCTGTAGGGACAGGAAGAAACAAAAAAAAAGAAATAAAAAAAATACTTACAGAGATTTCCTGGGGAACAACACACAAGAAGATTCCTAAACTGTTTACAAAGGACGCCGTTTAGAAAAATCCTCTTGCTGGGTAGAAAGAATGGCTTTTCTTTTCTAAAAAATTTTAAAGGTAAAAATCTTTTTAAAAGAAAAAAATTAAACTTCTGGTTTAAAGAGAAATAATACATAGTTATTTTTATTTCACATAAACAGTTATTATAAATTTAATTATCCGAATTTATCAACAAACCTTACATTGAGTTTAACCTTTTAACAAAACAGAATTTAAAATTTTGGTTATATACCAAATGATAGAAAAGGATAATACTGACTGTCATATGTCGAAATGAAATATTAAACTTTTCTGAATTATTTAATAACTGTCAGAGTAAACTTTATTTAAAAGAAAACGAAAATATGACAATGAGCTGACCCATAAAACTTATAGAATGTTTATTTTACTTGTAAAAATTTAACACAAACTACTTTGCTTTACTGGAAGATTATTTCTTTTTAAGTTATTAAGAAAGTTTATTACCTCGGAGTTGAATACAAAAAAAAATACTGTCCCACACAAACTTCAGACAATCTGGATTCGACCCATATGAGGCAAAATGGAATCTGGACAAATCTTGGCAAGGTCAAACATCTAATTGGACTTCAGGTTACCCTGATGATAACAATATGTATTCTTCAAAACTCAGCTATTTAATTTACACTTAAAACCATGTGGGCATCACTTAGCACTTAAAAAGCTCTCACACGCTTTTTATTAAATCCCTCGACACTTAATAAAGCAACAAACCAGTGATTATCTCACTTTACAAAGACGCCGAAATAGCATTTTGAGATTAAAATCACCTCCTTCTAACTCATGGAATTAAACGAAAATTTTGACGGTTTTTTGAAACTACCGCCGAAAAAGATTCTTTCCCGTTCAGAACCCAATCAGTTCTCTCTAACTACTACACTTTACATGACTGCATTTCCGATGAAAAAAAAAAAAAAACGAATAATGAATAACAATAACGAATTTTAAGAAAATCCGGACTCAAGCAATGAAACCGACTACTGTCGCCGCTAGTCTGTTGAAGAGTGGCATCATTTTCCCAAATCGGTAAACGGAAAGATTACTGTTTATTTGATGGACAAATATCTAGGCGGAATTAATATCAAACGAAATAGCAATTTGTGTTAATATAAACATACTAAAAATGTTTATATTATCAATCTTTTAGACGCAAAAAGATTAAAAATATTTTTAGGTGTTTTATTATATACGGCGTGAAATGAAAATACTACAATTTAAGAATTGTGTCGATTTTGTCAGTGACACCTTTGATGCAAGAAAAAAAGCTTTTATATGATAAGGGTCTGAATCTTTGGGTTGAGATTAAGTGGGAGATGTGGGATTAAGTGGGATGTCTGTGGAAATCAAGATTCAAATGGAGAAACATGGAAAAAGACGTAGGAAAATACATTAAACAATGTCATAAATGTTAAATTAACAAACCGAAAAGATTACATGTGGAATTCATGATATCAGACACTTCTTCAAAACCATAGGACATGTGTACATAGACACGATAGGTCCATTCCCTAGAAGTAATGAAGGCAATATATACTGTATCACAATGCTGTGTGAGTTGACGAAAAACGCACGTTAGTTAAATACCTAGAAAATAACAGGAGTAGATTATTAAGAATTAAGAGTTAACAGTCGAAGCTAGTGTTGTCATCCGTGAACTGGGTACTCTCTTTATTATTGTACTTAAAGAACCAATAAAGGAATTATGAGTATCCAGTGAGTTCGAGTTAATCAACCCCATGCAGGGGGTAAACTACCCCTAGAGTTCTACTATATGGAACTCCTGATGGAAGCAATCTAATAAACATTATATATCTAGTATATAGTATCCAACATTATTATGTGGTCTCTGTCTGTGTGTTGATACGGTCGAAACTATCCCAAAATATAGAATGTACATTAAAAGAATGAATAGATTAACAGATATTAAAATATTGATATTTGTGATATTTAGTTTTTTTCTAGTGAAATAAGTCTGTTTGGTATCTTGTGAGATTCTTCTGAATGGTGTACTTCCTAATATTCAGTTTACCATGAAGGTGGAAACTGATTCATCCCTACCGTTTCTCGTTATCATAAAGAAAAACCAATCCCAAGGTTTTCATCACTCTGTTTATGGAAAACTCTCCCATACCAAACGTTAGATACTTGCATGACAACTCTTATCATCCACCTGCACAAATTAATTCACTCATTAATACCCTTGTCTCCAGATCAATACGCCTTTTTGATGATCAAAGTAGAGTCGATAGTTCAAAGTCTAGTTCAAAACAAGTCCTCATACAAAACAGTTACCGCGAAAATCACATTAATAGGAGCATCCACAGACATCAATCTCAACCCAAAGACTCAGATCCTCATCATAATACAAAAGGTTTTCTTCCTTACATCAAAGATGTCACCGAAAAAATTGACAAAATTGTTCCAAATGAACAACACGGAGTTTATAAAATTCCTTGTGCAAACTGCTACCGATTGATATTGATAAGAGCATGCCATTTCTGTTCGCAATTGATTAGCGAACAGTGTAGTAGTGTCTGGGGCTCGGGAGACTGAGAGCTTCGGATAAATTTCTGCAGTCAGGTAAATGGAAATAACTAAGTTCTCGGGAAGAATCGCTTTGAATATTTAAAACTCGACGTTGCGGCACCAATTTTGGAGCCATTATCAAGAGATATAATGGATCCGTTCGAGTCCGGGGTCCCAATCTGCCAACTCCCCTCACTCGTGAAGTACCAGTATCTTGCTCTGTAAAAATACAAGAACCGTCAAACGGCACTATGGTCTTAATCTGCCTACTCCTAAGTGTCGAGTGACGACCGATCTTACCCTTTGTAGCTGCTTTTATACTTTCAGCACAGTTTAACCACAAATTTTCTTTTTTATACTATGCTTTCAGTATGCTCGGGAACGGTACGTGCGGAAATGGTCTCAGTAGGATAGGTTGTGGCAGGGGGTCGCTGAAAGCGGTCGCCATGTTGCTGGCAGTCTTTTAGCGTTATCGTGCGTGTTTAAGTTATTGTGGAGTTTTTTAATGTCGATAGCTTCATGAATAATTCTCGATTTTAAGGAACAGGTAGGAGCGATGGTTTTTGCTTTTTCGAAATCTATTTTGTGATCTGTTTGAATTTGATGTTTGGGTAGGGCTGAAGTATTATCGGAATGTTTTACATATATAGATATATATGCTCGTAAATACGATTGTAGATTCGTCGGTTTGTCTATCATATGTATGTACGTGGGCAACTGGAACAAGTTATCTAGTAGACACCATGCTCTTCATTGGGGATTTATTCTTTTACGGATCTGACGAGATTGGACAACTTGGAGTGAGTAGTGAAGATGGGTTAAGAGTTCTGCTGATCTTGTCAGTAACAACTTTGATAAAAGGTAGAAAGATTTTGGGTTGGTCAGGTGGCAAGGTTTCTTTTTTGGATTGAATGGGGTTTAGATGTTTTTGAATGCTTCTATTGATTTGTGTTTTATGGTAGCCGTTTTGTAAGAGTGTTTGCCTTATTGCATTAATTTTAGGTAATCTGTGGTTGTCGTCGATCTTATGGAAAGGGAAACAAAATGTTGATAACTGAATTGAGTTCGGCGGGGTGATAATGTGACTTGGATTTGGGATACCGGTTTGTATGGATGGGTTACCGGTACATGAAATAGTAAAAACTGTTAGGTGGGCGTTTCTGAATAAGAACATTAAGGAATGGCAAAGACGCTTCAGACTCAAGTTTCATCGTGAATTGAATACTGGGATGTATTCCATTCAAGTTGAAGGGACAGATATCTAATACTTCTTTACCATGGGACCAAATAACAAAGATATCATAAACGTACAGTAACCAGCAGATGCGTTTAAGATTTGTTAATAAAAATAGCCCTATTTCGCATTTACTTGAGAATGTATACAATACAACAAAATTTGTTTAATTTATCAATGTTTTGTATTTTGAGAACGATTTCTGATTGAGAACATTAAGATACCACAAGAAAACATTTTCAAAACAAAATTAAGACGATATAATTATGGGACAAATTGTATATATGTAAATATTGTAAGTGCAGTAGACAATTTTAAATTAATGGTAAACAGTGCTCTTCTGTCGAAGGGAATAGAGATAGGGTAAGATAAGAATTTTTTTTAAGGGTCACTGATATAATATATAAAAGACATATTCCAAAGATATTAAGATTTAAAAAAACCTGAGAGAATATTACTTATTATAAATTACGTAAATTGTTTTCAATCAGAAATCTAGAGCACACATGATAATGTTAACATGCGTGTCTAGTTTCAAAACACTTTGTTGCACCTTAGCACACCTTAGTGAGAGCGCCCACCAAACTGGCGTGGCAAGTGGCAAGTAGCAAGTAGCACGCGTCTAGGATGTTACTTAAAATGTAACCAATGCAAACGAATGATTAGAATGAATGACGTCACTGTCATCAAATACTATAGACTATAATACATACAACTCTTGACATTTCCCATTAGCTTTGTGGCAGCAAACAAAATAGCGCCATCTCATGGTATGAGTTGATAACTACAAACTTTTGCATTTAACAGCCTGTTATTTAATAAGTGTAATTTATTAGTTTATTTATAGATTAAATCAAAATACAATTTTAATTGTGAGTTATTTTCTTTAATTTGATATTTTTACATTTTAATTTATATAATTTTTCCTTATTACTGTCGTTAATTTTATTTACATAAGCTTTTATTAACACATTAAAATATTTATCTATAAAAGTCTTGTAACAATTTGTACATATATTTTGGAGAGTTTCTTGAAAGTCACATTTAATTTCAATTTATATTTTTAACATTTTTAACGCTTTGTTTTATATAATTTTGAAAATACCTTTTAAATATTTCATTAATTTTATCTGAAGTTCCCTTGGCTTCATCATTTGGAAATTTAAAATTAGATGATTTCTCATATTTTTTTAACTCTATTAAGGTATTTTCTAAAGAATAATTATTAAAAGAGTTAGATACTGCATTTCTACATTGTTCGTGAGGCAATTGACTGCAAACCCATCCTAACACATAAGTCTCAGAATTGTTTTCGATCATATCGTAATTGTCATTACTTATGTCCTTTTCGGTGCAATGCTCGATAGGATTATTAAGCAATACTTTAATTGGGTTTTTGAGCATTTCATCTTTTTGAATTAAAAATGAACAAGCATCAATGTCGCTGTTGCTGTTCGCTGATGGTTGCAGTAACTGATTTGCCATGACAGATCGCAAGTTGCACCTAAATTTCACACTGTCAGGTGTATTATTATTAAAACCCTTAGCCCTAATAATAGAAAATAAATTTTCTATACAGTCTTGGGTTAGCCTTCTTGTAAAAAGAAATTGAAACCCATAATTGCTCTTTAAATCATTCCAAAGCAACTTCAGAGAATTAATATTTGATATCCATCCATTGATACATGTTGGATTAACTCTTTTCTGTTCAATTTTCTGATATTACTTAGAAATTCTTTTGAATCATCCAATTTATCAATATGATAATGATTTTTTATTGAAATTGGCTTTCTGAATTTCTTGTCATTATATTTTGAAGAATTGAAAATGTCAAATAAAGTGTCCACTTTCTCAATAAAGTTTATTGGTAATTTATTTAATGTAACATGACATAGTATCCCTATTTTAGCGAGATTAGCTAATAATACAAAAATTTGAAAAATAAAATTTGTATGTTTATGTTGACAAAACGTAGTTATCAACTCAAGCCGCCGTGGCGCTAGAAGCAACGTGCTGCCAGTTTTGTGTCGGAGTTGGATGTATTATAGTCTATAGTATTTGCTGTCATTTTGGTGTACACTGACTCATTCGTTTTCATTGGTTACATTTTAAGTAATATGCTAGACGCGTGCTACTTGTTACTTCTTACTTGCCATGCCACTTTGGTGGACGCTCTCCCTTAAAGCTCAACCTTGCAGCAGAACATATAACTGCTGAAAGTGCGCAGTTAGAGACATGTGAAATAAACGGTTCTGAAAAAAATAAACATTACCTTAAATAAGAAAACTGTTGTATGCCAATAGGTACCGCAGGTATTAAAGAAGTACCACAGAAAACTAAGAAAAGATAAAACTTTAAAACGACATTTAGGTCAGAAATATGCTACAGCACAGGTAAAAATTAAAAAAAAATGCATAATGAAAGGCTTAACAAATTGCAGATTAAAATGTAAGTAATGGTTATTGAAAGAACTGAGAACTAACATTTTTAAAGAATATTGGGGACTAGGAAGTCATGAAAGGAGGTCGAAGTTGAAACTCATAGAAAAAAAGCAGAAAGTTCAAAGGCAAGAAACATAACTTACACCTATTTTTTTCGAAATAAATGGACAGCGACGTAAGACTTGTAAACCATGTTTTCAATCAACTTTGGATAAAACCCATAAAATACAAACTGCCCTACAACAAATCGAATATTATAACTGGATTGTTCATGCAAGATCAAAGATCAATCCTTCTAATAAAACGATGTGACGAAAGGTTACAAGAAGGTATTGCTCATCTTAAATCATTTCCTAAATACGAAAGCTATTACACAAAAGAGGTCAATAATAAACAATATCTAAACCCAGACCTCAATTTGACAAAAACATACCAACTTTACTTGGGATGTGTCAAAACCCAGTAGGAAGAACTATGTATAAAACAGAATTTCATAAACTTAATCTAAAGTTTAAGGTCCCTAAAACTGATGCCTGTGAAGAATTAAACATGAAAATTGCTGGTATTAAAAACATTGAAGAAATTATCCAGTTAAAGATATCTCAAACAACACACCACATTGATGCAGACTTAGTTTATAAATATAAGAATTTTAATAAAGAGGAGGCCAAGCAAGATGCCCTATTTTTCTGTTACACTTTCGATCTTTAGCAGTGCTTGCCAACGCCTTTTTTGGAAACTTATATTTCTTTTTATAAGAGAAAGTACTGGACTTACAATTTAACTGTACATAATTGTGCTTCAAGGGCTTCTTGTTATATCTGGCATGAATCAATTTGTCACCGTGGTGCAAATGTGTTTCCTTTTTATATTTTCAAAGAAATAATGAACCTGTCAGATGAAGTCACTAAAGTAACCGTTTATTAAGAATAAAAATTTCCACGTTGCTGCGATATTTATGTTAGTAATAAAGTAAAGTAAATTTATGATCCTGCACATTCTCACATAGAATGCGACATCGACCACACCCTTATCGAAAACCAGAAAAGAAAATCGGGAATACAAATTACTTATTCTCATAACTGGGCAACTTTCCTTAGATGCCATGCAATTAACTTCAGATGACATTTACGGTTTTGCTGCTTTACTAAGGATAATATTTGTAAAAAAAAAACAAAAAAATGTTGATGGAGAGTTGTTGAAACTGCAGAAATGTCGTTGGCCGATAAAAGTTCTCTAAAAGAGTTAGAAAATTTTTAGAAAATTAATTTTACTAGAAAAGGTCAACAAAGTACAATAGAACTTAGGAAAAATATGATGCCTTGATACCTATAGCTCTTAAAAAAAGCAACATCTTCTAGATCTCCTACCACTTATACCAGAAGTATACAAAAAGTTTTATCAAGAACTGCCAACTAAAAGTGTAAACGATATAGACCCAG